>JAVMKO010000003.1:134839258-135157751 GCA_032164245.1 Sternotherus odoratus | reverse complement strand
TTTCTCAGGAGTGGACTGGTGCTCAGTGGCTCAAGGATAAAAGTGCGAGGAGCTGTGCTTGGCACAAAATGGCCAGGCCCAAGGATCTTTGTTCAGAAAGTTACAAGTCAGCCTACATATTTATGAAGAAATATGACGTCTCTTCTTGGATTTCATTCAATAGGATGATAGTGAGTGTCATTTAAAAGTTGTGCTGTAGGTGAGATTAACTGCCTGCACTGTAGAAGAATATTAGACCTTCATATAAAGTCAGATAAATCAAATACTGCAAAAATGAGGAAAATGGTATTGCTCATCAGTCATCATATATGTAAAATTAAATTTCTGTTGATGCAATCTGTAAAGAGAGAGAGGTATCCATGGTCTTATATAAGAACGTCTAGTATGAGTGGTGGGGATGCATCGATTTTCTGTGCTGGTAAATGTATGAAATATGATTTTACTAGGCTGTGCTGCTGTGGTTAGTACCTGGAGGAAACCCACCTCTACTGTGATACAGTTATATCCTTTTTATCATTACTTCATCTTTTTCCAACCCCTACATTTGTTTGTTTTGCCTCTGTTATATTTCCTTGTAACCTGGACTGTAAATTCTTTGAAGCAATGGGCCATTTTTTTAAATAACTGTTTGTACAGTGGTGTGCCACCATAATACAAAAATACTAATTGTTCCAAAAAGTCAAAGGTGTACTGCTAATGGTACAATACCCAATAAGCAGCATTTGTGGGATCAAGCGGTTAATACCCATTAGAATCCATAGCAGTTCAGGTTGAGTATTAGTTGGCTGTATTTCTCAGGAAATATCAGTTTCCTGGCACGAGAATCAAGGTGATGAAACACAAGGGGGAGGCACTCCACTCCCTTGGGAAAAGTCCTTAGCTAGAAGGTTATAGAAGGGAGTTAGAAGTACATGGTGTGGAGAGTAAATCCCGACATGGGCCCCAATCCTGGACCATTCAAGTCCATGGACACTTGACCATTGTCTTCAACGGATGCTGGATTAGGTCTTAGAAGTGCACTTCTTAGGTCTTAGAAGTCTCCCCTTCGTTCCTTATTGTACATCTCTTGATGGACAATCCAGACTTCAGGGCACACAACTAGGTGAGACCATTCATTCGGGTAGTTTAAGTGTATGGGAGGCAGCCTGGAATGGTCACATATTCTGGAACTGCAGGGAAGTAGGGAGCCTGGAACTTTGCCTCTGTTTCATTCAAAGAATCACAAAACAGAACTAGGCAGGGCCTGACTAATGACCATTGCTTAAATGTTGAGTGAGATCCTTTCAAAGATATAAGAGAAAAAGATTATAAAATATCCTCTGGAAGCAGTGTTTCCAGTATGAGGTAAGGGAAGAAAATAATAAGGGTAGAAGAAGCTTCTAGACCAAGGAGTCTACTTAACAACACTATGTCTGTGGATGTGATAAACATCATTCAGAAGCAAATAGCAGCTGCAAAATATGATCAAATCACTTGAAAAGTTCATTGATTTTGTGGTAAAACTGTAAGTACTTCACTTCATTATAATTGTTCCTCTCATGCTCTCAAATCTTGTACTTGAGCTGCAAGTGCATTCTGGTCAAAGTTGCATTCAACAAATAGGCACACAAAGACAATGAAGACTGGAGAGACACTTTAATCATGAGCTAATTTACAAATCAAAGCAAAACAAAATCATTTTTATCTAAGATTATTACAAGATGCTAATTCTGTGCTTAAATTATTTCTTTTAACCTACAAAAAAAATCTCCTATCTTCCTAATTAAATTTTCTGACTTGGCTTATGTGGTTGCATGGACTCTCTTTTTTTTTTTTTGGTATGAAGTAATATGCATGTGTCATTCAGATGTGAGTTCCTACTGAGTATAAACTTATCTAAACATTGTCTTGATAGAACTAAACTAATGATAGTCCTCTCTACAATCATATTCTTTTACGCTGTGGATATATTTAAAGTAGTGAAGTGAGCAGCTTTTATGGAGGAGAGACACGTATGATAGTGGGAGCCCTGCTAAGTGCATGCCTTCTAAAATTTGTAAGAACCTTTCCCCCCTCCACCCCCCCCCCCCCAATACTCACAATTCAAGGCAACGTTGAGACAGGACAAACACTGCATAGAAGAATTTGTGAGAATTTTTCTGAATAAAAAAAGTGAATATAGCATATGGTTCATTATCCATAACTGTTTTTATCCTCTTTGAACACTTGTAGTTGTCCTTCTTTTTGTCAACTGAAAATCAGAGTGGAGAATATTTGTACATGTATATATGTATCGGCGCAAGTGTTTATGTGAATTTGTATTTTCGTTAATATTTGTTCCATACGCATTTGCATAGACATCTTGAAAGTTCTTTAGCCTCAGTTCTGGAAGGCATGTAAACACATAACTGACTTTAAGCGTGAGTCAGTCATATTGACTTGTCATGGCCCCCGGGGCTACTCAAATGTTTAAAGTTAGGCACATGTTTAAGTGCCTTGCTGGGGGGGGGGGGGTGTCGTTGTGGGCTTGGCATCCTCCAATGTGGGAGCAGAAATAATGCTGTCTGATGTGGGTGACTCTATACACAGCGTGAATAGTGAATTATGAAGTGTGAATAGTAAGCTGAAGTATGTTTGCCATTCATCAAATAATTCTGAAGAAAGAACAAATTCATAAAAATCAAAGTCTGCTAATGAGCAGAAAAAAGGGGCAAATAAATGGTTTGCTGCAAGTAGTTTAATCAGCTCTGCTTAGTTTATTATGCTGTATTGTTTAAAATACTTGACTTTCCTATGGGGTGATTCAGCCCTAGCTACACATTTATGCTAAACAATAATAAAGGACTCAAGTCTTTCAACTAAGCAAAGCTTCAACCTTTCAAAAAATCCCACCTCTGTCATTCCAGTAAAGTGAGCTCACAACAAAGCAAACGTCGGTAAAAGTACAAGCCCTGTATTTTTAGGGATAGCTCATGGCATCATTTGTCTACTAGCTCATCTTGTTTGTCCTCCTTTTCCTACTGCCTTGTTTACATAGTAGGCAGCCCCTGCTGCAGTAGTGCTGGGGCTCTCAGTGCGCTATCTCCTTTTCATCACCCAAGGCAAAGATGGTCCTAGACCTTGTTCCAGCTGGCTGAGTTGTGTTTTCTGGGGATTCCTCTAGGATTGTCTTCTCCAATTTGTTTTGACTGTTTTGCTGCTGGTCAGGCCTGGATGCACCACCTTGAAGAATCTTCTCTCTCTCAGGCTCTCCCTCTATCAGCTGGCTAATTAGTGCTTTCTGTTGTTGTTCTGTGATGTTCTTGTTTAAGCAGGCACTCTAAGTCTCCGCTTGTTTCCTCTTTCCACATTTCTACTTGATTCTTCTAACAGTCTGAACTTGGTCACCCTGCTGTACTCAACTGAATATACCTCTCAGTGCTGCTGTCAGCAATCTGTAATCCTATCACTGCCTATTTGTCAGGTTTCCCAGAAGCCAGGACATTCATGACTGTGCAGTCCTTTTTTAATGCTCCTGTGCACACATTAGAAAAAGGCAACAATGCAATTAAGGGTACAGTGTAGATAACATCACTGTTACATTATAGAAAATCAGAACTTAAAAGATCCTGCATGCCACTCTCCATTTTCACCTCATGTTGAGGAGTTATGCAGCACGTTTCAGTAGAGAAAAGTTGCTGTAGAGATTGTAAAGATTATACAGTTCTACTTAACACATTGCTGTTGTGTATATTGTGAATTTTCGTGCTTCTGTGGAGGGGCCAGGTTGGGAGCATTAATGACTGAAGACCTGTATTATCCACAGAACTGGATTAGCACAAGGAATGGCGGTACAGTAAACCCTCGATTTAACGGACCTCGATTTAACGGACTTCGGATGCAACGGACAAAATTTCTAAGCAAGTCTGATGCATCTGAAATCCATTTGTCGAGGGTTGGCTGCCGGCTCCCGGCTGCCGCCCGGGTCCAGACAGCGGGCGAGCTGGCTGCCGGATCCCGGCTGCCGCCCGGGTCCAGGCAGCGGGCGGGCTGGCTGCCGGCTCCTGGCTGCCGCTCTGGTCCTGGCAGCGGGCGGGCTGGCTGCCGGCTCCCGGCCAGCTCCCGCCCACGGGCGGGCTGCCGGCTCCTGCCCGAGTCCCACCAGCGGGCGGGCTGGCTGGCTGCCGGGTCCCGCCTGAGTCCCGCCTGCGGGAGGGCTGGCTGCCGGGTCCCGGCTGCCGTCCGGATCCCAGCAGCTGGGACCCGGGCAGGCTGGCTGACGGTTCCTGGCTGCCGCCCAGGTCCCGGCAGCAGGCGGGCTGCGGAGCTGCCGCCCCGGCCCTGTGGCGGGCGGGCTGCTGCTCCAACAGCTCGGGCTTTTTTTTATTATTAAATAACGGACTTTCTGATTTAACGGACACCCCCTCGCCCGAATTAGTCCGTTAAATGGAGGTTTTATTGTACTTAACTTTTTAGTCAATGTGCCTTGAGCTTGGTTTTGGAGGTACTACCTACAGGGGGTTGAAGGTAAATTAAGCCTTTGTGCCAGTTCAGTCTTCGGTTTCTCTGCTGGGACAAAAAAGACGTGCCAACTGATTGCAGATACGTTGGTAGTTCTTGAAATATGGACAAAAGTCTAGTAGGTCTGAAATAAGCAATATTTTGCACAGGCCATAAAAAGTCTTCATATGATATTGACTTTTGTTATGCGGATTCTGCGTTCATGTCATTAACGCTCCATACCCATTCCCAGTCCCATGAGCTATTTTGATACCCCTTCCCACTGTATTTCTTTTTCAGCAAAACCTGTATTGTAATCAAATTAATTGCAGGGTAGTTGTACAAGTTTTATAGCCTAAAATTCAACTAATTAAAGTACAATTTTTTAAAAGACAGGTTTGTTGCTATAATTACCTGTCAAATGTCCTTGGGTGATCTTCTTTCATGATGACTGACAGCTCTATTTTCTTGTTCTGTCACCAACGCGTCGTGTCTGTCTCACTGGGTGTCTTCCTTTGAGTGAATAAGGAGAACAGCTTTGCAGTTCCAGTCTATATCAGCTCAGATGAGACTTCATCTGCACTGGCAAACCAGGAAGTGGATTAAGCAGTCCACTGTCACCTTTTATAACATTGCACCTCTTTCACTTGCTCTAGGTTGGCATACCCAGTCATGTCCTTGGCATTAGGTTTTCCATATGGCAATGTGCAGCTCTACTTGGATGTTTCACATGCAGCACAGGGAGTAAGTATATTTCAGTAAAAGTAAAGCTTACCAAAATCGCATTAAAATTCATATTATTAAATGGAATGACAGAACCATGTATTATTTTATAAATATAAACCAGATTTCACAGGTATGTGACCATTGATTTCAGTGGGGTTTATAGTGAAGTGTCTGAGAGGAGAATTTGCCCTGTTCATCTTTAAATTGTGCAGGGAATCTTAACATTGCCATACACAGTAGGGAAGACTAATTCCTTTCACTGCAGGAATTATTGTGTGAAACCCCATTTCATGTGTTAAACATGAGGTCAGTGTAGGGGCCTATTTACACAGTGCATTAGTCCTCATCAGAGGGGTATAAATTCTAGTGTGCACTAACTGGCCCATGTAGACCCTGCAAGCACACACTAAAAGTTCCCTTGTGCATGTTAATGTAATACTGTTTAAAACAGGACTACATTAATGTTCACTAGGGAACTTTCAGTGCGTGCCAGCAGGCTCCACGTGGGCCAGTTGGTGCGCAATATGCGAGTGCACACTCCAATTGACATCCCTCTGGTGTGGATTAATGCACCATGTAGACAAGCCCATGATGATCATGGCATTAAGATCTGGGAGAGTTAGGTTATTAGTAGTAATGGATGAACTAATTCAGATAATACTGACTCGCACCATTTTTTTTGAAAACTCACGCACAGCCAAGCCCACCTGTTGGTGATGCCTGAAAATATCTGTATCTCTTATGTATTCCCGTTTAAAAACACATTTGTGCCCCTCTGTGAGTCCAAGTTTTAGATGGGCGTGGGAGTGTTGAAACAGCAGACCAAAAAGCAGTGTCTCTGTGACACATCTACTGCGTGGGTTCACCTGTAATCTGGCAGCTGATGTCACTTCTGGGACCAGGCTGAACATAAGGAAAACTACTTATTTTGTAATTCTGCTCTCTTGAATGCATCATGCCACAAGATTGTGGCTTTTGAATTCCAAATCTGCATCCTGACAGAGGCCAAGAACTCCCCAAATTAAAGAGTTGCAGAGAGGTTTACCACTGGACAATAACAAATGAAAGATTATGACTCTACAGTGTGAATGGTACAGCCCATGGATGCCTTCAAATTTAGTTTTTTTTCAAGCAAAAGATTAGAATATTTAACCTGTGTCAATGTGTCTTATTAATTTTGCAGGGAATGGAAGATGGTTGCATAAACCAAACACCTCCCAGGGATTAAAGAAGAAACAATGTACATAGCCCTACATACAAAAGTGTGTCACTTACAAGAAGAACTCTTAAACTCTTAGGGGAAGGTGTGTGTGTGTGTGTGTGTGTGTGTGTCAGATAAGAACAAGACTCTGGAAGAACATAACTTCAAAATAAGAATAATATAAAGTAAGTTATTTTTCTTTACCATCAATCACCATCACAGGATTCTCCCTCTTCAGAGAGTAAATAAGACGAGAAAGACTTGTGGCACCTTAGAGACTAACCAGTTTATTTCAGCATAAGCTTTCGTGGGCTATAGAGAGTAAGATGCTTGAAGGGTATCCCAAAAAGGTTATAACAGATACGGCCTTATGCAGGGTGAACGAAGCCAATGCCAATGAGAGAGAAGTTTTGTTAATTTTAATACCCTGGAAGGAGTAAATTGCTTCTGAAACAACATGAAACGTATAGCTTTCTAAGACTTATATGATGTGTCCTGAAAAATAAGAGCTTTCTAAATATTTGCCTAATTTAAGGAACAGAGAGAGAAGTAGGAGGTTTGCGTTTTATAAATTCAGAAACAGATTTAATAGGAATGAGATGTCACAGGAAGAATTCTTCAGAGCAGACAAATCTAAGTCATAGTATGATGAAAGTGCACAGAGTAAGGACTGCGTGGCTGCTCAACATCTACCTCTGCATAAAAGATCAGTGAGAGAAGTGGAGAAAGTGTGATGTTGTATCAGCCAGGTGACAGCATTGAGATATGCAGCCAGAACTCTGTTTAGACATGGTCCTCTTACTGATGGCTTTGCTTATGGAATGGCTGTCAAATGAAAGAAAAAGTCACACTAGTGGAAACAGCTGCCAAATGCTCTGCCTGAGTTATTCTTATATTAGACTGAGACTGATGAAGAAGGTAGTCTAATAGTTTTTGTGCAGGGAAAGCAAGGGAGTCCATATAGGCCTGCTTGCATCAAACTGTAAAACTTTTCCACTGCAACTGCAAACCCTTCTTCCTGGTGACCTCTGATAAAGCAGGAGGACTTGGGCTACGTGCTTGGACACAGTGTGATCTTTGGAGCTGTAACATTACATAGAGAGACAAGGTATCGGGGCGGGGGGGGGGGGGGAGGGAGGAGTGGGGAGGAGGAGGTTCCTGCCGTGGAGTGAAGGGCTCTGATTCCATGAGATTATCCTAATCTTATGCTATTTGCTTTGGCCATCTGCAACAAAACTGAGAAATTTACTACTCCAGGCCCACGTGGGATTATTAATCTCACTGAATTTTTGTCTGTCTGCCTTGGGCCTGATAGGACTTGTGTACCTGAGATCTGGTGGCAGTCTGGCAGATATAAAGAAGCCTCTATCCCCAGTAAAAGGAGAAGACATGCCATGAAATTCATTCATTCCTCTGTGTCCTGAGCTTAAGACCAATAGCTTCCTGTTCAGGTGAGGGCAAAGCTCTCCTTTTCTAGTGTTCTTCACAATAGAAAGTGCTGCTCCCTCACTCTCTGAAGCAGAGACCACTCATGAAGACCTGTCATGGATTAGCTCCATCTGCCTATGACCATGATCCTTCTCCCTGGTAGGTAAGTGCAGACTGGGAGTGTTTGGTGGGACAGGGTCTACTCCCACACCTGCAGGACTCCCCAACATGAGGTGCAACCTGGTGCCTTCATGCTTATTGCAGTAAAGGAGGATGGCCTGCTTGTCCATTTGAATCAAGGTCACCTCTTTGGCACCAGCTCTCTGAAGGCCCTTAGTATCTGGATATTTAGAACATTGAAACTTGGGTGTTGTTCCTGCAAAGATCAAGTCCTTTGGGTATGAAGCCTCTCTGCTTGAGCACCCTAAATCATACTATACATATCCATGGCCTCTGCAGTTTACTGGTGAGACGTGAGAGTCCCTGCATGTCATCTCAGGGGCTTTAGATGAAGTATCGTATGGAAATGTACCATCAGAGCTACAAAAGTGCTTGCAGTCATGAAGCCCCTATGTTCATACAATGGTCCATGTTGTCACCCGATGGGTCGATGAAATGGTATTTTTCAGACTGTCAGGCTATCCGTCTTGAATCATTCCCCACGTGGGAAGGCTTTGCACTGAGCTTTACCTGACTATGCTTCTTTGCACTAAAGTGATCTCTGGGGACCCAGTTATACCGTTGGGCAGTTGATCACGGACCCAATGACTCCTGCAGTCAAGTATGGCATCCACATTAGCATCTCATATTAATAGATCCATTAAAGTCAGAGATACATGGAGGAAAAGCCTTCCTGGGACATGCTGTCCAGCCAGAGAATGGGTGTCACAGTATCTCAGTCAATCCAGATTAGGAGGTTTGGGCTCCTAAGGGACCCATTGTGTGGGAACTTCAGCTGTACTGGAAAATCACTAAAGTAGATACATGCACTAAAAAGGTGTTTGAACGGAGCTGACTGGAAGATCCCGAGACACACCTTGCCATTGTCTGCTGGCAATCTACATTGTTTTATGTGACATTGTGCTATTCCCAATGTTATTCCCCTCGCGGATTGTTGAGTGTCATGGCAGACCAGAATTGCAAAGATTCCTGTGGATCCTTGAGACATCAGTGAGCTAGTCAATTTACAGGAGCATTGCTGCTCTCTCTGGTTGAGAGAGGCACATGGACTGGTGGCTGAAGGAGGTGCTGGCATCCTGACTGGCCCTGTTGTGTTCAATAATAAAGATATCTTCAAAAACACTCCTGGTGAGCACAGAGATTGTTGTAAATCAGCCATATTTATTGAGCAGGGTCTTATGCAACCTCCTTGCTACAGGTCAGCATAACAACACTTGTCATTACATCTATTTTAAAAGCATCTTCATAACACAGAGAAGCACATTTAATTGCATGTAGGTTGACAAAGTTGGTATTTCTGCTCTTTTAAAGTTACTATTCAGTTATAGAATTAACATATCAACAATACTAGTATGCGTACTTTTTAATTAAATTGCTGTCACCTTATAATAGTTAATATGCCCTTGTAATGCTAATTCAACGAGACCAATTAAGAAGAAATAGAACACATTTCTGTGTTTCCTGAGTTCTAGACAGAGTAATGAAATCTCTTAAAATTAGAGATGATTATTTTACAAGATCTCTCTAATCCATTTAGCTTTATAATAGTCACCTTAAAAAGAGAGCACTTATCCCAGTTTCTAGGCAGCTTTGCCAATCAATTGTTGTTACTAGTAGAACTCACACAGGCCTGATTTTGCAAAAGTGCTGGGTTCCCTTAGGCGCTACTAGCTTCCATAGTTGTTAAGGACACAAAGCAGCTCTCAGGAGGTGCTAAGGCTCCTATAACATAGGGTGCAAGAGGGACTGGCCCTGCACGGAGCTGCAGCATATTAAGAGAAGCAAAGGTGATCTTAAAACAACCTCTGCACTCATCTGTGGGTCAGATCCTCAGTTGGTGTAAATCAGAGTAGAGAACACTGGAAGCAGCTTGTGGACCTGTGAAATTTAGGTCAGTATCTGGCCCAGGGCTGAAAACTCAACTATAACTTTGTACCTTTGTGTTTCAAACGATGATTGCAGCAGTATTATGTCTAAGAAAGCTCTTTAAATATATTTTAACAATCTGTTAGTTATAGTTTTTCTCTCTCTGAGGTCCATGCACTCTTTGAGATCTGCTCAGTTAGAATCCTGGTACCCAGGAAACCTTACTTTGCAGGGGAAGGGATATAAGAGATGATGATGATAAAAAATTTCTAAAACCTCTAACATACTTTTCCCGTAAAATATGTGGACATTCTAATCTCAAGCTGGTAAACCCCTTATGCCTCTTCAAACTATCATGAATTCTCTGTGTGTTTGTGCATATATATGTAAAATATTACTTAGTCTTTACCTGTTGTGTATGCATACACACAAATTGCGAAGGTTTATCCTGAGAGTGGTATATTTATAGTTAATGGAAAGTCTGACATTTTAGATGCAATGAGAACAAAATCTGCTAGAAGCCAGGAAAATGTAATAGTGATTTTCAAATAAAAATCTGCATCATTAAGGAATTGTCCAAGATTAGATCCACACAAGCATCAGCTTGTGAACATGGGAGTGGGGGGAGGGAAAGCAACAGCTTTAAGCATTAATGTAGTTAATCCCACTATGTAGCACTTGGTCATAGTCAGGATTTAGAATTATAGCTCAAATGGTGATGTTTCAAGGGGGAGGTCAGTTTGAATCAATCATACTTTGCATTTTTACAGTGTCTTTCACATGGGAACCTCAAAGTGCTTTAAAAACATTAATGAATTAAGGTTCACAGAACTCCTGGGAGGTTGGTATTGTTATTTCCACTCTGCAGATGGTGAAACTGAGTCACAGAGAGTTTAAGCAAATCAGGGGCAGAACTGAGTGTAGCATTCAGTAACAGTAAAGAGTAATATCACAAGTGGTTACCCCAGCATAGTAAGGATGTGAACAAAGAAACACTAAAATGACAGTTGAAAATTAAACAAGCACCTTTAATGTTTAATGTAGAAAGGGAGAGGGAAGAGAAGGAAGTGGATTATTGGGCGTATTGACTTGGCTCATTTGTCCTTGATGCTCTTTGTTTAGTCTCATCTGGGAACGTTTCCCCTCCAAAAGCAAACTCCTTATGATATTCATCAGACCCGTAGCTGCCTAGAAAAACCACAGGCACACACTGCGATTCACAAAGCCCAAGTTCAGCACCTAGCTCCTACACAATGAATGGGGAGAGACAGATGCCTTGGGGTATGGCTACATTGTGACAAAAGATCTGCAGCTGGTCCAGGTCAGCTGACTGGGCGGTGGGGCCATAAAATTGCAGAGCATGGGAGTCCCAGAGCCTGAGTTTGAACATCTATGCAACCCGAGCCACATGAGTCTGGGTTATGTGCCCTGGGCCCATCATAGCTGCGCTGTGGGTCTCTTATCACCTTCCCAGCTCACAGGGTCCCAGAGCTTGGGCTCCAGGTCGAGCCCAGACTTCTACACAGCAATGAAGCAGTCTGTATCCAGAGCTCTGGTGTCTCGCTGCTGTGTAGACACACCCTTAGAATACGATTCACAAAAGCCAGCATGCTAGGTGTGGAGCCAGCTAAACTAACCAACGGGAGATGCCGATGAGGGAGAGAATCAGAGAGGTAGCCGTGCTAGTCTGGAATAGCAGAGGTAACAAAGTCCTGTGGCACCTTAAAGACTAACTATAAAGTCTTTATAGTTAGTCTTTAAAGGTGCCACAGGACTTTGTTACCAATGAGAGGGAGGTGTGCTAAGGCCTGCCCTCTCTTGGAGATGCATGCCTTAAATCCAAGCTGCCGGGAGCTACGTCCCTCTGCTAGCAATGTTCAGCTGTGGGCCCTCTTTGCAGTGAGGTGCCTAAGGCATTTTTGTAAGTGGGGGTGAAGAGAAGAATGGGTGGTGTGGCAAGGGGGCCCCCCTGGGCACCCCAGGCTCCAGTCCTCTGGGCAGCTCCCCCGTCTGGGTTTGGCCTCTCGCTGGTTAGGCTGGGCTAGCTCCCTCCTGGGAGGGGCTTCTTCCTGCCTCCCTGCCTGCTGGCAGCCTCCCTGTAACTGCCTCTCACTTGCCTTTACCTCCTTCTGCTTCACAAACTCAATCTTCTAACTCCTCCTGCCTCCAAACACACTCCTCACTCCCACACCCCTCTCTGGGGAGAAGTCTCTTTAAAGGGCTCTGGCTTGCTCCTTAACTGGTCCCAGCTGGCCCTGCTGCTAGCTGCAGCAGCCTTTCTCAGCTGGACCTAATTTACCTGCAGTTTTCCCCTCTCACCACAGCCTTCCAGCCCTGGGTTTACCACACATCCCCCCCCCCTGCTCAACACCATGGGGTTGGGCTACTTGGGTCGCTGAGCAGTGTACCCTGGACAGGCCGTCCGCATTTCCGTGCAGGAGGCCGGACCTATGTTGTACGCGGAAGTGGAAGGGTTGTAGCGAGAGGAACCACCTGGTGACCCTTGCGTTTTTATCTCTATTCTGGTGCATCCACTTCAGCGGAGCATGGTCCGTGACCAGGGTAAACCGTCTTCCGAGCAGGTAGTAGCGGAGGCTTTCTACGGCCCACTTCACTGCCAGGCACTCCTTCTCTACCACGGCGTATTTCTGTTCCCTGGGCAGGAGCTTCCGACTGAGGTACAGAATGGGGTGGTCTTCTCCATCTATCATCTGGGACAGCACCGCTCCTAGCCCTACTTCGGAGGCATCGGTCTGCAATAAGAACTCCTTCTCCCAATTCGGGGCTATTAGCACGGGGTCGGTGCAGAGGGCCGTCCGCAGATCCTTAAACGCCTCTTCTGCTGCGTTCGACCATTTCACGATATCCGGGCCACGGGCTCTCGTCAGGTCAGTTAGTGGGCATGCCCGGGCGGCGAAATGGGGAATGAACCGTCGGTAATAGCCGACCAACCCCAGGAACGCCCTGACCTGCTTTTTCCGGACTGGTCGTGGCCACTTCTGGATCGCCTCTAACTTGTTAAGCTGGGGTCTCACCAGGCCTCTCCCCACTACATACCCAAGGTATCTGGCTTCTGCTAGTCCAATTGAGCACTTGGCGGGATTCGCAGTCAAACCGGCCTTCCTCAAGGTGTCTAGCACTGCCTCCACCTTCCCCAAGTGTGTCTCCCAGTCGGGGCTATGGATAATCACATCATCCAAATAAGCGGCCGCGTACTTACGATGCGGCCGCAGCAGTTTGTCCATAAGCCGCTGGAAGGTGGCGGGGGCCCCATGTAATCCAAAGGGGAGAACCGTGTATTGGAACAGACCATCTGGAGTGGAAAAGGCTGTTTTCTCCTTGTCCGCTGGGGCAAGGGGGATTTGCCAGTAGCCTTTGGTCAGGTCCAGGGTGGACAGGAACCGCGCTGTTCCTAATCGGTCGATCAGTTCATCTATTCGTGGCAGCGGATAGGCATCGAACTGGGACACGTCGTTCAGCCTCCGGAAGTCATTGCAGAATCTTACACTGCCATCGGGCTTGGGTACCAGGACCACGGGACTGGACCACTGGCTATGGGACTCTTCTATGACCCCCAATCTCAGCATCTTCCGGACTTCTGTTCCAATCATTTCCCTTTTTGCCTCTGGGATCCGATAGGGCTTGACACACACTTTTACCCCAGGCTCCGTGCGGATGTGGTGGCATACCTCCCTGGTTCGGCCTGGTGTCTCCGAGAACACGTCCGGGTGCCGTCTGATCATGCTGATCACCTCTTCTCGTTGGTTTGGGGTCAGCTCAGGGGATATCCCTACCTGGCTAGGCTGGTTCCCTTCCCGGGGGGTTGCTCCGAGCGCGACTACTTGAGCCTCTCTATCCTGCCAAGGCTTCAGTAGGTTTACATGATAGATCTGCTCCAGCTTCCGGCGTCCCGGCTGTCGGACCTTATAGTCCACGTCTCCCACAGCTTCGATCACCTCATAGGGCCCTTGCCAGTGGGCTAACAGTTTACTTTCAGCTGTGGGTACAAGCACCATTACCCGGTCCCCCACCTGGAACTTCCGGCTCACCGCCCGACGATCATAATACGTCCGCTGGGCCTCTTGGGCTTTCTTCATGTGCTCTCTCACTATGGGGGTGACCTGGGCTATCCTCTCTCTCATCCGTAACACATGCTCGATGACATTTCTCTCCGGCTTCGGCTGTTCCTCCCAACCCTCTTTGGCTATATCGAGTATGCCCCGAGGGTGGCGTCCATATAACAACTCGAACGGGGAGAATCCCGTGGAGGCCTGCGGTACCTCCCTCACGGCAAACAGTAGGTAGGGGAGCAGGGTGTCCCAATCCTTCCCGTCCCGGCTCACTACCTTCCGCATCATACTCTTCAATGTCCTATTGAAGCGTTCAACCAGACCGTCCGTCTGAGGGTGGTAAACCGATGTCCTCAGGGTCCGCACTTGGAGCATGTCACACAAGTCCTTCATCAGTTTTGACACAAAGGGGGTCCCTTGATCGGTTAGGATCTCCTTGGGTATTCCTACTCGGGAGAAAATCTGCACCAATTCCCGGGCTATGGTCTTGGACATAGTATTCCGTAGGGGCACAGCTTCCGGGTATCGGGTGGCGTAGTCAAGCACAACCAGTATGTGCTGATGGCCCCGGGCAGATTTCTCTAGTGGGCCTACCAGGTCCATAGCGATCCGCTCAAAGGGGACTTCAATGATGGGCAGAGGTACCAATGGGGCCCGCAAGTGCGGCCGGGGGGCATGCAATTGGCAGTCCGGGCAGGAGGCGCAATATCGTCGGACAGCCGCGTAGACTCCTGGCCAAAAAAATCTTTTCAGGACCCTGTCGAGGGTTTTATCCACCCCTAGGTGGCCCCCGAAGAGGTGGCTATGGGCTAGGTCCATCACGCCTCTCTGGTGTTTCTGGGGAACCAGGAGTTGCTCTATGGTTTGGTCCGACATCCGGACTACTCTGTATAATAGGTCCCCCTTTATCACATAATACGGTCCTTGGCCCTTAACTTTCCCTTCTACTGGGACTCCATTCACCTCCACCACTTCCTTCTGGATATGGTGGTAGGCTGGATCATTGGCTTGATCCTGCCCAAAGCTTTCCATTGACAGGCCAATCGGTCCTAGCTCCGGGGGATCTATCCCTGGCTCCCTCTCGGGGTCAGTCTGGGGGGCACTCGGTCCGGCGTCGGGCTCCCCCGCAGCTCGCCGAGTCCTCTTCCCCCTGGGGCTTACTTGTTCCCCTACCAGCGCTACCCTTCGGTACTGGGTCAAAATCTTCGTCCCCAACTCCTTAGCTGCCCTTCTCTCCTTCCGAGACTTCTTGGGTCCCCCCGGCAGGGAAAATAGCCCTGGGTCAAACTCTCGGAAGGCCGGGGGTCCACAATCCCTGGGCGCCCTCTCCTGGCTCTTGGCACTAACACCTTCTGCCTCCCTTCCGGGGAGCAGGTTATCGAACCCTGGGAAGTCTCGCCCAATCAGGACCGGGTAGGGAAGCTTCGGGACTACTCCCACCATTACCTTTGTGGGGTTTCCCAGGATGTCTATACTTACGGGGATGGTGGGGTAATAATTGACATCCCCATGTACACAGGATACTCCGGAGCGCTTGGCCCGCGACAGTTGGTCTCGCCCGACCAGCTTCCCCGAGACCAGCGTGACCGCACTCCCGGAGTCTACTAACGCAGTGGTACTAATGCCGTTCATCTTAACGGGCCGGGTGTATCTATGGGGGGCCACCGCGACCCCCACCTGACTTATTAGGACACAGGGACCTTCCATCCCCCCCAGGTCGCATTGCATGGGTTCAGCCTGGTTTGGGCACTGGGCCGCTATATGCCCTACTTCCCCACATGCATAGCAGCGTATACCCGCTCGGGCTAGCACCCTGGTTCTCGGACTGTTAGGCCGTACCCCCCGAGTCTCGTTTCCCCAGTCCCCAAGCTTCTCCATGCTTTCAGGCTGATCCCCAGCCTCTTTCCCTCCCTCTATGTAACGGCTTGGGGGCATGGTACCCCGGGGTTTTGGCCCTGTGCCCTGCCTCCTACTCGGGCGCACTCCTTCCTTGGTAGTCCGCGGCAGCTCCTGGGAGGCTAGGTGTCTCTCCACGAGGGCTACTAGTTCGTCATAGGAGGAGGGATCGTTCTTACGGACCCAACCCCTTATGTCGGGTGGCAACCCCCGCATATACCTGTCCCGGACTAGGATTTCCACCACTTTCTCTGGTCTGTGGGTCTCAGGCTGCAGCCACTTCTGGGCGAGGTGAATCAGGTCAAACAGCTGGGTCCTTGGTGGCTTGTCGGACTTGTACCTCCAGTCGTGAAACTGCTGGGCTCTCAGGGCTGGCGTCATTCCCGCCCTTGCCAGGATTTCAGCCTTGAGCTGGGGATAATCTGCAGCGGCCTCGGTTGCCAGATCAAAGTAGGCCTTCTGGGCCTCTCCACACAGAAAAGGGGCCAGGATGCTTGCCCACTGCTCCCGGGGCCAGGCCTCTCGCAGGGCTGTCCTCTCGAACGCGAGAAGGTAGGCCTCGGTATCGTCGTCCGCCGTCATTTTCTGTAAATAGTTGCTTGCCCGCAGCGGCCGGGCATCGGGACCCCCACGGGCCAGGGTGCCCAGGACTTTCACCTGCTTCACTAACTCCTGCAATGTGGCTCGGTCCTGGGCTGCCTGGGACATCAGTAACTGGTTGGTTTCCTGCTGCACTCGAACAGCCTCCTGCTGGGCCGCAGTGGCCTGAACCAGTGCCTTCACCACCTCCTCCATTTTCTCTCTCTCCTTTTATGTTTTTGAATAAGGGGGGGCTTTTCGCCCTGGTCGAGGGGTCTTGCCAGCACGTCTACTCACGCATCCCACCTCTGACACCACTTGTGGCAAGGGGGCCCCCCTGGGCACCCCAGGCTCCAGTCCTCTGGGCAGCTCCCCCGTCTGGGTTTGGCCTCTCGCTGGTTAGGCTGGGCTAGCTCCCTCCTGGGAGGGGCTTCTTCCTGCCTCCCTGCCTGCTGGCAGCCTCCCTGTAACTGCCTCTCACTTGCCTTTACCTCCTTCTGCTTCACAAACTCAATCTTCTAACTCCTCCTGCCTCCAAACACACTCCTCACTCCCACACCCCTCTCTGGGGAGAAGTCTCTTTAAAGGGCTCTGGCTTGCTCCTTAACTGGTCCCAGCTGGCCCTGCTGCTAGCTGCAGCAGCCTTTCTCAGCTGGACCTAATTTACCTGCAGTTTTCCCCTCTCACCACAGCCTTCCAGCCCTGGGTTTACCACAGTGGTTAGAGTACTCACCTGGGATATGGGAGACCCCTGGTAAAAGTTCTCCCTCCACTTGAGGGGAAGAAGGGATTTGAAGGGGGATACCTCTCCTGGGAGTGCCCCGACCATTGAGCCAGGGGATGTTCAGATGGGAGGTGAGGCTCTATCCACCTCTCCTGTTGAAGCTGCTCCACTGAGATTAACTAAGGGCTTGGTTACACTTACAGCTTTATAGTGGTTTTGGTTATACCTGCCCTCGTATACAGCTATAGGGATAGCGATATAGCGTGTCCACACTGAGACCCGCCAGTGGTATAGCGTAGCCACATTTGCAACACTTCAAGCAACACGGGAGTGGTGCATTATGGGCAGCTATCCCAGCATTTAGCTGGGTGCACCATGCTTTTCAAACGAGCGGGGCGGGGTGGAGTATGTTGTGTGTATGCGGAGGGAGAGACTGAGTGGATTTTTGGCATGCTGAGAGTGTGTCAGCAGATTGTCTTTGAAATGCAGAGCCTAAAAACCTTCTGCTGTAAGCTCGCTCACAAGGTAAACGTTTGCATTGCTGATTTGCTGAGTTAAAGACAAGCTATAAAAACGCACTTCCGCATTCCTCCAGCCGAGTTCAGAACAAAGGGAACAGAGGCTTAATTGGCTTAAATGGCTTAGGGGCATCTCCAGTAATCACACAAAGCGATGTATTGTTAATACCCGTTTACACTGGAGCTAAAGCAGTCAATACGCTACAGCTGTTAATCTTGGGGAAGGGAGGATTACCAGGACCGGTATAACTATGGATTTATAGCGCTCTACATGCCTTGCCAGTCTGGATGGGTAGTGAGCTATAGCGCTCCTGGAGGTTTTATAGCAATATAAAGTGCCAGTGTAATCAAGCCTTAATTTAAGAGTCACTGGAGCAGAGGATCTGGATCCTAAGTCTTACAGAGCCTTGGCAAGTGCTCGAAGCTCCAGGCTATGAAGTCATTCTTATCCTCTCTCTTTCTTCACTCCCACCCAACATGGCTCTTCAGTTAGTTATCCAGAGCTTCAGGAGGAGGGACTGAGGGAGCCCCACACCAGAATATCTTATAGCCCAGTGGTTAGAGTACTCACTCAAGAGGTGGCAGAGTGTTCTTCAAATCCCTCCTCCCCCTCTGGTGGAGGGGTGACTTGAAGCAGGGGTCTTCCACAGTCCTGGTGAGTACTGGGCAAATGGTTGCTGCCTTGCCCCTGAGGTTGATCAGGCCCTACCTGTAACTAAGGCCTGGTCTACACTAGCGGGGAGGGTCGACCTAAGATACGCAACTTCAGCTATGTGAATAGCGTAGCTGAAGTTGATGCATCATAGGTCGATTTACCAGCCATCCTCACGGCGGCAGCGGTCGACAGCAGGCTCAACCATCGACTCTGCCTTGTGCCTTTTGGTGAGCTGGAGTTGATTGATTTATTGCGTCTTGATGAGATGCGCAAGATTGATCCCCAACAGATCGATCTCTACCCACCGATCCAGCCGGTAGTGTAGACATGGCCTTAGGCAGCTGAATGTCCGTATTCCCCTGGTTTTTTAATCGCTCTGGGGCTTAGTTGGCAGATGGGCAGTGCACATGCCCAGAAACCTAGGTGCCTAGGGATCATTAAACTGCAAAAACGTAGATGCTGAGTGAGTTTCCGCCTACAGCAGGGGTGGGCAAACCTTTTGGCCTGAGGGCCACATGGGGTTGCAAAATTATATCGAGGGAGCCGGGTAGGGAAGGCTGTGCCTCCCTAAACAAACTGGCCCCACCCCCTATCTGATCCCCTCCCACTTCCTGCCCCCTGACTTCCCCCCTCAGAACTCCCAACCCATCCAACACCACCCCACTCCTTGACCTCTGACTGCCCCCTCCAGAGACCCCCCCCCATCCTAACTGCCTGCCAGGACCTCACCTCCTACCCAACCTCCTCTGCTCCTGTCACCTGACTGCCCAGACCCCTATCCACACTCCTGCCCCCTGCCAGCTCCCCTTATTCCCCATCCCCTGACCACCACCCCAGAACCTCTGCTCCATCCAACCGCTCCCTGCCCCTTATCCAACCCCCCAGTCCCTTTACCACACCGCGCATGGCCCAGCTGGAGGCAGACACTCTGCTCTGCAGGAGCACACAGCATGGTGGTGCGCATGGTGGCGTGGCTCCAGGGGAGGGAGGGATGGCAGTGGAGGGGCCAGGAGCTCAGGGGCCTGGCAGGACAGTCCCGCGGGCCACATATGGCCTGTGGGCTATAGTTTGCCCATCCCGGTCTACACTGTTCAGCGGTTTTGTGAATCACAGTGGAGGCTAAAACTGGTACTTAGGTTCCTAAATCCAGTTTAAAGAGCCTGAATCTGGGTTTAGGCTCCTAAGTGCTTTTGTAAATCTAGCCCTTAGGCCCCAACCCTAAAAGCTGTTTCATACTGCCCTGTATCTTGAGAGATCCCCATGTGACTTCAGTATAAATAGTCTTTCTCTGTGCAGGGTCTCAAAGTACTCTCAAAACTGATTTATTCACTGCAGGCCTCTTAATATTGGCTTCAGCGGACAGGTGGTTTAATATTGGGTTCAGTTGATCAGGATTGGGTCCTGACTACAGAAGTCATTTTGAATACAAGGTGAAGAATAAATGTATTCAAAGTCCAGCTGTCTCCCAGGGCCTTTAACTGATACACTTAAGACTCTATTTTCAAAAAGGCCCCAACCTGATGTTGAAGTTTGGGCCCTCTATGTTGCATAGACGATCATTTGCACCCACAGTTTTCCTCGTTCAATCACTTGCTCTTGCAGTCATTTGTATATAAGGCAAATCCAGTAGTTTATTTCCATTCTCTTTCCATGTATGACACCTCTTTGCACACACAGGTTTCTGTTATTTGTGGGAAGAAATTAGGTGGGTAGAGAAACAGGGGAGCAAATTAAATGGTGCTTTTGAAGATTCGGCATTATAACACACCTTTGTGGCTTGATTTGGAACACAGGAGATCCAACGAGGACTCTTTCCAATGGGGGGGGAGGGGGAACCCTCAGATACAAAATGAGTTTCCATGCTTCACTAAAGTGCCACTCTTTTTATGAGACAGACAAGGTGGGTGAGTAATATCTTTTATTGGACCAGATTTTGTTGGTAGAAAGGACAAGCCTCACCCACCTTGTGTCCCTCATATCCTGATAACAACACAGCAAACAACCCTTTTTATAAAGCAGGAAGCAATAATAGAAATCCTAGAAATGGAGTGACCCCGTGCTTCCTATAACTTCATATTTATCCTTTGATACCATTTCCACTATATGGCTTACAACAAAACTTATTGTTCAATGTGAGATTCAATTGGAATCAATTGTTAATTAAATTTAAGTCTAAATTAATAAATCACAACTATTCAGATCATGTTCATATGAGTAATTTCTATTATGGTGAACATAATTATTAGATTCCACATTTAATGAATCGTATTGTGCGATGAAATTCTTGCAACAATTGGGACTAATAGAATATGTTAACCTTTATTCTCCTCCGCTTGACACTACATTACACCGTGAATTAATATATAAGTGCCTAGAAGAGTTTCATAATTAAGTAGCCATTGTGACTCTTTTGGCCTGTTGGATGAGTTACTTATTCTGGGTCCTTTCTTTACTTAGCAGCATTTGAAGCAAACCAATAAATGACCTTGTAGTCAAACCAGGGTTCTGTTCTGTGTGTATCTCTTCCCATACAAGTACTGTATCAGACATTTTGCATGCGCACAAGCAAGACTCAATTACATGAGTCAACTCCCATGAAGACTGAAACAAATCCCAAAAAGGTCACTGCATCTGAAAGAGAAGAAAGCAGTGTCAGTGGGAACTTCAGGGTAAATTGAATTGTTTAGGCCATGATTCAGAAGCCGCGCTCTCTCAACTGAGTCTCTGTATTTGCACACTAATTTAGTCACATCCCAAAACACCAATGAGGGGAAGCCTTATGAATGATGTTTCTCTTTTATGAGGCTGGAAAGGCAGTGGTGGGGATCTGGAGACTGGGGAACACAGGGCTTCAAGGCCCCTGAAAGCGATGTGATATTATGGGATGGGGAAAAAAACAACAACCAGGAGAGTTGGGGAAGTTGGGAAACGAGGTTTTTAATGGAGCCGTTCCTATACGGGCATTGCAATATCTCATTGGCCTGGTGACTAGACTTTGTCACACGTGGTCCCAGTGCAGGGGTTTTAAATGCTGCATGCCATATATGGTCCCAGTCTAGCAAATTTAACCTGCTAAGACAACTCCTGCCACTGAACAATTCTTAAACTTTAATAACCAACCAATCAACCAACCCTTAAACCATAAAGAAATTTCCAGGCAAAACTCTTTTTCAGGTTCTTTTAAAAACTGTCACTTCAACTAAAAACCCTTAAGAGAATGAAACAAAACCACAAAGGTTAGCCACCCAATCGAAAGTTAAAAGTCCACTTTTAAAAAAAAAAAGAGAGATCTGAAAATACATGTAAGGTCACCAGAACAACTCACTCCCAACCTTCCTCCTTCTATCCCGCATACGCTTCATACGAGTTTCGTAGAATGTGAGCTGAGTTTACAAAGGTCTCGATAAGATTTCAGAAGGGCTCTGTTAAATACTCGAGACCCTACAATAAATTGTATTTATCTTAATATTTTTAATAATGTGGAGAATGTCCTTCTGATTATAAAACATTTCAATATGCCTACATACTTATCTGAACTGAAGAAATATAAACGAAAGAAGAACTTTGCCATTACATGTGTAAACCTCTCCTCTATTTTCAGCCTCAAAGCCAATAGGTTTCAGCTGTCCTATTTATTGCTATGTGGGTACTTCTCCTTTAACTCTGGTATGTAACTACCTTAAAACATTAGTAGCTTTATCCTGTGAAGCAGGGCAGTATTAGTATCATCCCAATTTTACAGTTGGAGAATTGTGAGATTGAAGGCTGGTCTGCACTAGGGGGGTAGATCGGCTGTAGATACGCAAATTCAGCTACATTAACAACATAGCTTTTGGCAAGTTGGAGTTCCGGAGTTGACGGGGGCACTGCTGGTCAATTTATCGTGTCTTGACGAGACGCGATAAATCGATCACCAAAAGATCGATTCCTGCCGGCTTTAGTGAAGACAAGCCCTTAAGAGACTTGGCCAAGTTCAAATGGAAATTTATGGCAGAGCTAGGAACTGAACCCAAATCTCCTGAGTTTGCTGAATGTCTTCCTCCTTTGCTGCATGTCTCCAAACTGGGAAGGAAACAAGAGGCAGCCACATTTGCTAAGGTGCTAGAAAAAGCCAGGGCCTTGATTCTCCCATAAGCTCAGGATATATGAGTACTGCAAATTTGTTGAGAATTGTAATCTGTGGAAGCAGGAAGTAGGCTCCAAAGAAAATTATTTGCTAACTATAAAAAATAAAAGGCCACACTTGTTAAGGAAATTGTGTTATTTTTCAAACTTCTTGGAGGTATTGCAAACAATGGAGAATAAAATATTAAAATTGCATATAAAGAGGCACTTGACACTTTCTATTACAAACAACATTACTGCAAAATACTGTGATATCATCCTATTGGCAGAGATATGAAAGGGGGCAGGCCTGAGAGATGCCAGCTATTCATTTTAATAAGAATCTGAAGGAGAGAAAAATGAATAGGTAAATGTAACCTTATTACCTAGAACAGCAGCAGCTATAGCAATGCATTTAGTTATTAAAGTCCATTAGATAGCTGAACATTCATAATTGATGTGAATCACCCTGAGGTCTGCACGAATTTGGCTCCTTTCTTTACGTTTTGTGCAAAACACTGGCTGTGTGTGTCTTTCCCCTTCTAGTAACTGGTTCACGTGGAAGATGGGAGCCTGCTACTTTTATCAATTAATGTAATTATTTCCTTCTCTCTGTTGGTAGAAGCCTGTGGTCATGGGTTAGAGGTCCTGATTCTACTCCACAGTGGTTCATTCATAAACCTTGTAAGGTCTGTGTCAGAGCCATAAACACCCTTTAAAAATTCACTCTGGGGGAAGGTCCTGCTATAGGAAACTTTAAACCAAGGCAGTAAAAGTAAGTTTAAAAGATGGCAATTTAAAGCATGCGTAATATTTTCTTCCTTTTGGGCTAGACTGTCACATTTCACAGATCCATAGATTCCAAGCCCAGAAGGGACAACTGCGATCATCTAGTCTGCCCTCTTGTATAACAAAGCCTGTAATCAGCTGACCGTGAGTTCCCAGGGTGACGCTGTGACTAAATAGGTTAATGTAATCCTGGTAGGCATAAACAGAGGAGTCTCAAGTCGGAGTAGAAAAGTTATTTCACCGCTGTATTTGCCACTGGTGCTACCACTGCTAGAATACTGTGGCCAGTTCTGATGTCCATAATTCATGAAGAGTGTTGATAAATTGAAGGTTCAGAGAAGAGCCACCAGAATGATTCAAAGATTAGGTGCCCTGGGCCCCTTAAATTGCCTGTATACAGGAAAGAGAGAGGCACCTCCCTGCAGCCTGGATTTAGATGCCTATCTTCAAGAGTAGGGCGGCTTAGAATGCATTGACATCTCTCATTGGCTAGCTTAAGTGGCTCCCCACCTAGTCTGCTGGCTTTTCTGGATTGCATTCTGAGGCACCTATACACCTCTTCTCATACATTGCAAATGCAGCCTCCGTGCCTTACTCACCTTTATGAAAGGCAGTAATGTTCTCGTGATTTTTCTAGATGCTAAAAAGTTAGGTGTTGCTGAAATTCATCATGAATGTTCTGAATTCTACTGAAAAAAAGTGGAGTTTTCGATGAATATTTTTGTAAAATTTTATCCCATTTTTAACAGCTAATAGAGCTCATCCAAAAATTCAAAATTTGAAATTTTGATGAAAATTTTCATTAATATTAACTGGTATTTGTAATGCTTTTAAAATTATTAGATTTTGTGCTGGGGGAATCCTTGGGCGTCAGGGAGTCTTTTTGATTCCTGCACAGAAAAAGGAGCAGGATCCTGGCCTGTTAATGGGCAGGATAGGTGAAGTCACTTATCCTCTCTGTCTCAGTGTCGCATCTGTAAAGTGGAGATAATACTTTGAAAGAGTACTGTATGGATAAAATAAAGAATTGGTTCATGTTTGTAAAGTGCCATGAAAATGGAATGCTCTGTATAAATGCTAGGGATTTTTCTTGGCCCAACTCCTTCAGTTCTTACTCCTCAAGGTTACTAGACATTTGGATGGACTAAGGACCCCCACCCCCTTAAGTTTCTTGATGTTCTTTTAAACCTCTAGGCTTGAAAATCAGTCACCTATTGTAGACCACAATAAACACAGAGCATGCTGCTTCCCATGCCATCTAGCAAGTCTGAAGGGGACAGCAAGCAATGTTACACGGATCTGCTGAAATGGTGGGATTGCTCCACATCATTGGTTCTCAAGGTGGGGGGTCGGGACCCCTCTGGGGGTCGCGAGCCAGTTCTGTGGGGGTCGCAAGCCCCTTCTGCCAGCAGCCGGCCCCAAACAATGCCGCTGCCACGGGCTGCTGGCATCTGGCCCCTGCTGTTGCAGGCAGCCCGTGCCCCTGCCGCGGCGGGCTGCCGGCGCCCCCTTGAGCCCAGCCCCTGCCGCAGTGGGCTGCCGGCGCCTCCGTGGGGCTGCTGGAACGCCCCCCTCCCTGGCCTCGGGAGGCTGCTGGAACCCCCCTCCCCACTAGCCTTGGGGGGGCTGCTGGAACCCCCCCATCCCAGCCCCTGCCGCAGTGGGCTGCAGGCAGCCCCCCCGCCTGCCTGACCCCAAGGGGGGGTCGTGCTTAGAGGCGTGTGGGGAAGGGCTCACCATTACAAAAAGTTTGAGAACCACTGCTCTACATGAACTATGACTGGTTTAGTTGTGGGCCACTAAATTGCTAGCTCAGCCTCCGGCAAGGAGATCTGATCTGGCAACAAGTTTCCTGCCTGTCTAGACCAATAGCAGGAGAGGTAAAATGTACCGGCCTATGATTTGTCAAATCAGTGCTGGATTGTTGAGTCCTGAAAAGCTCAAGGCCTCACAGAGTCAAATATGCTGCTGACCCTACGCTCTACTGTTAGGTGAAACATTGGTCTGGCTATTTTCTGTCGGTCATAATTATTTTTACACAATGGAACTTAAAAGGAATTGCTCTGATTCTAAAACTCATTTGATTGCCAATAAAAACCCCACATTTTCTTAAGGATTGAAAACTAATCAGTAAATGTGGAATTTCTGTCTCTTGCTGCAGGTCCTTGTATTGTGGGACTGCCAGACCTCTCGAGTCACATGACTCACCGTCTGATTTCCGAGTCAAGCTTTTCATTTCCTAAATGATAACGGATAAAAGATAAAATCTGGCACACACAGGTAATCTTTGCCATCTTAATATTTGTTAAGCTTTTTGATTTACTGAGAAGTTAAAGTCACTGCAGGTCACAAAACCTGCACATTAGATCTGCTTCATAAAACATTCTGAGTGAATGCTTTTGTCATTTATTTCACCATCTTTAAATGAATGTAGCTGAAGAATCGTACCTCCAATTTATAAATCTTTGAATTTATTTCTGTTTTCAGCTTATAGGATGGGACCATATCCAGCTAGTTCTAGCCATTTGTGCGTGACTATAGAAGAAAGCGAACATATTTCTTGCATAATGTAGACTTGATCCAGCTTACATTTGTTAAATCATCCAAAAGGAAATATTCTCTCTAGGAAACTTTTGCACACGGTTAATATAGCCATGTGTTTAAAATATTGTAGCTTTTCTGTATGTAATCTCTGTGTCTCTCTCTCTCTATCTCTCTCATCCCCCCTTTTCTGAAGGAGAAATATGATTAGCCTAGTCCCTGTTTCTCTCTTTCACACATATAACTCCCCCCACCTTTTTCAGAAGATGTATGATCAGCATAGAAATTGGAGAAGATCTGAACCACTTTGGATCCCTATAGCTATGGGATGTGTGGAGGCCCTTGGGTAGTTCAAGTTTCACATCTGCCAGCTTTTCAGAGGATGTTATCAAGGGCAGAAGTAGATGATGATGATGATGGTAGTAATACAGTATTGCCTCAGAAATTGGGATCCTCTCTCCCACAAATGTGTGCTCCCCTGGCCTTGTCTAAGATTTATAGGTGGTAATGGGGCTACCAGAAAAGAAAATAAGTAGTGTTATTAAAAAGGGGAGCCTGGTCCTGAAAATATAGCATTTGAATTAGGATTTGCTTTGGAGCTGGGATAGGTCTTTGACCGTGGATGATTAAAGAAGTTGGCGAGAAGCTGTCAGGCCAGGTGAGTGGTACTGGGCCTAATTAAGATCTCTCACCATTTTACTCTGATGTAACTTCTAGTGGACTTCAGTGGAGTTTCTTTAGATTTGTACCATTGGAAGTGAGAGTAGAATTTAGTCCGTTGTGACTCAATGTGGAATTAACTACCTCTTCTTTGTGGGGACTTAAGCACCTTATACTCTCTCTCTCTCTCTGCCCGTCACCCATACTAGTGATGGGTAAATCTTCAAAGAAGTGGCTTGGATAAATGCCTTCCCCAGCAGCTCAGGTCTGGATGCTTATCTCAGCTCATCTGAGCTTTACACGGTCTTCCCCATATGTGTGCAATTGTGTGGCAAAATGCTGAGAACTTGGCTGTTTGTTCATATAATTATCAACAAAATTGCATGTTCAGTCATGATAACAGCATACGCAAAATAGTTTGTGTATTTTGTGTGTGTAGTTGGATGCTTTTTATGAATCAGGCCTATAAAGATAGAACATTCATCCCTTTCTAATTCATAATTCAAAATACCCCCAATAATGCAGGGTTAAACAAACATACTCTGCACGCAAGGTGTAACATAAAATACTACCGCCTTTTAAAAAATGTGTAAACTTGAAGAAAAGTAATACATTTATTCATAAAATAAAAGGACATTTTTATTTTGTATTTTCCCCACAAATATATCAAGCAAACTTGTGGCTCCCTATAGTTGTTGTATATTATAAAACAATTGTGTTTTAAGTAGGGCTGGTGAAGTGTTTTCTCTTCTCCCCTATCTGAGAAAGAACGTATGTTGCTTTTATTACAGACAGGGATATTTTCAGAGGTTCCTGTGCACACAGTTGTGTGTGTATCTGTTGGCCTATAGAAATGGACATTTGCATACACAAGTTTTCCCAGTGCTTGCCTAATTATTGGATTTGCAATTGCAAATGCATAGTTGCTTGTGCACTGTGTGCACAAGTGGGCACTTTGTACATGCAAACTGGGTAGCTAAGTGTGCAAATTAATCAGTTTGTGTGGAAATGCCTATTTTAATACAGCAATTCAACACATGCAGACATTAGGACCTTCTAACAATTTGGCTCATTACATTTTAAACCCAGCTGCATCAATAAGATCTATTAAGGTTCATTAGACACACCTTGAAAAAGAGCGTGCAGGGCAAATGAAGAATGAACAGAGATGTATGATGCAATAGTGTGACGTTTCATTCTGAATCAGGGACACTCATCAGATAGAAGTTGATGGCCATGCAATCTAGGTATAGCTATTCTTCTGTGCTAGATTAGTTCTTTTAATGAAGTTATTCACAATCTGGGATTCCTGGGATATTTTCATAATCCTACCTAAGTACCTTGATGAACCGTGAGTAATATTCCAAGCTGTGGTAAACTGAGTGGACAGTGAAAGGCAAGTACGGAGTGCCAAGCCCACAGTATAATTGAGCAGCAGGGTTTTCTCCCTTATCTGTACTCGTCTTTGTTTCCTCTACTTTTGTATTATTCCCCACTCTGATGCATATTCCTGCTTCCAAAACTCTGACCGGACTATCCGTTCAATCTGCGGTATTTCAGATCTGGCTCTGAACTTTGCATCCAGCTCTTATCTCTATAATGAAGCAATGTAAAACCCCAGATATCCAAATGTCACTTCCAAACCTTGGGCAAATATGTATCTGGACCCAAATGTAATGTTTCAGGTAAATCTCTTTATGGGAGTGACCTGGCTGTTGCTGAAACGATGCGCCATTTGGTATCAGTCAGCCATAATTCGTTTTGGAACAGAACCTCCAGCAAAAAGTTTTTCATGTATTTGACTTGTCTGGTTTCCCAGTGTCCTTGGACATTGTGCAAGTTGCAGCAGGTGCCAAGCCTTAAGCACAAGCAAGACAAGCACTCTTTTGAGCCATGCGAGTCTCAACCACTCACAGCTCAAACCTCTTTCTTAGGCCCTGCAGAGCATAGGGATATTACTGGCAAGTGTACAGCCAGTCCTAGGGATGTGTGAAGATTGTGGTCACAGGGGATAACCCCTTGGCTGTGGTGCTCCGTCAGCAGCCAAACCTGTAGGGCTAGGTAGACACAAGGGAATTTTCTGTTTTAAGCAGGAAGAAGATGGAAGGGGTAAAGGCAAAAGCCTCATGGAGCTTCTTGATAGGGTTAAGGGAGAGAGAGAGTGGGGGAGGGGAGCAGGCTGAAGAAAATATCCAAGACCAGCACTAGGCATGTGCCAAGTATGAGATACCTTTTGATTTGCCACCCAGTGCTTTTGGCCAGAAAGTGACATTGAGAGATGTTACAGTAAGTGTGCAAGGAGAGAGAGGAGGAAGCTCTATCTATTGCTGCAGAACAGGAACAATACGGCCACAATAGGCCTCTGACCATCCCTTTTCCATGTGTTTTTCTCTTTGGCATCTTTCCCAAAAGCTACTGCTTCTGCTAATGTAGCACTAAATAATGAACCACGCACAGTCTTGGACTTTGGAGCTAGAGCTGCCAATACCTATGCACCCAACTCTGGAGTTTTGCTAGACGTTTGAGGTGAACTTAAGTTAAATTTGAGTCAACCTGGACTGAGTTTCTGACTAAATGCCTCCCTCCCCAGGGTGCTGAGGAGAGACTTATGTTTTCAGGTGGGAGTCATCTGAGGCTCAGCAGTTTTACATGTTTTCAGTCTTGGAGGTGCAACATGGATTTTCTACGGAGTTTTGCTTTGATTCCATCTTGAAACCACAAGCTGCCCTTTGGCATTTTTAGAGAGGGTTGAATTCAGCCTAAAACTCAACTCAGGGTCAGCTGAAAGAATTGTAATTGGGCCAACTTTTCAATTTGTAATGAACCCCAAACCAAGAGAGTTTTACCTGCTTTTCAGCATTAATGACAAAATCTATGCTCAGAATTAGAATTTTTTTTTTAAAAAAAAACACACAAACAAACCTGAGCGTGGGGCTATTGGCTAGCACCAGGGGTGGAAGTAAAATTTGTGACTTACCGGTAGGCAGGGGAGCAGCTTCCCCCAGAAGGGATGTGGCCTCTGGCAGAAAGGGTGGGGCTGGGGAATCAGCAGATTCCCCCCCACCCCCCATGGTCTGGGACTCGGCTGCAGCAGCAATTTAAAGTAAGGTGGTAGGGGCCAGACAGGCTTTTTACTGGTACACTGTATCGGCCTGTACCACCCCGTACTTGCCTTACTTTCACCCATGACTAGCACAGCTTGATTATCCTCCCACCCTCCCTCAAACGCATCCTCTACGGCATAGAATCCTGATCTCTCTCCTGGACTGCAGATGCTCCTGTTAGTTGCTTGTGCCTTCTGAATGAGATGGTAGAGTCTGAAGTGGTGTGTTGTGTGGATTAAAGTTCTCATATTACTCCTTGCATTTGCTGAGAGTGTCTGAAAAATATCTTTGATGGTCCTGTTGGATAAATAACATTGTGATTATCAAAAGTATCTGACTTTGTTGGGGGTTATAACTTCCTGCTAAGGGACCTTATGACAAATTACCTGAGGGACAGAGAGGGGCGCTGGACTTAGCGTCTCATCTGAAGAAATGCGTCTTCAAGAAAAAGAAGGCATGAGAATGTTCTGCTACCTGAGTGATCTGAATGATAATTCCTTGGGGCTAAATCATCCCCTAAAACTTTTCATGTTGGACAGGTATTTCATTAGTCCTAAAGTCTTCCACTGCTAAATAATTTCTCTGTACCATCACCTCAGGTTTTCTCTCCACTAAAATCTTCTGGGGGACACAAGCAATCAATAAAATGACCCATCTCGCTTATCCTTGTAAAGTTTAAGATATAAACCTGCTTCTGCCCCACATAAAGCTATGAGTTCCCAGGAAGCTTTCAAGTCAAGTCCTTTGTCTCTATGCTTGTTTGGTCTTGGGTTGTCAACGTTACTGTTCATTTGCATTTCAGCTCTCTGACTAAGACAGTGTCCTCGGGGGTCTGAATTGTTATTGGATGGCAGAACAAAAAAAACCAGAGCAGTACCTTCATATTCTATTGCATTTGATGAGGGAGTCTCAGCAGCAATGTGTCTCTTCCTGTTTGGAATATATCTCCTTTCCTGACAAAGTTTGATACATGCTGGTTATCAAGGTGTATCACAATGTTAACCCTGTGGCCACCAGGTAAAATAATATAGGTGACAATCCATTTGTATGGGTGATCTCCCAAAGTACTTATTAAAGTAGGAGCAGGGGTTTCCAAAGTAATGAGCTGTGATGGATGGATCGACCATATATAGTGATTATCTCTTCAGACCGTCAAATATTAATGTTGCATATCGCTGCAGCTATTTAGAAATATACAGTGTACTCCTATAGAAACTACTTTACCTGATGCAGTAAAGGCATATATTTTTCTCCCATGTTGTATGGATTCCATACAGAATTCCAACTACTTATTTTACCTTATTGCACCTAAATGTTTTCTCACAGTATTTATCTTACCTCTCTTACCAAGCTCCTGGCTTGACTATTTTCCAAGACAGCTTGTTATTAACCATGGATCTATGGTACAATCAACCGGGGTGGTGGAAGGACTCCAAAAGTGCAGGGGAAGGTGGAGGGGAGAAGTACAATGGTCACAATGCCACTTGCTCAAATTTGGCTTGGCCACCCTTCTGTTATGCCAGCAGGGAAGGGGCTCCACCATTATGCCAAGCAGCTCTGGTCAGGATCTCAAAAGAGTGTGTGTGTGTGTGTGTGTGAAAGGCATGCCCTCTCCCCCCATTTAAAAAATAGGGGGCAATGGCCCTTTGGAAACTCCTGTCTTTGGTGCCTGTGCCATCAAGTGACATAATGTAACAGACTTCGTTGATTCAAAGACCCTCTCTATGCTGAGGCTGGAAATCATGTTGACACTTTCTAGTGCTATTACATTTTCAAAGCTCAGAATAGACTACTTAGGAATTGTAATGAGCCCTGAAGGAGTTAAGGTGGCTCAGAAGGGGGCATTAACCTTATAGGCCGCACCTAGGGGAGAGTCAGGCTTGACTGGTAAGCACTAACTGAAGATGAAATTCAGAGGGGCTTGCATAAAGCCAGGATGTTGAGACCAGTAGGTGACTACAGGGAGTGAGTCTGCAGTCACTTTCTGGGCACAGAGAGATGGGTAAGTGTAAACCCCGGGGGGAGGGAGGAAGGGGAATAAAAGCTCTAGGATCCTAGTACTGAGGGAGGGGTTTACGTAGAGGAGTTGTGGGGAAGAAAGATGGAGTTGGAAGAAGCCTAGGGAAAGAGCAGGAAAAGTTGAGACTTTGTAGACCTTGGCTGCTGAACATAAGATTAGCCATACTGGGTCAGACCAAAGTTTTCTAGGCCAGTATCCTGTCTTCCAACACTGGCCAATGCCAAGTGCCCCAGGGTGAATGAAGAGAACAGGTAATCATCAAGTGATCCATCCCGTCCCCCATTCCCAGTTTCTGGCAAACCAGAGGCTAGGGAGACACCATCACTGCTCATCCCAGCTAATAGCCATTGATGGACCTATCCTCAATGAATTTATCTAGTTCTTTTCTGAACCCTGTTATAAGCTTGGCCTTCAGAACATCCTCTGTCAAGGAGTTCCACAGGTAGATTGTGCGTTGTGTGAAGAAATACTTACTTTTGTTTGTTTTAAATCTGCTGCCTATTAATTTCATTTGGTGACCCCTAGTTCTTGTGTTATGTGAAGGAGTAAATAACACTTCCTTATTTACTTTTTCCATACTAGTCATAATTATAGGGGCCCTACACTGGGAGTTGGAGTAGCAGGTAGGCCCAGGTTCCCCTACCAGCCACTAAGGAGTGATGCAGGACTGGTGAAGGGGCCATCCGGACAGTTGGTCCAGTGAGGAATCAGTACCCTGGGGGAGGGACTATAGAGTGATCTGGCTGGAGGGCTGAGTTCAGTCTTAAAGCCAGTTGGGTTTTTTGCCCCCACTGCTCCCTTTGGAAGGCTGTTCCAAAACTTCACTCCTCTGATGGTTAGAAACCTGCATCTAATTTCAAGCCTGTTGATTTCCAGTTTATATCCATTTTGCAAGATGGAAAGCATTTCTCTACACATGTGTGCTTTGCAAAGCTTACTGTTTCATGTATGTGATCATTATTTAATATTCATATATACTGACATAGGCATTCATGGCACTTTACAGAGAGAACGAATGCATAGTCCCTGCCCCAAGGATCTTGTAATTTGGGATTGTCATATCAAGACATACATAGAGATAAGAGCAGGAAAGAGGAAGGAAACAAATCTCAGCTATAGAGGTCAGAGTGTGTATGTACATCACAAAATGATCTTTGTAATGGAATTCCTTTGTACAAAGACCTCATTGGTGGGATTGTAATATGTAATAACTCACCCAATACCAATACATACTATTTCATCTGTTTGTAGTTGGTAAAATTAAAAGACAGTTTGACAACTGAGATGCTGAAGGGCCAGATTCTCTGATCCGGTTAGACTCCTTTGAGCGGCTCTGACTGCGGAAAACATCCATAACATCAATTTAAATAGCTCCTGAGGATTCTTCTGGCATGAAGGAAACTGACGTAGCTGAGAGATGGATCTATCTAGGTATTACAGCAGGTCAAAAAGGGAGAAAAATATCATTAAAAATGCTGATATTTCAGTGTTATTTTTCTATATTGCAGGGGTCAAATGGAAAAACTATATTTTTTTTCAAAAAATCACATATATAAATTTCAAATGCAAAAAAATATAATTTTTTACAAAAATCACTATATATATTCCCCCCCCCCCAAAATTTGTAAATTTTGCTAAAATCATCCCCCCCCCTTTCAATTTGCCACTGACTGCAATAAAATGAATGACACGGAGTTCTTTTTTCATTTTTTCCTTATTTTTCTTTCTGTTGTTCTGTGATTTTTTTCAAAGACTTTAAAAAAGTTGCAGGGTGGCAAATGGAAAATGAAACTCTAACTTTGCCACTCTGTAACTTTCCAAAAATGAGGAACTTTTGAAAAGTTACAGAAAGGCACAAGTGAAAAGAAGAAAAGAAAAATTAAATGTAAGGAAAAAAAACCCAGACAACTTTCATTTTACTGCATTCATTGTAAAAAAAAAAAAAAAAAAAAAAAAAAAGGGAATGAAGGGGAAGATGCAGAGGGGAAAATAGAAAAATCTAAAGTTGAAGACCCCTGGTTTGATGAAAATACCAAACCGTTTCTTTAAAAGATGTTTCTGTTTCAAAAATAGGTTATTTTTAATGGAAAAAATCCATTTCAAGTGAAAAATTTCTGCCAGCTCTAGTGAGTAATTATATGACCCTCATCACAGTAATATATGAACCCCAAGCATGCAGTGAAGAACTTAGGCTCATAACCCCCCAATGAAGCAGGCCAGCATTCACCCTTATTTTCCAGGTAAGGAACTGATGCACAGAGGAGTAAGGGCAACCTTTTTTAAAGTGACTAGGGATTTGGGGTGTCTTGATATTTGGGTGCTCAACTTGAGATACCTCGAAGGGGCTTGATTTAAAGAAAGGGCTGAGCACCCAGTCTCTGAAAATCAGATCCCTTTTAGGAGTCTCAGGTTGGGCACCTAAAAACTGAAGTACCTAAAATCACATCACTTTAAAATCTTGGCTTATATGACTCGCCCACGGTCACATAGGAAGTGTGTGACAGAGCTGGGACTTGATTTCAGCTCTCAGTCCAGTGCATTATCTATAACACCACCCCTCCACCTTCTACACTGTCCCCTCTTGCAGCCCCCAGTTTGAGTCTGGTTTGCACTTTGGTAATTCCCAGCTGTTGGGATGGCCCAACAGGGCTGTGGGCAGCTGAATGAATTTTAATTGTAACAGGGACTGGAATGGCTCCCATCAAATCTCAGGATTGGGGAATGCAATGGTGGCACAAAAACACCTTTGACCCCTCCCCAGATCCTCTTGGATCCTGCATTGAGACCACAGCTGGACCTGAGAATCTACTTGAAAACTTCTAAATAGAGTTTCCCCTTGAAAATATGTCCCGTATAAAAAAAACACACAAATACTATTTGGATTGCCCCGCTCTTACTGGGTGGCTTATTTCATGTGATGTGGCTTTCTGGCATCTCTCGTAATCTGCACATTCTATCAGGGCTGCGAACACAGTCAATTTTAGCATCGTGTAGTGTTTCTTAAATTCTTGCAAAGACTTGATAAATTTTGCAAATATTTAGAAAGAGAATTAATGTAATATATGTAAAGATCTGCATATATTTGATAATCTTTAACCAGTTTAATAAATCCTGTCCAGTTTTAACAAACATTGGATTAGGGTTAGACTTATTACAAACAAATTAATGATGAAAATATTTAATGCGTAGTGTATATGCAGTACCAATTTTTTTTTCAAAGACTGGGAAAATAGCTATAAACCATGTTGTGGATTTAAACAACTTTGTTGTTATTCAGGAAAAACACATGCAGCTCGCACTGTTAACAAAACAACCATTTAACTTCCAACACACTGCTAAAGAAACACTTTTTGGCTTATATTTACCTAAAAATGACTATAAGAACATAAACATGGCCATATTGGATCAGACCAATGGTCCATCTAGCCCAGTATCCTGTCTTCCGACAGTGAACAATGCCAGGTGCTTCAGAAGGAATGAACAGAACAGGTAATCATCAAGTGGTCCACCCCTGGAGCAGGGGCCATGTGGGGAGACTTTTGGCTTCATTCCAGCAGTGTATATTCTTATCACCCTACTCAGCTGACATTCACAGACAGTGGGTTGTCTGTGCCAAAATATAGCTTTCAAAATGTGGATATAGAAATGAATGTTTGCTTTGCATTTAACAATGGGAAATGTTTTTGCTCCCAATGCCAGTAAAAACGCCATTATAGAAGATGCGGTGGATAGCATAGTGCCATCTCCTACTATGGGGGTAAAGGGCGGTTCCAACAGGGTGGCAGGAAAGGGCTTCTGCAAGAATCCAGTGCTTTAGGAGATGCTACAGGGGGAAGCAGTAACGAGGGGAAAGGCTCCTTCTCCAGTTAAGACTTGGGTGTTATGGAATTTGTTATTGGACTACCCCAGGGGAAAAGATGTTGCTGATTTATGGAATGGATTTTCAGCCAGTTTTCAAATCTCATATGGGGAAATGAGGTGTCACTCCCAGGCGGAGAACTTGGAAGTCTGTTAAAGGCTTTGGGCACATAGCAAGGGAAAAGCTCACCATGGAAGCGGAACAGGGAGAGTGGCAGGCCCCTTCCCGTACCATCTCTCTCTTGGGTGTGGTACCAAAGAAGTCAAAGGGGAATTACAGTTTTATCCATCACTTGTCCTGCCCTTGGGGGTCATCAGTAAATGACTATATTGACCCCCAACAGTGTTGAGTGAGATACTCCTCATTTGATGCCGCCGTAGGCATAGTTAAAGAGGGTGCTCCTGGGGTGATGTTCACTAAAGGTGACACTGTCTGCATTCCAGTTGCTTCCAGTGCATCCTGGGTACTTTAACTTGCCTGTGTTTCAGATTGAACACCACTACTCTTTTGATAAACAGTGCCCCTGGGATGCTCAGCATCATGAGCTGCTTTTGACAGATTCAGTTCCATATGGAGTGAACAACTGTGCACGAGGTTGGGCTGTATCACGAGGTGCTCTATCTGCTCTCAACATTGCCAGACTGCTGTACCGCTTTCAGGAGTTTGATTTGTCTTGCATACCCCCAAGTTTTACTTCACTTTAAAACTACATGTACAAAATCAGACATAAAAATATAAGTGTCACAGCACATTATTACTGAAAAAGTGCTTTCTTTGTCATTTTTACCATCTCCTGCTGCATGTCCCTTTCCTTTCCCTGCACCTTTCTCCTCTCTGCTCTTTCCCAGTCTATGCTGTCCGTGAGAGTGATCCTTCAAGTCCTGTGCTCAGTAACAGAAGCAGAGGCTTGCAGCATTTTGTGGAATATGCCATCCCATTTCCTCTTCCTTCTTCTCCTTATCTGGCTGAGCTGCTCGGCTGCTGTGGATGGAGAGACCCTCAGGACCATGTGTCCAGCCATAAAAGGTACAATGCACAGAGGTACTATTGTGAGTGTATTCATAAAACAGATGGAAACCTGGTATATTGAACTCACTTTCCTTGACCCACACGAGTTACAAGCACTACATTCTCACTTCTACTTGGGATTCATAGAGCATGGAAGCCATCCCAGCCATGGTGAGTACAGCTCGGTGTGTGTGTGTGTGTGGGACGGGGGGCACCGGGGGAAGTTTGGGGGTAGTTCAAGGGCATGAGTGTGTGCGGCTAGGGTAATTGAACTGAACACTGGCACTGTTTTTCACGGGTAGTGGTGATTTTAGCTGATTTCTGACTCCTGAGGGTAGTGGAGGCTGAAAGGGAATAGCTCCTGCACATGTCTGGCTACAGACCAGGTCCATATACTGCTAGCCCATGTGCTGCAACCGTGTCTGCTGAAGTACTTTCTGAGTGGAGTGGGAAAGTGTCTTACCCCACAGAAGAAAAAAGGCAGCTCTCCTCACCTCCAGGAAAGTTTCCTTGAGATCTCTATGGAGGATTCCCGGGACATTCCGATGCACATAACAAACTGTTCTGCAAGGCTCCCTCTGCCTAACTGTACAGGGGAATGAGCAGCAGATAGTAGCTCTACTGGTTACTTTACTACCTCTTCTAGTATGATTATACAAGGGTAAATGAATAGATGTGTCCCTGCAATATTAAAGAAAACTGCATACTTACCAAAGGTTTCATTCTCTGCATCAGACTTGTCCATGCTGGACTGTAGGAACTTGTTCAACTGCTCTGCAGTTAAAAATTTGGCTCATAGTGTCACTGGATCCCCCCCAGTCACCTGTCCCCCATACCCCTCCTCCTTTTCCTTGTCCAACACCACCTCCTCACTGTTCACTTTGGTGGCCTGTGACCTGGGTTCCTCCAAAGTATCCCTGGGGCTCTTCGGAGTGGTGGTGAGATCTCTGCGGAGGATGACATGCAGCAATATGTAACAGAGCTGTATTTCTAATTTGAATTTCCCTGACTTCACTTTCCAGATTGTAGGAGTTACCTTACTGGGTAACTTTGACTGCTTCGATGCAATTGTGTGGGAATAGTTTTTCAACCTGAACAATTTGTTCTATTTGGCTTAAACTGAGCTTCAAAGATTTTTTAAAAAGAATTTGTTTTCAAGAGTATCCACCTGGATTGAATGTTGCATACATTTTATGTATGAATTAGCCAGCTACTAATGGAGTGGAAATATATTATTTACAAATTCTTCTCCTTTACCTGTTAACATTTGATCATCTGTAACACACTGAGAAAAATATATTTTTGGTGGTGACAGTTTGACTTAGTCGTTCTTGTGTACATACACTGATTGAGATAGATCAATTTGGCATATGAAAAGCAGCTTCATTTACTGTCCTTGACATAACTAACCATACATTAACATGAAAGCTTCTTGGTATCTAAGCTTACTATTTGTTCAGAATCTTAATAGATGGGCTTTGTGCTCATAAATTTGTAGTGCTGCTCACCCTATATTTTAAGTCAAAGTGGATCTTTGCATTGAGGATTCTCCACCTCCTTTTTTTCTTCATACAAAAGAGATAAGTGTTTTCACTCACCTTTTGTGACTTACAAGCAATTGAATAGCACTTGTTGTGTTTGAATGTCACATTATATGTATTGTAACTGATAAAGAAATGTCATTTTCCCTCTGTTGCTGCTATCTCTTGAGACACTCTTAGAAACAAGGTGTTTTGACTCAAAGCTTTTCCCTGGTAAAAACGATTTAAAATAACTTGAATTTTGTTAAAGAAAGAAAATCAAACTGATTTTCTCCTTACCAAAAGACAGGGTGGGTGAGGTACTATCTTTTATTGAACCAACATCTGTTGGTAGAGAACAAGCTTTCGAGCTTACAGAGGGTTCTTCTTCAGATCTGGGAAACTAATTCAGAGTCACAGCTAAACAGAAGGCACAAAGGACTGTTTAGCATAAGTGGTTACCACATTTCACTTTACAAAGACATTCACAGCGCAGCAATGCCCCTGTCAAACATCTTGGGGTAACCAAGTTGTGAAGTATAGTTGGTCCGGTATGGAGACTACTCCACCATGTTAGAGACTAGACTCAAATGCTTTTAACCACCAATGTCCAGAATGAAATGGTTTAGCCAACAAGACAATATTAAACACATTAAATCATGCAGGTGAAGTAGAGATAGGCACGTAATCCAAAGCAAGGAGTCATGTTGTATTACAGTAAACCCTCGATTTAACGGACCCCGATTTAACGGACTTCGGATGCAACGGACAAAATTTCCGATGCATCCGAAATCCGTTATTGGGGGCTGCCGGCTCCCGCCCCAGGGAGCCGGCTGGGTTGACAGCTCCCGCCCGGCTCCCCGCAGCGGGGACCCCTGCGGGAGCTGTCAAATACCCCGCCCCCCCCCCCCGCCCGGCTCCCCGCAACGGGGAGCTGGGAGGGTGGGCTGACAGCTCCCGCCCGGCTCCCCACAACGGGGAGCCGGGCGGGGGGGGGGGCGTTTGAGAGCTCCCGGGCGGGGGGTTTGACAGCTCCCGCCGGGCTTCCTGCTGGGGGGAGCCGAGCGGGAGCTGTCAACCCCCCCGCCCGGCTCCCCGCAACGGGGAGCCGGGCGGGGGGGGGGGGGGCGTTTGAGAGCCTCCGTTCGGCTCCCCGCAGCGGGAAGCCGGGCGGGGGGTTTGACAGCTCCCGCCGGGCTTCCCGCTGGGGGGAGCCGAGCGGGAGCTGTCAACCCCCCCGCCCGGCTCCTTGCAGCGGGGAGACGGACGGACGGGGGGGTTTTGAGAGCTCCCGCCCGGCTCCCCGCAGCGGGAAGCCAGGCCGGAGCTGTCAAACCCCCCCCCCCCCCGCCCGGCTCCCCGCAGCGGGGAGCTGGACGGGGGGGGGGGGTTGAGAGCTCCCGCCCGGCTCCCCGCAGCGGGGAGCCGGGCGGGGGGAGGGGGTGGGGTGGGCTGACTCACGGCTCCATATACGGACAAATTCGGGCGAGGGGGTGTCCGTTGTCACCCGAAAGTCCGTTATTTAATAATTTAAAAAAATTATTAAATAACGGACTTTCGGTTTTAACGGACACCCCCTCGCCCGAATTAGTCCGTTATATCGAGGTTTCACTGTAGTTAGATCTCTTGGAGTCAATATCACTGCAATCAATTGATCTTTTCTCAGGTTTTTCTGCTTTGGTACCAGCTGATTGAATTAAAAGGAGGCTCAGTCTTGTTTTGAGAAAACTATTGAAACCTACAATCTTCTTTCTCAATGTTGGGATTAATTAGTCTAGCTCCTTTAGCAACTGTGGGCTTGATTCTCTACCCACACCAGGGTCAATGTGAAGCCAATGATGTTACACCAGTGTAAAAACAGTGTCAGGGAGATGAAACTTAGTCCATATATTCTTGTATATAACAATTTAACAGTGAGATTCCCATAAGGGGCATAAGGATTTCTCTAAATTAAAGCAGCTAGAATGGTCTTGCAAGGACTATTCCACTGCCCTGGGGTTTCCAGAGAGCAGTGCACCTCTGCCCTATGCCCTCCTGCGCCTGGCCCATAGAGGAGTCCTCCTTTTTCTGGAGGGAATGGATGGCACCGAGCTTGCTATGTTGGCTGTATTCCCCCTGGCAATTCTCCTATGTTGAGGCAAGCCCCCTTTCCCTGTTAAGGCAGTTCTCTGTCCCAGCACAAAGCAACAATAGCCAGGGGCCGGGATCTTACCCATAATCTCTCTAGACACACAGCTTGGTAAAACTGCCTACAACTCTCTCTTATAGTATAATTTACCATTGTCTGCACATCATATCTTGTGGAAGCTTGTGGTGATTTTTTCCATGTCTTATCCAGCTGTACATAGTTATCATGTGCAGCTTCTGTTTGTTAGTTCCTTAGATAAAGGCCTCCCTAAGTCTGATCCACACTCTCCTATTGTGTCTCTTCCTATATTGGCGTATGTGGCACATTTCTTCTTTTATGTCCCATCCAAGACTATCTCTGGCCATTCATCCATCATCTGGTAATGTGACTTGCCCATTGTGATTCCTTTTACATAAATAAAAATACATGGCATGCATCGCATTTAGCAACACAAGGCACAGGGTTCATACCCTTAAGAGATTAGTTTCTCTTGACTAATGCAATAATGTTTCTAGTTGCAGCCATTGATTGTGATTCTTATTTTGTGTTACTGTTTTTTTCCCCCTCTCTCTCTCAGCCAAAATCAGCCTTGGATTAAGTGGGTGCAACCTCCATGTACTTGAATGAGAGTTATACCTGCTTATTCCAAAATGGCTGAGTTTCTGTCTTTGACCCTTTTCTCTTTCATAGACTTACCTCTCTCACACACATTCCAATTCAGCCCTGGAGGAAGTGAAGTACAACTCCCCTTGGCTTCAATAAAGGTCAGACCTACTTACTCTATGTGATTCAGCCTCTGTTTCCCATAAACCCCTTGGGTTGTGGTTTTAACTCTGCCCTCCTTGTGTGCTCTATTATTTCTTCACCTCACAGTATAACCAGAAAGACACTCTTATTAAATGGTAGGGTCCGTTTTAGAATGTCTCTTGTATTCATAAACGGCTTACAGCTTTACCAACTTCTCTTTTGGTTGATTTGTGCTAGGTATGTTACAAAGCACTAAAAGAGAGTGTGTTTATAGGTGTGTGTGTGTGTGTGTGTGTGTGTAAGGGTATGTCTTCACTACAGCAGTAGGTCGATTTCCTTTAATTCGATTTTGTAAAGCAGACTGTATACAGTCGATGTTGTGTGTCTTCACTAAGCATAGCAAAGCACAGCAAGTTGACAGTGTCTGTCCGCACAACTTTTGCAAGCGTCGACATAATGAGCGTTGCACTGTGGGTACCTATCCCACAGTTACCGGATCCCCCAGCAGGCACCATTTCGAGTGCTGCACTATGGGTAGGCATTTCCAAATTTCGCGCCCTTTTTCCGCACTGCCGACCCCCATTACGAGCGGTGCACTGTGGGTAGGCATCCCATAATTTGCCCCCTTTCTCCGCGCCGCACTAACGCCATAGCACTGCAAGCATGGAGCCCGCTGACACCACGGAAACAGTAATGGCCATTGTGAAGACCTCGATCACGGTTGCGGATTTCATGCTGTACCGTCTGCAGAGGAATGCGATCTGGGGACAACTGCGCTTTCTGGAACCCGACGACAGTGAGGAGGAGATGGACAAGGACGTGCACAGCAGGGACGACAGGGACACTGACGTTTTTGGAAGTAGGGCGACTGACAATCTGTCAAATTTGGTGGCAATGGGGCAGGCTCATGCCATTGAATGCCGATTCTGGGCCAGGGAAACAAGCACGGACTGGTGGGATCGCATAGTGCTGCGGGTCTGGGATGACTCCCAGTGACTCAGAAACTTCCGCATGCAAAAGGGCACGTTCATGGAACTTTGTGACTTGCTGTCCCCGGCCCTCCAGCACGAGAATACCAAAATGAGAGCGGCCCTTACAGTGGAGAAGCGAGTGGCGATAGCCCTCTGGAAGCTTGCAACGCCAGACGGCTACCGGTCAGTGGCGAATCAGTTTGGGGTGGGTAGGTCTACAGTGGACTTTGCTGTGATGCAAGTAAGCAGGGCAATCATCGAGCAGCTGCTACACCGGGTTATAAACCTCGGAAACCTGCAAGCTACAATAGATGGCTTTGCCGCCATGGGATTCCCTAACTGTGGTGGGGCTATATATGGGACTCATATCCCTATCCTGGCACCGGACTACGAGGCCGCCGAGTACAGAAACCGGAAGGGATATTATTAATGGTCATGCAAGCAGTGGTTGACCACAAGGGACGTTTCACCGACCTGTACGTGGGGTGGCCGGGAAAGCTTCATGACGCTCGAGTGTTCAGGATTTTTAGACAGCTGCAGCAAGGCACTTTCTTCCCCGACCAGAAAATTTCCTTGGGGGGGGGTGTGTGTGGAAATGCCGATCGTTATCATTGGGGACCCAGCCTACCCCCTAATGCCCTGGCTTATGAAGCCCTACACAGGAGCCCTGGACAGGGGTCAGGAGCTGTTCAATTACAGGCTGAGCAAGTGCAGAATGGCCGTAGCGTGTGCATTTGGCCGTCTGAAGGGGAGATGGTGTTCGTTACTGATTCGCTCAGACATCAGCGAGAGAAATATCCCCATTGTTATTAATGCTTGCTCTGTGCTCCACAATCTCTGTGAGAGCAAGGGGGAAACGTTTATGGCGGGCTGGGAGGCAGAGGCAAATTTACTGTCTGCTACTTACCAGCAGCCAGACAGCAGGGAAAGTAGAAGAGCGCACCATGAGGCCCTGCGCCTCAGGGACGCCTTGAAAGACAGTTTTATGAGTGCCCGACATGGCGTTTGAGAACCTGCTCCCTTGCTGTGCTCTAAGCCTGCTGTCCTTGAACCCTCATTCCCTCCCCCCCTCCACATGCTTGCAGAGGAAATAAATTCACTGTTTGAAAAATCATGGTTCCTTTATTGGTTCATCAGAAATACAAATATAGGGGATCACTGTCATGGTAGCCTGGAGGGAAACCAGCAGTCGCACTGGGGGAGGAGCGGACAGAGGGGGGGGGGAAGGGGAGAGGGGAGGGGTGGCCAAGACACAGCAGCTTTTAAAAGTTTTCAGAGAACGTCAGCCTGCTGCTGCTTCTGCTGGCTTGTGGGGTGGAGTGGGTCGGTCCACGGAGCTTGCCCCCCCCGTGTTCTCACCCCGCGTTTGGGTGGGGAAGCTATGGGACTTGGGGAGGGGGGGAGGTGGTTAGACAGGGGCTGCAGAGGTGATCTTTGGCCCTGCTGCAGCTCCACCAGAGATCACAGCATGTTGCTTTGGTCCTCCATTATCCGGAGCAAAGCATCCATCCGTCTTTCTTCGCGGTCCTGTTGCTGCAGCCACATTTCTTCCCTCTTTTCTGCCGCGGCTCTCGATTCCTGCCTGTCTCGATTCCTTGCCTGTATCTCTCAATTCCTTGCCTCTATCAATCTTTCCCTCCATTCCGTCTGGCGGGCTGCCTCAGCGCGCGAGTTCTCCAGGAGTTCACTGAACATATCATCACGCGTTCGCGTTTTCTTTTTACACTTTCATATCTGCGATGCACGGCGGGAGAAGCAGGACGGGGGATTCTGAGATCATTGTTCATCTGTGGGCGAATGTGGGCAAAGAAAGTTTGAAAGTTATGAGACAGATACATTCAAGGTTAGGAGGCAGATGCAGTCTCGGACGGTACACAATGGGAGTACTATGCCATTAAAAACCTCAGTATTCAGAGGCCTGATATAATTTCTGTACAAGGTCATGTTCTACACCTAAAAGTGACTGAATAGCTCACAGAAAAGTCACAGCATCTCAGACACATATGCGTGCCTCAGCCCAACACGGCTTCTGAAAGCACCGTGCAGCCGGCCATGGTAAGTTAAAAGCAGCACTTGCATATTGTAGAGTAACCCCACCCCCTCCCCCCCACCGCGTGGCTCCCAGTGAACCGCAAACTGCAAAACAAAGGCCAAAAAATCTCTCGCTAAGGGCTAAGGGCTGGTTGGGGCTCTTCAGACTGCTTGAAGACTGTTCAGATTCCCTGCTAGCTACCGCTACGGGCTGGAGGGGGGGGGGGGGGGGGTTGGGTGCACGTTGGATCTGAAGCGGAAGCAACCGCTTGCAGACTGTTCAGATTCCCTGCTAGCTACCGCTACGGGCTGGTGGGGGTTGGGGGATGAGAGTTTGGGGGGGGGGGGGGGCGGTTGGTCGGTCCTCAGCAGAAAAGAGTACTTTGCAGCTGGGAATCCTTATCTCCCTACTAATTGCAGTCCGTATTTCAAACAGGCAGCCATGAATGACATCACTTTGCTGAGAATTTCTCAGAGAGATAGAGAGCGCATGCTCCTTGCCTCCATGCAAAGTCCTGGTCCGTTCGCCGCAATGCTAGCCTGCTCAATGATACCAGACTACTTACTACTTTCGTGGCGTGGGATGGTCTCCTATCACGGGGGACCACAGAAGGCGGCTCTCCCCAGAAATCTGCTGCGGAAGATTCATCGCTACCTCCTGGATAGCTTCATTGAAATGTCCGCGGAGGACTTCCGGTCAATCCCGGAGTATATTGACAAACTCTTTGAGTAGAAATTGACCAGCAATGAAAGCTCGCTAAGTCCTTAGGGCAAGTTACTCATTAATAAATGCTTCCTTTACAAAATCATGAGTCATGTAATCCCTTAAAAAGAAACACTTACCCCCCTGGGAGGCTTGGGATGGTGCTGCCTGCAGGGTGATAAACAGCTCCTGGCTGTCTGGTAACATGGTTTCTCCGCTGGCCTCCTGCTGCTCCGTGAAATTTCCCTCCTCCTCATGGTCGTCCTCATCGGAATCAGTCTCCTCCCTGACGATTATCCCATTGGTGGAGTCCATGCAGACCGGTGCGAAGGTGGTGGGGGCGCCCCCCATTATCTGATTTAGTTCATTGTAGAACCGGCATGTCTGCGGCGCACCCCCTGATCGTCCGTTTGCCTCCTTGGCTTTCTGGAACGCTTGCCTCAGCTCCTTAATTTTCATGCGGCATTGCTGGGCGTCCCTGTTGTGGCCCCTTTCCATCATGGCCTTGGAGACCCTGGCGAACGTGTTGGCATTCCGTTTGTTGTTGCGTAGTTCCAACATCACGGATTCCTCTCCCCAGATAGCGATGAGATCCAACACCTCACGAGTGGACCATGCTGGAGCTCTTTTCCTCTGGCTGGTCTCCAGGGCAGCTGAGCTCTGCATGGAGTCTTGTGATGCTGAGCTCTGCATGGCGGCTTGTGCTGCTGATTGCTCTGAATGGCGACTGAGCTGTCTAGGTGAGCTGGCCACGCTGACCAAACAGGAAATGGTATTCAAATGTTCCCGGGTCTTTTCCTATCTACCTGACCAGAGCAGCGAGTTGAGAGTGCTGTCCAGAGCGGTCACAGTGGAGCAGTGAGGCAGTCCAGAGCGGTCAGAATGGAGCATTGTGGGACAGCTTCTGGAGGCTATTAATGTCGGTTGTGTCTTCACTAGCCCACAATCGACCTTGGAATGTCGATTTTAGCGCTACTTCTCTCGTCAGGCAGGAGTTACAAAGTCGATTTTGAGGGCCCTTTAAATCAACTTTAATGGCATGTATGTGAAGACAGGTACACGTTTAATTCGACTTAACGTCGTTAAAGTCGACGTTAAGTCGTAGTGAAGACAGGCCCTATGACACCATGGGATCACTAGCGGACTATTTCCATTGTAATTCTGTATGGTTCATTCTAGTTTACAGTTTCTAATTATATTTTCATTTACTGAACAAAATCAAATGTTACTTTGGAATGAAACACTTTAGTAACTTTTATGAGGTTTCCCCATGTGGGAATTAAGGGCCCATTGGTCATCAGCAGACATTAGAATAGCAGGGATTAGTTGCAGCCCAACTGCCTGATGTGTGAACTTGTAACAAGGTACCTTCTAACATTCCACCTCTTTGGTGATGTTCTTACTGTTCTAAGTGTTCTCATTTCTCTAACCCCTTGTAACAACATTACCATCTTCCATAACACAGCAGTCACCATGCCATTTTGGCATATGTATGATTAATGGGCCCAATCTTCCAATCACTCTGGCCCTCTGAGCTCAGGCAAGCAGAGAATAGCTGTAATGCATGTCTCTGGCCTGCTCATTCCTTCCCCTCTTCCATATGTGGCCCACCCAAACATGCTTCCTATGCAGGGAGTGACTTGTGTAGAAGCCATATAGGCCTTTGCATGTGGAGTATTCTCAGTGAACTATTCCACCCAGGCCTTAATACAAAATAAAATCAAGTCAGGTCTGCAGAATGCAGCTTTGCATTCTAATTGTGGGTTCTTTTGGACACTCGCTGTCCTGATTCTGCAATGAATAAGTACTCAGATAAATCAACAGAGATATATTAAGGAAAAGGATGGTCCCATTCTTCAAATGTTAATGATTAGAAGCTTCAAATGTTAATGATTGTCTGTGCAACTTTAATTCAACCCCCTTGTGTGTATGCATTGTGCTATAGACTTCAATTACATGATCACATACTATTTTTTCTATTTCTTCCCCACATCCCAGCTCCTTGTCATATCTGTCTCTTTTCCCCTGCTTCTGTTTCCTCCACTGGTTTCTAGTCCCCGTCTCTTTGCCCATCCAGTCCCAGTCTCCCCTTCTCCCCAGCTCCTTGCAGAATCTCAGTGTTCCCTCCCCATCCTCCAGTGAACTGGCTCTCAGTCTTCCCATTTTCCTCATCATGTCCCAGTCACAGTCTCCCCACCCTCATGGCTTCAAGCATTCTTGCCCAACCAGTCCCAACCTGCCTTCCCCCTGGTATCACAGTCTCCTTGCCTACCCAGTCCCAGTCTTCCTGTCCAGCTTCCAGTCTCAGCAGACTTTGGCCCTCTGCCCCAGTCTGGCTTTTGTCCCTTGTGCATTAAAATCAGATGACTTCCTCCTTCACTCTGCTTCAATAGGAGGGTGATTTGAGAGCACAGTAGAGACAGACTCCCTGTTCTCAATTCTGGTGCAGGGTCCCATTCTGGCTCAGAGCAGCAATTACAAAGAAAGCCCTTCTGAGCCTTATAGCCCTGGCCTGGATACATCATGCATGAAGATGGCACATTTGTGGTCCAGTCACACACAGGAGGTGTGAGGGGATGGAGCATGCTCAGTTATTCTGTGAAGGTGGTACATAGGCTGGTCAGCACTAGGACTTGTGAGCGGGATGGACTGATTCTCTGTGTGGATGTTTTATCATTGTCAGATTTCCCTCAATGCTCTCAGCGATTTCCATATCCAAACCTTCAGCTACTTTTGCCATGTGGGCTTCATGGACTTGCTTACTACTGCAGCCCATTCTTGTGAAGTGAATGTGCAAGATAAGGGCCCAATCAGCATCTGAGCAGCACAACTAGTGTACTGTACAAACCTATTTGGAGCTGTGATGCTGTGTGTATTTACCAGCCATTATAGTGTATGCAAAAATGTTTTGATACACGGCATATAATTATACAGACCTCTGCTATATATAGTAATGCCTTTCTTTCTATCTATCTATCTATCTATCTATCTATCTATCTATCTATCTATCTATCTATCTATCTATCTATCTAATGTGAATGCACACACACACGTGATAGATTAATCAAGTTAAATATATCCCAAACTATTTAATTTTTTTCAAGAGACTGCACAGAAGTATAGCATTGTACCACAAATAAAAGTGTTGCCACAATGCCTGTAAATCAGAGCTTTAAACTATGTTTCAATTATCCTTCTATTATCCAGCTGGTGTTTAAACATGTTTATTATTCAAATCAGTAGAGAATGTGCTGCTGTTGTGTAAACAACTGTCAATTGCTGAAACAATGATTACAAGGCACCATCTCTTTCAGGTGTACTTAGAGGTACTTATACCTCAGCCACTTGTATTTAAATAACATGCAAACACAATGCTTGAGTGACTACTTTCTTTCCTGTTTCCAATACCTTGTGCCAATTCTATTACATTAAGAGGAAAATCTATTACATTTTTCATTTATACACATCGGTACTCTGTTTTTAACCATTGTATCATTAAGGCTTCAGTTAATATAATAGATATGCCGAAAGCCTGTTCAAAATAAAAGCCAATTTCTCTGCATTATTTTGGGCATTTGAAAGGTTTTGTGAAAACAATGTGAAGAAAATTATTTTCTGAATAGAAAGCCAGAGAAATGAAAGATTTGGCCATAAAACTATACCCTCAAACCTCTATCAGTTCTGATACAAACTGAGCATATAGATTTTTGTTTAAAAGATAGGCATTAACAAAACAGAATATTTATATCCTTAAGCTGTCTTTCCTTTAAATTTAACACAGTATTAAGTACCTTTGGTCACACCTGTTAGTGGGTGTAAGTAGTTTAACAAGTGGACGTAGTCACATGAGGTTTCTATGCAATTCTCTACTTTCTTTGCCACAATTTGGAGGGGAGAATGTTTTAAAAAGCCTGATGTGGGAAAAATGTCCCAGACTGAAAACAAACTCTTGCTAGTGCCCTCAAAAGGAAGAATCTGAATGAAATAAAGGTTTAATGCTAACTTAAAGGTTTTCATGGAGAGAAGATGCTACCACTCCCTTTTCTCCATTCTGTTTTCCTGTAGGAATGAAGCCTGGAAGTTAAAAGGAGATATTTAAAATAACATTTTTAAGAAAGTGAGCTTCTGGCTAGCAACTGGTTCTCCGAGTAATGTTTTTAACACAATGAATCTTTAAATACAGAGATAATGGAAGAAAGATACCCTACATTAAGGAGAAGCTGTGTAGTATTTTGATAAAATATGACACTCTTTTTCAGAACTTAATAGAGATGCTTTGACTGTTGTTCTGCAGTCAACAAGGCTGGTCTAATTGGTGGCCATGGCAACAAAATCAGGTCATACAGAGGTTCATACCGAGATCAAGCATATGTAGATCTTCTTGTTCAAATATACATAAAGATAAGAACCTTTAGTAGGAGTCCACAGTGGAAGACTGAAGATGGATGCTCCCACGCACATCTAATATTACTTAGAAATGTTTACCTGTTTGTAACATCATGATGTTTTGCAGAACAGGAAGAGAAAAATCTTTCAGACGCACTGGAAAATGATAATGTTTTTTAAAAATGTCAAAGTAAAGTGTATGCACACACATTGCTTCATGGCTGCATGTAATTTACTCCCTGGGGTTTTCCATGTGCCTGACTTATATTTTAGATATAATTAAGTAATCAGTGGTGTACATTGTAAAATGAATGTTTAGGCTGCCTAAGGTTGAATTTTCACAGCCATAGCAGATGCATAGTTATAGGTTAGCCCGGCCCCCACCACCTAGTACAATCATTCATTTATAGTTATTACTTGAGTTATTTACATAGTTACACTATTTCATAGAAATGAAATAGTAGCTACCTAGTAACTGTTTGATACAACTATGTAGGAACCCAGATGCTTCTCTGTTATCGTCTACTACATCCTTATCACATGTAAAATGTACAAGACTTCTGTGATTGGCTCCCAAGCAACCTAATCTTGGCCCACGGGAATCAGAAATTATTGGCACTGCTTCTTTAGAACACGAATTTGTGGATTTCATTGAACTCCCTCTGACAAAGTTAGCACAATGGTGGAGGATTGGACATATCAGAGGATATGTAGCCTTTTCTAGGATGACAATTCAAAGCCAGGCTTGTAGTGATCCAACGTTAACATCCTAAGATACTCAGGGGTCTAAGAGAAATGAGTAGGTGTCTCAGACCAGTTCCTTATGGACAAATGTACTCAACGTCCACACAAAACAATATCATATCTTACCAGACATTCCAATTGAAAGTCCTTGACTTGCTTTTAATGATTCCAGATAACAAACAATAGAATGCTAAAATAGCTCTCTCCATCTTGAATTTACATGGCCAGAGTCAAGAGGATGGACAACTATTTAACTGCACTCCCAACTGTATTCTCTCTCTCTCTCTCTCAGGTCAGCAGTTCTACTGGTCTCCTGTCTTGTTGGTAGGCTGACCAGACAGCAAGTGTGAAAAATCGGGATGGGGTTGGGGGGGGGGGGGGTAATAGGAACTTATACAAGAAAAAGCCCCAAATATTGGGACTGTCCCTATAATATCGGGACATCTGGTCACCCTACTTGTCGGTCAACAGTTAAAGACCTCAGTAGAGACCCGTCAAAATCAACAGAGCATATCTGAAGGATGTTCTCTCCTTTGGCTAATTTTTTCCATATATTAAAAAATCTTTCCTTATAACAGGAGTTGGCTACAAGGGTAAGTGAAAATCTAGTTTCAGTTTTACACTCCATTAGCTTTCAGAATAAGATTTAAATTCTGGTTTTTTTAGTCCGGAATTTTCTGCACCAGGTCTGGTAAATGGTGTAAGCTTTATATACCCTAGTCTTCCCAAAACTTAAAAAAAAAAAAAAATAAGTATGGATGTTTTTGTACTATCTAGTTTCTGGAATCTCCCCTCTCCCCAAATCCTTGAATTTCCCTAGTGATCAGGTAGGAACTGGAAGCCCTCTCCCAACAAAAGTACCCCTTGAAAGCTTATTAGATTTTTGTGTGGGGCCTTTTCCCCCAATTCTTCTCTTGATAGCTACTTTGATAATGCACCATCCACGTGAGTGGCAGGTACTTTGGAAGCTACAAGAGGAAGCTCTAACTGCAGCCATCTTTACTTACACTGTTTACTTGGGTGTGGTTGAAGCCCACCACAGCAATACAATTTCTCTGAACTCCTTCCTGAAAAGCTATAGTCCATGTGGGATGGAACTAAACTGAAGATAGAATTGGTGAAAGGGACAGTAACGTTGGTGGAATGGCATCTCGGCAGACATGAGTCTGCTTATGAAAAGGCTTGTAGAAATGAATACTGGAGCTGGGAAGGTCTCACTGGGATATCAGGAAAACTTTAGGATCCCCATGGACTTTTGTTTTAAATGTCTGGTTTGACCCTGTGAAGTCTAGCAGGCTTATGCAATCCTGGCCCTATGCAGTTTTTGACTGGAATGGTCAAGCAGTTTCCCCCCTCTCTCCTCCCCCTCCCCCCAGGATGTAGAGGCAACAACATCAGGTCAGTGGAGTTTATCCTATTTCAGTGTCTGCTCCAGTGTTTGTCTAGGGTGTAATCTGGTGTCTGGACCAGAGGTTGCACAGAACCCCAGGTGATGCTTATTTCTATTGGGAAATTGCAAAAGCCTGCAAACTCAGTGTCTTCCTTTTCTTTCTTGTTCAAGGATTCCTGTTTTGGCACATAAGTGTCTACAGGTGTGAACAAGTGTATGGAGGAATGAAGTGCCAATGTGCCATTATTGGCACTGAGTATGGCGTCATGCACAAGAGATGGCAATTGCAGTGTTATGCAGTCTGCCCATCAAAACGCATTGTTGCCTGGCACCTATATATCATCCAACTTGTGAGCAGGCACCATGCCACCTGAACAGATGGTAATGAGCATAAGCAGCCAAACTACTATGTACAGTGGGTGCATTAAAGTATAGGTGTGGAGGGTATTATTTCCTGCCAAGAACATCAAATAATTGTCTCCAACTTGAATTACATGCCCAGTGTTAAGGGGATGGGCAAGCATTTAACTGCACTCCAAGGTGGATTCATTTTCTCTCTCTTCCCTCTCTTCTTCCATCTCCACCCCCTTTACTTCTACCTTAGCTCCCTTCAACTAGATCTTGGCCTAATTGAATTAAGAGGAGTATTGTTGGAAGAGACGGGGGAAGCTTTTAAAAGTGATCTCCACCTTCTTTGCCCCCTGCCCACAGGCCCCCACACAAAACAGGTGAAAACAAGTTTACAGAGCCAGCGAAGGTTTGTATAAATTTGGAGGGAGCTGAAACCTGTTCTGTAGTGTTCTGCTGCGCTCTTCTTCCTAGAGAAGGCAGCTGTGGATATAGACAATGGCACTTAAAAAACCACCTGCCCATGATTAAGAATTCCACTCAAATAAATTAGACGCCAATGGAATCTCCCTTAGTGTGGTTCCATTCTTACTTGTCAGTAGGACTCATACATGCCTCTTGGGAGGGGACAGCACACAGTAGATGTGGAACTCTTCACACGGAAGGTAAGGAAAGGTTTATAGTATACAGAACTGGGCATTTATACTGGCAACCCAGAAAACATTTAAACAGTGGAGCATTAGTCCTCTGTTAGGCTGGGAGGCAAATAAGATCTAGAACATATTTCTTAAAGTGCAATTCTAATGAAAACTGACCCTTCTGATAGGAGTTTAGAGTTCCAGGCTTATATCTCTGTACTTTCCAGTAAATTTACTTAGTTTACTGTGAGAAAATGAGTTTTTCCCTAACTCACTGCTGCAAATTCAGCCTAGGATCTAAAAAACTGACTACTACTAATGAAGCTCCAGCAAGTTGAGTTCTGCCTCAGTTTAAACCTGTGAACTCCACCGTTTTCAGATTATGACCTCTCTTACACCTGCTGCTCCACTGTTTTCATGGCCAGTGTTTGTCTTACTCTTTGTTGGCTAGCTCTGGGTACAGTAATACTTTTCTGTAAGTCCCCAGAACCCTGATAAATGTAGCTACTGGGAAAGGGACATTTTACAAAAAGTTCCGTGGGATCTGTGTCTTCTCTGTACATGTGGTGCTAAGCAACTCTGAAAACCAGGCCTTTAATATGGCTCTGAATGGAACTTCTTCAAACTATGAGGAAATTGACGCTGTAATTTCCAGCTCGGGTAGGTATACCTGCACTACATCTAATTGAATTAGTGCTGCTGACAGCCATCCCAAGTAAGCTCTTGTCTGAAATCCCAGGCACCTACTCCATGCCGCCATGCCCTTGCACTGCGGTGTTTATATATATTTTTTGTTTGCATTTGCTTGATCGGATTGAGCTAGCCCAGGTATGTCTGCTCACGCTGGAAATTACACCTCTAGCTGCTCTGTAGACATACCCCAAGTGTGTTGTGATTTTGGGTTTGGCTTCAGGTCCATCTATATAGAAGTAATGACATTAATTTTATTTTGCGGGGGGAGAGAGCAAAAAGTGAATTGTGCAAAAGAAAAGCCAGATATGCAACTGAGAAAAAGTAGTAGATATGAATTGCTGGATTTTAGTCTGGCAACTAGAGAGTTAAAAAGGGTTGCTACCGATATATTTGATAATGTGGAAGGGAAGAGGCTTTGTGTCTTCATAGGGAAAACCACCTGCCTCTCTTTGAGGAAGTTTATTTCTCTACCATGTTCTCAAAGGGAAGAATAAAGTTCCCACTGTTACAGGAAATTATCCTTAAAGGACACAAGAAACTTCTTGATTCAGAATATTAACATGGTAATAGGTGTTTGTACAGTAAAAGTATTTCCTCAGTATCCAGCTTCTTGTTTTTCAGATTCAAATAGATTTTCACATAACGTACCCCCCCCCAACAAAACAAAATAAAACCCCAACAATCCTGCATGCCCAAGCTCTCCTCATCTTCTCTACCCCCGTTGCTACTGAGCAAATAGTGAGAGACAGCAGGGATCTGCACCCCCACTGAATAATGTAACATGGGTAGTGCATGACTAATGTAATGGACCATGTGCTTCACCCTCATATGTGCTGGAGCAACATTCAGTGCACCATTTGGGGTGAGTGAGGCCTCCTTTCCGGCCTCCCAGTCCTGAGGCTTGCCAGGAGTGATCTGAACTTATAAATGGCCCCCATAGGGGAAATCCTCTTCTAACTCGTTAGGGCAGCTTTGGACAGGATCTGCCCCCAATCTGTTAGAAATAAAGTATCTACATATTGTAAGAGAGGACAAAGTGTGGTCTTGTGAATAGAAGGCAGGACTGGGCATTAGGAGACTTTTGCTGTCACCGCTATAAGTGTAATCAGGAGTTGACTATAAACTTACTCCTGTTATTGGTGTAAATATGATCAGAATCAGCCTCCTGGCTTCTAGTCCATGCTCTGAAGCAAACTCCATTTGACTGTGGGTAAGTAACTTTACATCACTTCGTTCTTCAGTTTTCTCATCTATTAAATAGAGGGAAAACACCATACTTGTTTCACAGAGGTATTTAGACTTAGGTCTGTGTCTTCACTAAAATACTGAACTGTCCCTAGTTGTCCCATTGAAATCGAATTGATTTGAACACAACTGTTCAGTGCATCCATGTGGATGCATGTTCTGAACTGTAGTTGTTTTGCTGTGCGTCTACACTAATAGCGCTCTCCCTATTTCAGTTGCTGTAGCCCGTGGGGTACTTTCCCAACTGTTCTTGGGCAGCTTCCAGAAGTAGGGGAAGCTTGGAAAGTTTGCAAGGCAACGGGTGCACCATGAGGCAGAAGTGAAATGGTTGTTCCCCAGTGACCTCCAAGTGAGTCTAATCCAAATAGTGTGTTGCAGATCTTTGCACAGAGTGGAAGGATGGCCTTGTGGGTAATGTGCTGGACTGGGACTCAGGACCTTTCGATTCAGTTCCTAGTGCTACCAGAGATTGCCTGCTTGAGCTACATTACATCAGTTAGGCTCCCATCCCGCAAATGCTTATGCACGGTGCGTAGCCCCCCATAATCCTTATTTAAGCAGCTTCCATTCTTTGGTGAAGACAAGGGCATTGTTTACCACTAGGGATGTGTTTCACCACTTGTACTTGGTTAACTAGGCTGCACTGAGTTGGTTAGGCAGTAAGCTGAAAAGCAGAAAATACAGTGGCACCATAAAGGAAAGCAGATGAAACAAATGGGAACATTCTGAATGAAATCATTGCATCATAATGTCATTTGGAAGACAGTTCTGGAGGGTGGGGGGCACAGAGCAAGCCCTTAAGACAGGGTGTGTGTGTCTGCATGTGTGTGCAAGATTTGGTGAACTGTTATAGATGCAGTAAGAGCTGAAAAAACCCCATACGCCAAATAACTTTGGGGTTGTGGTTTTAACCTTCAAATGCAAATAGGCGGGAGGTACAGCAGGAGAGAAAAAAGGTAATTCTACAGTAAACATGAGTGATGGTTACAGGATAAATAATATTATTAACTTACATTTTATTACTGTGGCTGCTGTGATAGAGTAGAGCACTTTTGAGAGACATAAGACTAATAATGGCCAAGAGAAAACTACACAGTCCATCAAAGGTCTGCCTCTCGCAACTCAGGAAATACAAATCACTATAAACGGCAGCTCACCATCTTAAGTCCAATTACCTCTCTTGTGGCTGACCCTCTATATTCGCTGCATCTCTCTAAACATGTCCAGTTTCCTCTTGAACTGATGTTCACAGTTTACATCTATTACTGACTTTAGCACATCCCACTTTATTCTGTGCTCTGACAGTCCTTTGTCTAAAGATATTCTGCCTGAATTCCATATACTGCATTCTACAGTTGTTCCCTTGTCAATGTCAGTCTGTGTGACCTATTGTTTTGAATGTTAGTCTTTCAAAAAGCTTATTTGGCAACAATCCATTCCTCTCCTTTCATGATCCTCTATATTTATGGAAAGCTTCTCTTTAGTCTTCTGTTTTCTAAGTTACTATATGGCGACGGTCTTTCCCTACAATACCTCCTGAAAAACTGTAGCACAGAAAAAAGGCTAAAAAATGGGGAGGAAAGCAGATTGTGAATACATGTCACACTTAATGTGTTAATAGTGTTTTTCTGTTTTACCACAGGTATCCTCTGAGGGAAAGCTCAAGTATAATATGAAAGACATTCTAATCCCTGTGTCCGTTTATGACAGAGCAAATTATGACAATGTGTTTTAAAGCTTCTTAAATACAATGAAGAATAATTAACCAAATAGGATACATTGACTTTGACAGTCGGATGCAGAAGAGGACTGAGAAATCTGAAACCCGTTATAATGGGATGACTAGTCTTTGTTGTTATCACTGTCTGCTGGAATGTCACACCTGCTGCTGTATGTTTCCTAAATCCAAGTATGACCACAGCTAAAGGGGATTTTCTGCTAGCTCAAGAGAAAAACCTCCCCCTTTATGTGAAGTTCAGGAGGGCCAAAATGTGTGGTAACTATTAGTGTCAAATAATGGGCCAAATTCACTGTCAAGGTAAATGGCCAAAATTCCACTGACGCCAGCTGAACTACATCCATTTACACCAGCCGAGGGATTCATCCCTCTGTCAGAAAGTGAGTCGTGCAAACTGATCTTGATTTTCTTCCAATGTGTTCATTATTTTTAAGTATTCAATAAATAATTTAGATGAATGATTTTCTGACTGTGGGCAATTCATAAACTCTCCTCTCTGTGCATTCTTTATTTGCCGTGTGTAGTGATATTGCATTGTTTCTTCTCCCTTGCTGAATATCGGAATAGAAATTATAGAAAAGTAGGACTCAAAGGGACCTCAAGAGGTCATCCAGTCCATCCCGTCCTGAGGCAAGACCAAATAGACCTAGACCCTCCCCGATAGGTATTTATCTAACCTATTTTTAAAAACCTCCAATGAGAGTGATTCCACAAATTCTCTTGGTAACATGTTTCTTCTTAGCTGTCCGTATAGTTAGAAAGTTTTTCCTACTATCTAACCTAAATCTCCCTTGCTGCAACCTTACTTGATACAATAGCAAATGGCTCAATTTCTGCATGAAATTTTGAAGGGAGGATTGTGAAACCCTTATTCACCGTGGGTAATCAGTTACTCCACAAAGCACCCCTCTCATTTCAGATGTTATCCAATGTGAGTAAGAATGTCACAGTCCATAATCTCACTAGAATATTTTATAGGCAGAAGAAACTTCATACTACACCCATGAACACTGGAGTCAGAATATAACCCCAGTGCACCAGCTAAATTGCAGCTCAGGTAATCACATTCTGCCTATGCTAATTAAATGCTTTCTACAGTTTCTCTGGCTTGTATTCTTCACTTGCATTCTTAAGCTATTGTATATTGTTGCCATTTAAGAGTTGTCCTGTTCCATCTCAGAGGTGGCTGTCTTTCAATGATGGGTGAAGAAATCCCTATATATTTCTGCCAGTCTCACTGTCATGTTATAACACAATTCGTTGTTGTAATGCGCCTTGTGGTCTTGGATTAAACACCCTATAGAAGTGCAAAGTATTACAGTACTTAGTTCAGGTTCTGAGGGCTGTATTGCATTTGTGCCCTTCTAAGTAGTTCAGAGTACAATGGGTAAAATATAAAGAATGATAAAAGAATGTTGTGGTGCAGAGCCCATGGGAAGAACTTTATCTTTTATTATTTATGAAATCAACAGTAAAATTACTGTATTTACAAATGCAGATAAACACATTACATCCCTAATAGCCTGAATTTCATGGAAAAATATATTGCATGTTGAGAGGTTCTCCCTTTGAAGTCATCTGATAAAGAATTTTAATTGAGATCATTTCAATATGCAAATATGGTTTGGCCATTACACATCTTTAATGCTTCAGTTCTGAGTACATGTTACAGTCTAGAGGCTGCCGTTCTGCATGTTTCAAGGCTACACACAGAGAGCTTATCATAAGCAATTATCTTACCCAAATAAAAAAATGAAAATGGAAAAGTTAAATAAATAAATAATATTTTGATGGAATCATGGTAATGTACTTCTTGATTAACATTACTCGTGACTTTTGGACAGCTAGAATTGTTATTGTACTTTTCTTATGCATCAATCTCAGTAAATCTTCATATATTCTATAATGGTATATGCCTAGTCATACCTTTTCTGTCCAACAAATAAGCCATTCAGACAACTAAAATATAGGATCAATATAGAAATCTCTAATCTGAGCAAAGTTTCATCCTTATTTTTGGTCTGGATCTGAACTAAAACCACGGAAGAAGAAATAAACAAGTTTAATTCACCTAAAAATCCCTTAAGGAGTCCTGAAACCTAAAAATCCATATTATTTTTTGACATTGTAATGTTTAGCCTTTGCTTAGAAGTTAAGCTATACCTTTAGCATAAAATATATATAATTGTACACACAGATTCTGGGGAATGGTGGTAGTCACATAGGCACAAATAGCTCTGAGTTGCCTAACTCTCATTGAAAATTAAGGGGAGGTAGGAGCCTATCTGCTATTTGTGCCTTTTAAAATTGACCCCATGGTTGTCAATCGCCTATATGCGATGTGGGAATATAATTCATTACCTTCTGGTTCCCAGTCAAGTCTCCTTTTACTGTCAGCAGCAGGAAAAGACAATGTAAAAAAATGTAAAAAATTTACAAAGACAAAGAAGCCAAATAGCAAACATCACCAGCAAATAATTCATCCTGTGATGAAGCTTAATATAACCCTTGTGATATTCCTAACCCAATGCTTCTACTGCTTTATAGACTAGGGTGGCTAATTTTAATGTCAATGCATTTACTCAAAGCACAGTCTAAATAAAGGTTTAATGTCAATCACATTTACAAACACTGCTGTTTGAAATAATCAAAACAAACAAAAGAAAAATACCTGCTAGTTAATTCCACTTACACACTTATTTAATATTATGCAAATCAGCTAGCACATTTTGCAATTCAACATTTTCCCCAGAAGGCAGCATTAATAATTGAGGCCGTATGGTCCAGTGGACTGGGCACTGGTTCTGGAGGCCATGGTTCTCTTCCCAGCTCTCACATTGGTGAAGACTCCATGCCTCAGTTTTCCTATCTGTAAAACAGGTAATGATCATTACCTTTCTTTGGAAAGTATTTTGAGAGCGATGGATGAAAAATACTAGATAAGAGTTAAGTATTATTATTATTTACCTTGCTGTTGTAAAAGTTCAAGAACTATTGCTAAACTCACTGATGTATTTATTGGTGGATGAAGTGGTTCTGAAAAATGAATGGGTCCTGGTCATGTCTGCTCATGAATCACACATATGGCCTTTAAAAGAGCCACCCAAAGAAGTTTAGATAAGGACCTCAACTCAAGTGGTCTATTGTGCTCCAGCACCTTGAATTATCCCTCACAGAAAAATCTACTGATTGTCACTGCCCCTCATTTGGCTTTTTGCATATTTCTTTTCCTCCCTTCCTCAACAAACTTTTATTGAGATTCCCGTTGCAATGTCCCATTGCTTCCTCCCTTGCTCCAGAATGGCTTGAATCTGATGACCTTCTGGACATGTTACAAAGTTTATCTTTCCGGCTCCCCTCAAGGCATTTAAAAATGGAAGGGGAATGGGGGGAGGTAATTTTAAGGCTGAGGAATTATTGGGGATGAATTTGAATTTTTAAGTAACTTTGTTTATAGCTGGTGGTTAGTGTGAAGTTGTATTGCTGCACACAGCTTAAAAATACACAAATAATACCCTGTGTCAAAGACACCTAGAATATAAAGACAAATGTTCCTTTTTCACCTTTCTATTAATCTAAATTAATACATATTAATTCAAATGTCTGAGCAGCAATTTTATCCTTTTATTCTCCTCTTTACCAAAATGTGGTCCATCTCTCTTGATGGGCTCCAGTGTCTGACAGTTTGTTCCATGTTCTAGCCGCTCTAGCGGCCCTTTTTACACAGAGAGTCTTCCACCATTGGTCCTATTCTGACCAGCCCATGATACAGTTGTGCCTGTGTCTGGAGGTTCAGATCAAGAAATGACGTTGGGTTTACTTTCATACAGCACCTGCTGACTGGAGATAGAGGGTCATATCCTGTCCTTTACAGCTTGCTAGAAGGGTAAGGGGAATATAGGAAACATCTGCCCTCATCTTTCCTCCACTGCCATACTCATTCAACAACAGGGTAGGATACCGTTCTAAGATGTCCTGCTCTTCCTCCTATGCTGGGGGCGGAGTTACATGTATCCACCCTCCAATACTCTATGACCCCAAGAAAGTCCCTGGTCTGAAAGCTTGGGGACTTAGTCCACTATTGTGCTCTGCAGCATCTTCATAGAATCATAGAATATCAGGGTTGGAAGGGACCTCAGGAGGTCATCTAGTCCAACCCCCTGCTCAAAGCAGGACCAATCCCAACTAAATCTCAATGTTCTAAAGGGGAGGATTATTTTGAAAAGAAGGAACGCAAAAATGATGGAACTCACTGTCTCTTTCTACAGTGACAAAGCGGGTGAGTTAATACCTTTCAATGGACCAACTTCTGCTGGTGAAAGAGACAGAATTTTTAGCTATAAAAGCAACAGTGGCATTTGTCTTAAAATCGCTCATCCTTGCATTACTTCTGGAGCAGCTCCACCACTGGTAGGATCACTGAGGGAATAGAAGAGATGATATTGTTGAAAAAGAAAATTCCAGCACCTTGTCTGCACTAGCACTTGGAACTGCATTGGTGGCTTTGTACCATGTGGAAGATGTTGGGGGGGAAAACCACCAGTGTGGACCAGGTCCTTGAGACCAAGGCAAGCATATACACATTCTAGTGCTAAGAACAATGTTGATAATATGTGAACCAGCTTTTCAAAAATGGAAGAGCTTGCACAATAGCAGTGGGAGATCAAACACATCTGGGAATCTTTCAACCAGCGAGTTCATATGCAGAGGTTTGTGCAGATATTGAGATTTTTCTCTGAGAAGAAAAAGTTGGTTGCTTGCTGCAGCTGCATTTCATATTAATTTTTCTAAAAACTGGGGATGCATTCACACCATAACCCCACATCTACTGCTGGTCAGAGACGCTTCAGTAGAACCCATTTTCTGCTGGAGAATGTAGTTCCATCAAAATATAATGTTTAGAGAAATTATGTTGATTTATTTCATTTTGGAGTAAATCCAAGGGAAGCAATATTGTGACAATATCAAAATGTCTTGTTCTGATATTTTTTGAATTAAACATTCGAATTTGTCATTTTGAAATGATTTTTTAAATTTTGTATGGCATTATTTATTGTAATATACATTTTTAAAGGTTGAAATCAAAATGAAATGTTTTGATTTTTTTCCAGTCTAAACATTTTGAACAATGTGAAACAATTTTTTTTTTAAATTTACCATAATGGAGAATTTTGATATTTTGTTTTTCTTTTCTATTTCAGAGCAAAAACAAATTTGAAATTCTCAAATCCTTCATGAAACTGGATTTCTGTCATTTGCACAGCTCTACCCATAGTTCTCAAAACTCAGTTTCTAAGCTTCACAATTTGTCCCAATTTCAACAATGGATCGAACCAAAACTCCAGATCTAGACAACTCAGACTTTGAGAAAGTTTTGATCTGGTGATGAATTTCATTGCTTGTGCTCTTCCCTATTAAAACTTGATTGTAGATGCAACCTTTAGGAAAAACTGGTAGCTTGCTGATAAGAGCAGATTTAAAATTTTATTAAAGCTAAAGTTAAAAATGACAACATGCACAAATTGAAGAGTAAGGTACTGGACATCTGGAGTCAGGCTGGGGTTATGGGTGATTGTAGGTAACAGGTACAGGGTTTACAGGGTACATGCATATTGCATATCCAGCATAGATCCAGATTGGGGTGTGGGAGTTTTTTAAACGTCAGTGTATAGGTGTGTTCGGGTATGCCACCCATGGGGTGTAGCGAAAGTCCAAGTCAGTGGTGGTGTAGGCAATAAGTACTAGTACACAGTTAATAAGATGCTGAGGAAGGAAGGACACAACTTTATAGGAGCTTAGATTAGAGATCTGTAGTCTGGTGGGTTCTGGAGGTTCAAAGAATACATTTCTTACTATTCACTGGAACTGAAGACAGCAGCTGATCTGCAAAAGATGGGTTTTAAAAAAGTCTGAAGACATGATTGGTGGATGCAGGTTGGAACTGAAATATCCCCTACTTAGCACAGAGATTTGCAAAGATTTAAGTCAGGTCAGAGAGAAGAGTGTAAGGGTGAGGGAATGGACAAGTGGAGAAAGAAGGATGGATCTAAGAGAGGAGACTATGGTAGGGACAGAAAATAGACTTAAGAGGAAAATGGGAGCAGAATGAAAGAAGAAAAGAAATAATGAGAGAGGAAGGGAAAGAAAAAGGAGTGGGAAATAAACAGAAAAAGTATACAGGGAGGAGAGTAGCAAAGAAGAGACAGAAGGAAAAGCTGCAGGGAAGAATATTTATTAGAGAAAAAAATCCCAGCTTGCTGAAATATCGTTGATGTGGATGATCTTTATTTTATACCCTGCTGCCGAGGTTCTGACGATTCTTCGGCTGAAGGTATATGACGTTGGTGGATAACATACGGGAACCTTCTGTGCTCTTCTGAAGAGCTTCTAGTGTCCCTGACAACTTGCTCTAATTGCTCAAGTTCAAACACTTCAGATGTTCAATGTGTTTGAGAGCACTTTATAATAGGTTGATGCAGCAAAGCCTTCTCTCCATAGTATCCATGGACTTGCTGTTTTTTTGCAAATGCCAAAGGCTGTTTTTTGTATTGCATGTTGACAGCTTATCTTATTTCGTCCAAGAAGAGAGACCATACTGTAAATATGTTCAGTTCAGAAACATTATTAGGCCTGGGGGAATTGGTTTGAGAAAATAAAAATTACCTCAGAACTCAGTCTATTGTACATTTTAAATTGGCCTCAGAGTGTTTTTTGTCTAGGCTAAGAAATGTTTAGCTACGCACTTCATTCCATCCACCAATCATGTCTTCAGCCTTTTTTAAAACCCATCTTTTGCAGATCAGCTGCTGTCTTCAGTTCCAGTGAATAGTAAGAAATGTATTCTTTGAACCTCCAGAACCCACCAGACTACATGGGACTTAAAGGAGCATCCAGGAAACAACAAGCATAGTGAGTACTTGACCCCCAATGGAATATCATCAGAGGGTGTATTGGGAACTGGTAGTTCAGGAGGTCACTTTGGGAGTGGCAGGGATCTTGGGAATAAAGACGAGAATTTGAGCTGAGAAGCTATTTGGAGTAAGCAAAGGGAGGTGAGGTTGAGAGATTTGGGGGATCTTTAGAAAGTTGAGGGAAGGAGTTGGGAGGATGAAGGAATTGTTGCGCTCTGGGGCTTAAAGCTGTTTTGAGTTAGAAAACAAAAGTTGGGGTCAGGAAAATGGTCTGATAAGAACCCAAGAGCAAGGAGAAGTATTTGGTTGGATTGAGAGAGAGAAAATAGGTGGGTAACAGGGAAAGGGGAACCATTGTGTGGAGTCCCTTCTAGATTCAACTTAGAAGACACACACACACGGTATTCTCTTTCTTGTGGCCGTTCTGTGTAATTTAAAATGAAACTCTGGTTAGCCTGGAAGTACCTGTTTTTCTTTTTTGTGTAGAGGTGTATAAGAGGTGAACTGCAGCCGATCACCTAAACAAGCATTTGCAGGACAGCTCCTGCTTGTTCTTGTGCTTAGCTCTTTGGGCAGTCTTTAAAAAAATGCATTTTAAAGCCATGGACATACTGGGAACTTTTGTCCATCTCCCTGCCTTTCGTGCTTTACCTATTCCTCAGGCAGGATGATAACGAAAGCACCTTAACAGGGAAAAAATAGTCTAACTTAAGAGAGTCTTTTGTGGGCTATGAGGTTTAGGAACTATCAGATCTGGATCACCCCTCCCCCACTCTAATCTAACCAACAAATGTGCGTATGCATTGTGCCTGGAACAAAACCTTAACACAAGCAACAATTTTCCTCTGGGTTCCCTGAAACATTCCCGGGGGTATATTGTAATTACATGCGGCATAAAGAGATGCTGGACATGTAATTAGCATTTGTACAGACAATGGATGCACAGCTGAATAACTGGTTTTCCAAGGAGCTGGGGACATACCAGCTAAGGTGGACTTTGGAAAATATATTTCCACATAGAAGTCAAAATGAACCCCCCCGCCCCCGCCATTTTGTGAACTTGTGGAACCTGCCATTGCCTCTGCACCTAGGATAAAATGATAATCCTGTGTATTAGAGGAGCAGCTAAGGCCCCAATTGACAGTGGCCACCCATTGTATTAAATGCTGCACAGACACATAACAACGTCCCTGCCCCAAGGAGCTTGCAAACTAATTAGAGAGGCAGACAAATGGCAGACACTCATTTGTCCTTAAAGGTTTTAAGTGCGACTGAGACAGGCCTTTCTGTTACCCACCTACTGAAGTGAGCTGCACACTGCACAACACCACAGCAAAGATCACTCTAAAAACAGGGCCAGTAAAAGATAATCTAGTTTAAACAGCACTGGCTACTCATAAAATTGAAAGATTATAACAGCAAGATTTTTCTTCCCCCTGTTTGCCAACATTACAAAAAGGCACTATAAAGGGAACAGCAGTGGTGAATCCTGACAGATGACAGGAGTTGGCAGATGTTTTTTAATTAAAAGAATTCAGGTAATGAAATGATACCAATCGTAGACAAGAGATACAGAAATAACACACACACACACACACACACACACACACACACACACACACACACACACACTGTTAGCCATGCAGCACCTGCTCACCAATTGTTCTAAAGCCATTGTCAAAGATTCATAAAAATAGATATGATGCAAGTCCCATCTAATATAGGGATGACCTATAAATGACCCATGCTTTGAATGAGAAAGTATTGACTTAACATACTTTGCTGCTAGCCTAAGGAGTATATGCCAAAGAGCAAGGCTGATTGAGTAGCTGCTTTTAAAAACAATTTGCCAAGCTCACCAGGGTATTATGAGGATTAATACTCAATGTTTCTAAAGTGCTTTGAGATCCTCAAATGGAAGGCTCCATACAGGAGCAAAGTATCCTGTTTCTATGGGCTGGTCTTCACTATGGGGTGGGGTGGGGGGGATCGACTGCAGATACACAACTTCAGCTATGTGAATCACATAGCTGAAGTTTGTGTGTCTTCAGCTGACTTACCTGCCATCCTCACGGCGGCGGCAGTCGGCGCGCTGCGCTCCCCCGTCGACTCCAGCTTGTGCCTCCTGGCGAGAAGATGTCTGGTGAAGATGCGAGAAATCAATCGCTCACGGCGCCCCTGTCGACTCCGGAACCCCAGCTTGCCGGGAGGCACAAGCTGGAGTCGACGGGGGAGCGCACCGCCGACCACCGCTGCCGTGAGGACGGCAGGTAAGTTGGCTGCAGACACGCAAACTTCTTTGTTGCATATCTGCCATCGATCCTCTCTCCCCCCTCCCCCCAGTGAAGACCAGCTCTTAGTTGCTTTAGTGATATTTCTGGGTCAGCCACTTCCTCACATGGTGATGTTTAGGAAATTCTAATTCATCAATAGAAATTCTGTTCTGTGCTAAGTCATTTCCAGAAGGGGGTTCTCAGAAATATTAGCAGAAGATATTACTACAGTAGACTCTCAATTATCCAGGATTGGATTAACCAGGATGTGGATTAACCAGGGTGTCAAAAAAACAATACTTGCAACTCGCAGGGCCAGCTCTGGCTTTGTTGCTGCCCCAAGAACAAAAAAACCCACCAACCCACTAGGACGCAGGGCAGCCAGTGAACCAACACCCCCCACCCCCGGTGCAGGGTGACTGGTGAACCAACCCCCCCCTCCCCATATTTTCTATGGATTGTGATTATCTGGGATTTTATTAACCAGGATTAATTTTTTCCCTATCATCCTGGATAATCGAGAGTCTACTGTACTTATTATTAACTGTATTTGTTGTCCTAACTCAAGGGCTTTGGATGGTGCTTTCCAGCCAAACACAAAAATCACATCTATGCCCCGAGGAAATTTAAGATCCATGAACATGTAATGAGCTCTGCCTAGGCACTGGGGTCTGCACAAATCTCTTTGAACAGTTGGGGTATGATCCAGGAAGCAGATACCTCCAAGTAGCACAGACATCATTGGGATTAGGTGTAAGGCTCCACCTGCTTGGGTCAAATTGCAGGATCTAAATACCTATGAGTGAACAAAAATCACACACGTATCCTCTTATCCCAAATATTTTAATTTAGAAACAGATTGTTCTTGCATCTGAAATTCAGAGAAAAGATTCAGCGACCTACCTATTGATCTCTGATGCAGCCACGTGTAGCAGTAGAATGCAATGGTCAATGTACCATGGACGAATATAGAATGTGGAGTAATACTGGAGATGGTTAGCACCAGATAAGGCCCTGTATCTGTACACACGCAGTAAAGAAATACAAGGTGTCTTTCTCCTTCCCAATTATCATTTTATTTCCCTCCCCACAGTTTACTTAGTGAGGGGAAAGCCCCAAAAAGTCCTGTGATTCAGTTCAGCTAAGCATCCAGACGTTTAGATGGTTTTGTGCTTAAGGCAGAGGAGTGGGAGATGCGTGACCTGGGTTCTCTGCCTCAGATTTCTTTTTTATGTTTGAACATGTCATTTAATCTCTCTGGTCTTCCACGTCATCAACTGTAAAATGAGGTTAATGGTATCTGCCCTCTCGTGAGAAGAGTGCGATGTTAAATTCTTCATTTGGAATAGGGGGTTTTGAGATCCTGGGTTAGTATGTGTTAGAAGTGCAAGGTATTATTATCCTGAATTTCTTGAGTCTGCAAAATAGATTTGTAACTGGTTCATGAGATTTTGGGTATTTCCTACTTCTGTGCTGGGAATTGGCTTTGTTTATGGTTTGTTGCCACTTGTGATTGGAGTCTCAGTGATGATCCAGAAGTGCAGAGATGTGCAAAAATGAATAATGGGAGAGGCAAGTCTTATCATGCAACTCATCCCTAATTTCAACTCCTGTCTGATTATCTTAACTACAGTCCATGGAGCTGTGGAAAACTGGTGACATTTCAATAGTTTGCTCACACATCCTTGCTGTTTAATTTCAGACAATTTTGTGCCCCTCAGATTGCACATTTCTGATTAAGAGTTTGACAGATTGGTTGCTTTTACAATAGAGAATGTGAAAACTCAAATCAGGAATTTCAAAGCAACTATTCTGATGCACCGGGCCCATTTTTACTGGGAAATGTGCTCAGTTTCACTACCGTGTTTCCCCGAAAATAAGACAGTGTCTTATATTAATTTTTGCTCCCAAAATTACATTACATTATATTACAGCGAGAGGCAAAACTTGAAGTACGTCTTATTTTCGGGGGATGTCTTACTTTCGGGGAAACAGGGTAGTAAAAGAATTCATAGGTGAGGGGAAAATAATGGAATGTGGAAATTGTTTGTCTGTTTTCAACTTCATAGCCCCTTCAAATTGCCTTTCCTTGTAAACGTTGCACACTTCTTTCTAGGCACCACCTACTTTCCACCTGTTGCAGGGTGTTTATCTCGTTGCTGGGAGAAACGAGGCTTCACACAGGTGGCTAGTTGGAAAGTGGTGAGTTTATTGGAGGGAGCGGCATTTCGTGCTGGGGGGCTTATCTGCCAGCACAGCCGCAATACAAGATGACTGACACACCCAGGCGATGTCCAGAAAGCCCAAAGAGGAAGCCCAACCCCAAAAGGTGTGTCAGCACAGATATACTCATGCTCATTTGCATCTCATATATACTCATCTCATTAATAGCAAGCAACAAACTGATTGGTCAGCACTTGTTGGTTATGCAGTCCTGCCTTAGTTTCCCCATTTAGTTTCCCACGCATTCATTCTCACACAGACAGGGTAAACACTCATACAGCTGGGAACTGGTTCCCAAACACACAGATAACAAGAAGGTCATTCTCAGACTAATACCATCATTATGCACTCTCCTGGAGTTGACTTAGAAGTGTAACTGCGCTTTCTAGTGGTTGCCCGTCACAATGTCTTCCGGTCCTAACACCACCTTAGAATCTTTGCATACATTCAGCTAGCGCTAATGTCAATGATGCAACTCCAAATGGCTGGCAAGGTGGGCAATAAAAGAACAAGTAGTCTCAGACCCCCTTCCTGAGACAGCACATTGTCACCATGCAAATCCTGCAATAGCTTCCATGACTTCAAGAGCTGGGAGAACCTACCTCCATTCTCCATTAGAAATTCCCTCTTAGGCATAGCAGTGGAATGCACAGCGGAATGACTGAGCTGGCTTTACGTAGAAGGGGAGACTGTGCTTGCTTGCATCTGGCAGTTTAAAACTATGGCAGAGGAGGGTAGATTTAAGGTACATCTTGATTACTCGAGTGTTGTTAATGGTTCTTGAAATGCATCTGAAGCCCTCCCTGTCTGAGTTACTCTGCGCATTGTCCTATTATTTCAAACAATCCCTTTCCTTCACATGTAGGATTTATCATCTTTCCTGTCATCTCCATAAGAGTTAATCTCCCAGCAGAACAAGGTGTAAAGTTGTATGTTTGAATGAGCACAAATGACCCCTTACTGAATTACAAGAATCACATAGCTGAAGAAGGCATTAAATCTCAAGTTGATTCATGACTGACTTTGTGTGTGTTACTTTTTGCATCTTTTTGATTATTTTGATATTTACCAAATATAATAGTTTATCTCTGTGGATATTTTTTTTTCAGTGGGTTTGCACAAGGAGAGTCTTCTGCAGTTATTCATAGGCAAAAAAAGGAACCTTGGAAAGGAACAGATTTCCATCTGGACTCTGAAGTACCTGATCTTACATCACTGAGAGGACAACTGGTCCCCAACTAACCGCATGTGAAAAATCTGTCTAAGGTACTTATATGGTCCCCATTCCCATAATATCTGCACACCAGGTGAAGGGAGAATGCCAGCTGGAATCAACAGCAAACATACCAATATTCATACATGTACTAATGGTTGGGTAGCCACCACTGTAGACTGATTACAAATGGGATTTTCCTTTAATTACAGTAATTGAAGTACACCAGACCCTCGCTATAGCCTGGGATTTGGGATTCATGCACAGTCCCGCAGTAATGCAGGGACCACGTTAATGTGGGGGACCCATTGCCATGGATCCCAATTTAAATATTTGAATTTGGGATCCATCACTGCGACCGCGCTATAGTGACATGGGCTATAGCGAGGGTCCAGTGTATTATGTTACTTAGCCCTTTTTGCCACTTTACAGCTAGAAAGAGTAAGGCAGAGAGGTTAAGTGCACCAGGTGGGGGGTGGGATACGTTAGAGCCAACAGTACCACTCAAGCGGTCCTTGCTCCTAGGCTTGAGCTCAGAATATTGAACAGTCCGTCTTTCATGAAAACATAGTGTTAGCATCAGGGCCGGCGACAGGGGGGTACTACGGGTACAGCTGTACCGGGCCCCCCGGTACACAGCTGTACCCGTTGTCGTCCCCCCTTGTCGCCGGACCTGGAGAGTGGGGAAGGGGCGGGGAGGCGGCGCGGCTCTCCCCCGGACAAGTGAGCCTGGCCCCAGCAGGAGCTGTGAGCCCGGCCGGCGGCAGCAGCGCTGTCCGGGGGAGGGGGGGGGAGAAAGGGTGGCTCACGCAGCTCTCGCTGCCCGGGGGAGGAGGGGGGAGCGCCGGCTGGGCTGGGCTGGGGGGGGCCCGGCTGGGCTGGGGGGAGGGGAGCGCCGGCTGGGCTGGGGGGGGGGGCAGCCGCTGTCGGCTGGGCTGGGGGGGGGGGCAAACTATCAAAGTAGGGGGCCCCCAAATTTCTGTCGCCAGCCCTGGTTAGCATTTTAAGAAAGTAGGCTGAGATTTTTCAAACCTGCATAAAGAATTTGGATGCACTTAATTTTAATGGGAATTGGCCATTCTAGTCTCTTAGGTGCCTTTGACTATTTCAGTTGTAAAGTTAATTTGTTGGTACATTTATCATTTAAAACAAGGCAGATTTTGCTTTTGTTTGCCATTGCTGAGTTGTTGTTTTTAAATAATTCCTCAGCTGATAGTCTTCCCACTAAGTTTTAACCCACTTGGTATTTTAGACTGGAAAACAGGAATTAAGAAATGGAATAACCCGATACAACATGCACAACAGTTCTGATTGAAAAGACAGATTTTTCATATCAATCAGTTTGCAAAAAAGAAAGAGAGAAAAAAAAGTTCCACAGAGCAGTTTAATAGTGTGATGTGTAGCTAATATTTTCTAATTTTCATAGGAGCCACCATCTTGGTAACACTGTGTTGCTTAGGAACTAACAAAAATGTCTTTTTTTTGTTTTGGGTTTTTTTTTTTTAATGATGCCTTTGTGCCCTGATAATTTTCCAAGTTGGCAGCTGTAAGGAAAAACAATGTGATTTGGTTAGATTCAGCCCATTTCTCTCTCTCAAGTCTGGAGCAGAACAGATAAGAACTTGTATGTCAGAATACAAAGTTTACTCAGCATGAGTTGAAAGCTTTTGATGTTTGCTGTCCAATCTGCCCCACCATCTTGGAAAGTTCAATTTCAGATGCTATAGTTCCATGAGTAAGAAATAGACTTCCCCCCATAACCCTAATACTTCAAATTCTGAGTAATAGAAATACCCACAGTAAATCAATCAAGGAATTATTTTCAAGGCTGACATATGTGGGGGTTTTTTTTTGGGGGGGGGGCACCTTTCTAATAGCAATAGTATAAATGCTTAAGAAAAATAAGCAAGAAAACTATAAGAGAATTCTACAGTACAGGCATTGTAATGATGGGTCCTATTCCTTGCATACATTTTCTGTGTGCTGCTAATCAATTAAATGATGGTGCATTTCAGTCTGAAAGCTCCCAAAGTAGTTAAATACATACTGTGTACATAACATACGGTGTATGCATATATCTTGTCTATATACATATCTTCTCTGTTAGCAATTGGTACCATTTATTAATAGCAATTCGTGCCTTCCATCCCAAAATTTCAAATACTATACAAGCATTAATGATTAATCACCACACGAGAAAGGTATTATTATGCCCATTTTACAATGGGAGGGTGTGTGTGTGTGATGCTCAGCTGCTGCTGTAAATCAACACTTAATTGAAATCAGCGGAGCTCTGCCAATTTATCCCATCTGAGGATATATTCCACGGTCACTAAAGTTAAGCAAATTGCCCAAGGTAACTCATTGTAGAGCCAGAAGTAGAACCCAGATCTGCCATTCCTAAACCCTGTTACATGATTTCACTACAAAGGCATCATTAAAACAGGTAAAACAATGTGGCTTATAGTGTAAGTCTTCTCAGTGTCTTTTGAGCTATGCATTGACTGCATTAATTGGCATAGAGAAATTTCTTTCAGTTGAACAAAACCAACCATAATGTTATATACTATGGTTATCAGACATTAAAATTAGTTTTCTCTGCTACTGTTGCTATGTTCTTTGAAGGAGCAGGGCCTTTGTTCTAGGAAATAAAGCCATACAATCAATATACAAGTGAAGTCTCACATGGTCAACCTTTCACTGAGTAAACCTTGGACAACAAAGCAGCAGAAACTCTTCATCTTTCATCTGTTGTGGGTTCTCAGGGAGACCAATGTTTGTGATTTTTTTCTTGAAAGACAATTCTAAAGGGTCGCTTAGACTACACTGAGTAGCCAAGCAAAATCCAGGCAGACAGGAAGGAATACAACCTTTAATTGGAAATCAGCAATCTCAACAAATCTTAAGAAATCCAGGCTGTTTTTGTTGTGTATGTACCCCTGGGTTAGCTGTTGGGTGATAATGAAAGACTGCTAGAAAGCACACAATTTAGGGACATAGAAAACTGCTGTATAATGGTGAGATTTTATTCAAGATTTCCTTCAAAGGCTACACCCTAGTCAAGCAACTTGAGAGAGGCAAGAGGTTTCCTTTCTCTTTTCTGCCTCCCACTCTCTCAGCTTCCCTTCACAATTTACCTCTCACCATCCAGTTGTTTACTTTTCTTCTTAGGGGGATGTGAAATCTGGATGCCGGGCACCAGTCTTTGGCCACAATGCCAGTAATATAGGAGAAACATTGATTCATAGTCCATCAATGGAAAGGAGAGTGGAGGGAGGGAAGGGAGTTATGTGCTGACCCAAGGGTATTTGGATGCTTTCCTGACCAAAATGTATGGAACTTGCTATGAAATATGGATGGGGGGAGCATTTAGAATTTGACTGTTCTTGAATGGCTGTAACGTCACAAAACTTGGGACCCCTCTTAAGCACACTCTACTTCCCTGTCCCTGGATATAGACAAAGCCACATGTAAGAGTCAGAGAACATGGTTGTAAATATTGCTACAGTGAAAGGAAAGAGATGAGCATGTCTTCTAGTGGAACAAAAGTCTCAGTGGGTATAACACTGTTTATTGTTCTGAGACAGTATTTAAATCAAAGCAAAGAGTAAGCCGTAGAACTAACGGGATGTGTAACTGTATTTGAAAGAGTCAAACCTTTGGAACACCAGACCTTCCTACAGGAGGGGATGGATACCCTTAGGAGGCTGGAAATGACACTTGAGCTATTTGGTGCAAATAAATCAATCAATCAAGGCCACAGTAAAAGTGTGAGCTGAATGGCTGCTCCTACAGATAGGATTAGCAGCTGGGAGTGCGTTTGAATTTGCTGTCCGGTCCAGACCTTTCCTTCCTTGGCCAGCAGGTGAGTAGAAATGGTATTTTTTGCACAAGCTCTGTAGCTGGTCTACAAGACCATTGATATGCTCTGGTGAGAGACCAATTCAGCCCTCCTCATCTGAAGGGGCTTTGGGGGAGAGAGTTCATTGTCCAAACAAGGTGAGAGAAATCCTTTGTAGGAGATTGTTGCAGGAATTGAACAGAGCCAGTGACTGTAAATATACTGTAAATAGAACCGGCTGTAAATATACATCTGTAGTGATGTATTGAACAGGAATGAGCAGCAGAAACAAGTTCACCAGCAAAGCACTTTCACTAACAATTGGTCTGTCATTGTAGCCACGTTGTTTGCCCCTCATGGAGACAGGGAAGTACCTTGCTGAGTGAGAGGAAACCTATTTTACTTATTTTCTGTAGAATGATGTGTATTTTTGAGGGCTGTGCACCAGTAATATCTCACTTCTGTTATAAGCAAGGATACGATTATCTCACAGGAATCACAGGTTCTGTGACTTCAACTGACCTCCGTGACTTCTGCCCCCTGTGGCAGTGACCAGACTGGAGCAGCATCAGTTAGCCCCCAGGGGCTGAAAATCAGCTGATGGCGAGTCCTCCTGCCTCTCGGGATTTTCAGTAAAAGTTACGGACATGTTGTGGGCTTCCGGGAATGTTTGCTTATTGCCTATGACTAGCCTGTGACTTTTACTAAAAATACCTGTGACAGAATCTTAACCTTAGGTATAAAGAAAGCATAAACGTGGCCTAGATTCCTATTGGGCCAGATCCCCAGCTGGTGCAAATCAGTACAGCGCTACTGATTCCATTGAGTCTATATACTGATTTTCAGCAGCTAAGGATCTGTATGATATAGCCTAACAAAGCATGTGGCTTATATTCTGAGAAGTTCAGATGGCCTAAGTGGGATATACATTGTAGCCCTGATTCTCATTTACCTTAAGGTTCCATTACATTCCTCTGAATGTGTCAATAGGGTAATCAACCCTGGAGCGCTCCAGCTTAGATGAGAGTCAGGCTTTCGGCCTGTGATTCCTGCGTATGTGCAGCCCTTGGAAATTTAGCATCAATTGTACTGATGCTAAATTTGATTGTTTATTGTATCCTGGGTTTGGACTATATACAGCAAGATTTGCAAAAAACCCCCGAAGTGTGCCAATATTCCGTATTGCGTGGGAAGTGTCTCACGCTATCTGCTGCAATGAAAACCTGCAAATGCACCCCTCTTGTTGGAGCCATATAGAGACTATCACCAGAACGGGCCATAAATTCTGGTCTCAACTTTCCATGGCATTTGTAATTTGAAGGTATTACACTGAATATGGGTCTCTTATTTCCCATTTTTCCTTCCAAAGAGAGGAAACTCGTAGGCTGATGTGTTGACAGTAAAGCACATGTCGATTGCTCTTTTATAAATTCTGACAAGCTACTGTATGTAACATTTATTTAGTGCTTTGTGCGTGTTGCCAGCAACACTAGCTAAATTTCTTCAGCAAAAATAAAAGCGTTCAATCGATCATATGATCTGGGCAACATGTATTTATATCTCGACTGTGTGTCATTTCTTATCCAATCTACAAATGTTACAAAAGCAATTTTCTGTCAGGCTAAGGCTTGATCACACTTGACCTCAACACCTGGGCATATTCGCCTGAGAACCTCCAAAGCCCAAGAAATATTTACTGGTGTTGCTCTCTTTCACCTATACTCCTCCTGCATCAAAGCTAACCGACATGATGGTGTTCTAGTCACCTTCTTTCAACATCCCTCCATCTGCCCTAATGTTATTTGCCTGTTGCCAGTTTCTAAATGCTCTAAAGAGGGAAAAATTGATCTTCCTCTCTCTCTTTGTGAACCTGCAGAACCATCCACCTCTCTCTCTCTCTCTCTCTCTCTCTCTCTCTCTCTCTCTCTCTCTCTCGTTTGGTCTTTGTTATTACAAAATGTACCTTTTTTTTGTATTTGGAAAGTGTACAATGAAAACAGAGTGCCAGCTGCATCTTTGCTGAAAGAGCAGCCTGACTTAGCACAGCAGCTTCGGAGCACACTGGGAAACTGTTGATGCTGCAACCCTTATGACTGTGAGGATATCTCGCTCTGTGTTGGTTTTTTATCAGGAACTCATAGCTGTTAGCTGGGTGACTGTGTGTGGATTTTTCTGGATTCAAATATATTTCCCCTCCTTCCCCGCCACAATACCAGATTTATCTTTGAAATGTACTCACAGGTGGTATAAATCATTTCTAAATGTCCTCAGTGTGGTGCAGTTTCTTAGGAATGTCTCTTCTCCTGTTTTGCAAAATGTTTTTTTCTTTGGCATATTCAAGTGACCTTGGCATGTCTTATAACACTCAGTATCGGAAGGCTGTAGAAAACTCATATCTCAGAAGTGTCTGACATTACATTACAAGAGGATCTGTAAACCGCTGTGAGATGACGAATGTCTTTTTTAAACAACAGCCCAAGACTTCATTTAAATTAGTAACATGGAGATTAGAGGAGCTCTCAGAGGCTGAGCGGCAGCCACGCCAGGACTCCAGGAATATCAGTCACATGAAAGCTGTTAAGTTTAAGATGGAAATAAATCAAGGAGCTTGTAAAAACTGTCAGCAGGTCAGGGAAGTTTATGAACTCTTGCTGTATCTAATCATAAATCATAAGAATAAGCTAAAACTGAGAAGAAAAATGTTCTCTTTTGTAATCTAATGCTGTCTGTTAAGGCAATAAAACTCAAATGAAATGCATGCATTGCAATTTTTAGTTGATACTTTACATTATTACCAAAGTGAAGGAAGAATTTCAAAGTTATAAAAGTGAGACAAATGAGAAGTGAGGCTGTTGGAGTATCCAGGCCTGAATCGCCTCTCGCTTCTGCCACCAAAAAACAATCATCCAGGAAAGCTCTTAAGCTTCATGTTGCGTAGCTCAGTGGTTCTCAAACTTTTGTATTGCTGACCCCTTTCACACAGCAAGCCCCTGAGTGTAACCCCCCTTACAAATTAAAAACATGTTAAAAATATTTAACACTAATATAAATACTGGAGGTGAAGCAGATTTTGGGGGTGGAGGCTGATAGCTTGTGACCGCCCCATGTAATAACCTCGCAATCCCCAGTTTGAGAAACCCATGCATAGCACCTTTGTCTATGAGTTGTCCCATTGACTTTAATGGGACTTGTTGTGGAATAAGGTACTGTGAATAAGGGTATTGGTATTGGGAAGAATCCAGTCTTATATGAACAGTATTTGAAAGAGAGAGAAAGAGAAGAAAAACATATCAGATTGAAGTAAAGAGAATAAGAATTGTTTTAGATAAGATCTAGTTCAGGGGTGGGCAAACGTTTTGGCCCGAGGGCCAGATCTGAGTGTGGAAATTGTATGGTGGGCCATGAATGCTCATGAAAATAGGGTTAAGGAGTGGGAGGGCGTGAGGGGTCTGGAGCTGAGCCAGAAATAAGGAGCTCAGGATGCAGAATGGGGCTCTGGGCTGGGGGAGGGGTTTGGGGAGAGGGATCAGGGCTGGGGCAAGGGGTTGGGGCACAAGAGGGGGTCAGGGGTGCAGGCTCTGGGCGGTGCTTACCTCAAGCAGCTCTTGGAAGCAGCAGCATGTCCCCGCTCCGGCTTCTATGCGGAGGTGTGGCCAGAAGGCTCTTTGTGCTGCCCTGTCCACAGGAGCCACCCCTGCAGCTCTCATTAGCCGCAGTTCCCAGCCAATAGGAGCTGCTGGGTAGGTGCTTGGGGTGGGGGCAGCATGCGGAGCCCGCTGGCAATCCCTAAATGTAGGAGCCGGAGGGGGGACATGCTGCCGCTTCCAGGAGCCTTGGCACACGGAGCACCCTCCGACCCCGCTCCCTGGCTGGAGTGCAAGAGGAGGGCAAGTCCCAGATGATTCTCCCCACCGGGAGCTTGATGGTCAGATTAAACAGGCTGGAGGGCTGGATGTGGCCCCTGGGCCGTAGTTTTCCCACCCCTGATCTAGTTCCTCCACTTGTTAACAACACCATTCTTGCTGGTCTTGAAACAATTTGTGAAAAGAATAATATAGATATGTGGGTAGGTACAAAGCACAGGGAAAATGGGCCAACTCGGAAACATACAGCAATGATCAACAAAACTCACAGATGTAATAAAGAAAATGCCAACTTACTACTAAAACCCTGGGAAATCACACAACTGCTAGGGCCTGATCCACAACCCACTGAAGTCAATGGAAGGAGTCCCATTGTTTTAATAGGGGATTAAATTGGGCCCATTGTAAATGACCTTTGGAAACAGACTGAAAATCATTCACTGGCTCCAAAGATACTTTGATTGTGGGTATTGTTCCTGAACATGCTTCTACTTCTGTACACAAATGAAAATTACTGCACATTCTTTTTTCTTGTGCAATTTTATGTACCACAGAGCAATGGATGTAAGAAAATATTCCCAACAAAACATGGAAGTGGACTTCAGAAATTCCTTTCATTGTACTCCCTATGGTCAGATTGTGAACCCTCTACTCACGATGCTGAGAAGTTACCCACCTGAGCAGTCCTATTGACTGCGGTGAGAATGCTTCGCATTAGTCTGAGTGAGAGAGGCACAACCTGGCCCAATGTCTGTAAAAACACTGTAATGGATTCATAGATTTTAGGGATAGAAGGAGCAATTAGTATCAAATATTGATACTCTTTTTTTCAAGGAGAAAGCAAATGAGCCACAAGCCAGGGAACCCAGGAACTATAGATTGGAGAGTACAGCTAAAAAAAGGCACCCCACTATTCTGGTGGGGTGCAGGGCTGGCGACAGAAATTTGGGGGCCCCCTACTTTGATAGTTTGGGGGCCCCCCAGCCCAGCCGGGCCCCCCCCAGCCCAGCCGACAGCGGATGGGCCCCCCCCCCAGCCCAGTCGGGCCCCCCCCAGCCCAGCCGACAGCGGATGGCCCCCCCCAGCCCAGCCGGCCCCCCCCCCAGCCCAGCCGACAGCGGATGGGGGCCCCCCCAGCCCAGCCCAGCCGGCGCCCCCCCCTCCCCCGCACAGCGCTGCTGCCGCCGGCCGGGCTCACAGCTCCTGCCGGGGCCAGGCTCGCTTGTCCGGGGGAGAGCCGCGCCGCCTCCCCGCCCCTTCCCCGCTCTCCAGGTCCGGCGACAAGGGGGGACCACAACGGGTACAGCTGTGTACCGGGGCCCCCCTAAAGTCGGGGGGCCCGGTACAGCTGTACCCATAGTACCCCCATGTCGCCGGCCCTGGTGGGGTGTCCTGAAGAGGCTGTAGGGAAGTAGTCCGCAGTCACTCCCTGACTGAAGGGGGGCATGCTTGTGACTATAGAATATAATATACAGTTACTCCCTGAGAGGAGAAAGTTTGAGCTGGCAAACCCAGAGAGGCGGGAGAGCCAAAAAGATAGGATAGGCTCAGGAAGAAAGGTGCTTCAGATGGAATTTTCTGACTGGCATCTTCGCTGGACTGTTTTTGAATAGTAAAGAAAGTGGGAAAAAATCTGGGTGCTAGACAAAACTGAATCGTACCCCAAATCTAGCAGTTGATATTTTTACTACTTCTGTACCAACACAATGGTGGTTCCACAAATAGTCTGTCCCTGATGTCACAGCTGGCTTGGTCAGGACCAAAGTATCTGATACCATGGCCTTTTCTGATACCAAATGCCATCCCTGCCCTTTTCTAGCCAAATATTTATGATGGCTAGAAGGGCCAGCAGGCTGGCAGTTCCTAGAGAGAGCGCAAGTTCCGTGAGTGTGTTGTTAATGGGCCTCTAAAGCAGACATTTCTGCATTGCAGAAGAGGTGGGTTCTGATGTCTGCAATGCATCCTACAGCATCTTGCCTACTTTATCAGGCTATGTTGCCAAGTGAGAGGTGATATCACCAGTAACTGTTAACAGCGTGTGAGACATAACTGACATAACCATTATAATACAAGAATAATGTTGGCTTCCCGAAACATTTTACCGACAGTCCTGGCTTTCACACCCCTGCGTACAAGTTCATACCCACTTCCCTGCTACACTCTTACTGCCCTTCCCCTCCTCCTGCTAAACACTCAGCCTGTGTCCAGCCTCTCCACTTTAAAACCAGCTTGGAGCCTGGTTAACCTCATGTGCGAATTGCCTGGCAAGGACTAATTACTTGTACTTCCTTCTGTTGCACTGAAAAACAAGTTTTATACTTGCCCTCCAGACACAGACAGGACATCAGGATTGTGAAAAGGCTATAAAACAGCTCTTCATCAGTTTCTCGTCATTGTTACTAGAACAGGACCTTACGACTTCACTTCCTCCGAGAGGGGGTTACTTAGACAGGATAAAATACAGGTGCGCAGGTGCCCAAGCTATACATGTTCCCCCAAACCAGCCTGAACTGCTTTCAAGAGGAGAGATCAGAGACTCCTGCTTTTGTCATGTCCGCCTGCTTGTTAAACATTTAGCAATCTGAATTCAGCAACAGTCATGCCTCTAGCCTTTTGTTCAATGGACACAAATCCTTTAGTAGAGTGGAAACGATATTAAAGATGAATGAAGAGCATACAATATTTAATTCCTTGTCTGCGGAGCTTAGTAGAGCCCAGTTTGATCTCAAAGTTTGCTGATGATACTGAAATTGAAGGTTTAGTAAATAATGAGAACTGCAGTGGATATTGTACAGCATACCTGCAAGAGACTGCAAAGGAAGTAAGGGAACAGGGAGCTTAATAAGTAAAATAAGATTTGGAAGTCACAGGCTATGGATGAAATACAGCTGAGAATTTGAGGCAACAATGGTAGTATATTGGTAGTAGGGAATTCGCTAATGATCACTTGATTGGAAAGATAAGGAAAGATTATTAAATAAATCAAAAGCTTTGCAAGCAGAACAAGTAGGGAGACTGGATGGCTCATGGGATTGCCACTGGTAATATACCCCTTTACAGCCTAGGTCATGGGATTGAATCAGATCAAGAGTAGAGCTGGCTGGAGAAACTCTGATAGAACCATACTCCTTATTTCCAAACATCCCATTTCAACACTGTGGGAATGAATGTTTTGAATTTTCATTTTGAAATGACTTTTCATTTTATTTGTTTACATTGTATTACGTTGGTTCTCAACCAGGGGTACGGATACCTCTGGGGGTACTCAGAGGCCCTGCACGGGGTACAACAACTCATCTAGCTACTTGCCTTGTTTTACATAAAAAGCAAAGTCAGTACAAACTAAAATTTTATACAGAAATTGACTTGCCTGTATTGCTCTATATACTGAAATGAAAGTATTATATTTATATTCCAACTGATTTATTTTATAATTATATGGTAAAAATGAGAAAATAATTCTCAAAAAAATATTTTTTATTAATAGTGTGCTGTGACACTTCCATATTTTTATGTCTGATTTTGTAAGAAAGTAGATATTAAGTGAGGTGAAATTTGGGGGTACACAAGACAAATCTGACTCCTAAAAGGGGTCCAGTTCTCTAGAAAGGTTGATCCACTGTTGTATTAAACTTTATATTATAGTTTAATACAAAATGAAAGCAGTTGAAATAAAAATAAAACATTTCAATTTTGTCCAAAAAAGTTTTGAATGATCCAACATGACTCCTTAAAAAAAAATCCCTTCACTGAGTATTTTAACATGTTTCTGTTTAGTCTCTGCTTCAGCATAAGCCAGATCTCAAATCTCAAAATTCTTTGTGAAACAGAATGTCCATCCTCTCCTCAGCTCAAGTCAACAGTGAGTGACCAAAAGCTTTATAACTGGCAGTTGTTGAGTAGTAGATCTGGAATAAATTAGTGGTTTGGTCTCAGCTAGTAGAGAACACACAAACACAAAATGAAAAAAAAAATCTATTGATCACAATTGATTCCAATTGGCATTTTTGCTGATAGTCCAAGTAATCAGTAATGATGCCAATTGTTGAATGGGCATGGAAATGTGATTACAAAGGAGTTCCAAGAGATGACTGACAATCACAGTAAATCCTGCCATGGATAAAAATCCGGTTAAGGAACAGGAAATCAGGAATAAATAAAAGGTTAATTTTCAATGTGCAAAGGGGTTATTTGTAGGAACTCCCAAGGAACAGAACCAGGAATCAGTGTAGTGTGCTATCTTTAGCAATCTAAAATAGATTGAATAGGCTAATATAGTGATACAGGCTGCTGATGACTCAAAATTACATGTAGTGAGTCAGTGGGAAATGTGATTGGACAATATGATGACAGGTGAAATTCAACATAGGCAGGCTAGGAAGGATTAGAGGGTAAATGTTGATAAATGTCAATGACATCGTATACTCACACAAACAAATGAAAAAAGATTTCCATTGATAATGACAGAAATTTATAGATGGGCAAAGTAAGAAAAATGAAGCTTGAGAACTCTGATTTAAGGCTATTTACTTTATATATTTTGGCATATGATGTTGACAGTTTGTGTTTTAATGGCTATAAAGATTTAACTTTTGGAATCTCAACATCTATTGTCACTAAATAAGTATTGTCTAACCCTCCCCCCAAAAAATTTCCCACAACTGTGAAAATTTAAATTGATAATTTAAAAGAAAATGCTTAAAAACCATAATGTTGTACAACTGTGGAAATTTAAATAAAAATTTAAAATATGCTTAAAATAAACATCAATACTATCCAGGGAAAATATGTTTTTAAAATTAATTCTGCCAAAAGCCTGTATACAGGCAAGTGCAAGGAAATGTGTATGGGAAAGAACACGACACACAGATGGATTCTTCATTCATTGTAACAATGAAAGGGTTTATTTAATCTCTCCTTGCCCTATGAATCTATTCTGCCTCCCTTCCGGCGTTAGCCTATGTCTAGCTTGTGCAATGACAATTTCTGGGAGGGTATAATCTGAGCCAGTAATTCCATTCTGCCAAACTAGAAACTCAGAAGTTACATCTATGAGCGTGTCCAAAGATAGCAGTCCAGCTGTCCAGCCATACAGTCTACTCTTTTCCAATATGGAGACTGTCCTTCTTTACAACATGAACTTTTCTGCTAGTGTCCCCCCTTTCCTGAGCTAGAAGAGGAACCACTGTTCTGGATTAGATCATCATGACCTAACCTGGTAGTTTAAGGGCAGTTTTCTTAAAATGGTGTTCAGAGAAAGGTGATAAGAATGATTAGGGGCATGGAAAAACTGATATGAAGAGAGGTTGAAAACACTGGGATTGTCTACCTTTAGAAAGGAGATGAATAAGAGGGGATGAGATAAGAGTACATAAAGTAATGAATGATCTAGAGATGATAGATTGGGAGGTTCTGTTCCCCCTATTTCATGATATAAATACAATGGAATATTATAATTAATCAAAGGAAATACTTTTTCACTCAATGCATAATTAAACCGTGGACTTCATTGCAACCGGATGTTTTTGAGGGGAAGAATTAGCAAAATTCAAAGAGAGACTGGGAGTTTATAAAGATAACAAGAATATCCAGGGTTATATAATAATAAATGGTAACACAACATTTGGAAAGGCTATAAAACTGGAACATAAGAATTGCCATAATGTATCAAACCTGAGATCCACATGGTACTGGCCACTACCAGATATGATGCTGGACTAGCTAGCCCTAACCCAATTTGGCAATTCCTATGTTCCTGCTTCATGCTTCCTAATCTCTACCTATTTGGATGAGACCTTTATGGGACAGATTATCATATAGTGGCTTCTGCAGGGTTTCTTCCACCTCCTTTGAAGCATTTGGTGCTGTCTAGTGTTGGAGACAAGATATTGGACCAGATAGACCTTGGGTCTGATTCAGTATGGCAGTCCCCATGTTCTTGTTTTTGCAGGGTACCCAGCAATAGCAGGTGCTTACTACTTAACAGCTTTGCATAATTGCTTAATGTTTCCCCCCATTCCCTAGATAATCTAACTCAAAATTAAAACTTGTCAAACTTTTTGTGATGTTTTTTGGTCCTTTTCAAAAATGCAACATTCTGGAAAATTGCAAAATTTTCCTTGATATTTCTCACTTGGTCCTTTTATCAAAATGTTATTGAAATTTTATTAAAATAGTTTTGAAATTAGTTAAAGACTTTTTTTTTGTTTAACGGAAACTTGATTTAAAATATGAAAATGTGGTTTTCAGTACATGAAAATATTTGGTGATGATTTTGAAGACATTGCAATAAAAACACAAACATTCATATATACATACACACAAACGGGTAAATTTTTGATCCAGGTGAAATAGAAACAGCTTTGAAACTTCTTTGTGTGTGTGTGTGTGTGTGTGTGTGTGTGTGTGTGTGTGTGTGTGTGAAATTGTTTTTTCCAGTTTTCAACTGGCTCTCCTAAAAAAACTCTTTCTCTTTTACACCAGAAGTCACAATCCAAGAATTACAAATGCAGAGCCATAGGTTCCGATTAATCAGATATGGATACAGTTGAGAAAGCTGGTTATTATTTGTCACAATAGCCTCCCAAGAAAAAGAGGTAGATGCCATTGCAGACACGTCAATGAAGATGTCTGCTCAATGTAGATCTGCACAGTTATATTAGCTGGAGCTAAAATGATAGGTGTAATGAATCCTCATGCTTCAGGGCATAATCTGATCACGTCAGAAGAGATTTCTCTCTGGGGTATAATAGTGCAAAATTAGATGCATTATATTGCTGAGCGTGAAAAGAAGTTTATGCCTTTCTTAGAGCGAACCTGCATTGACTACTATTGAAGATCAGGTACCAGAAAAAATGAACCTTTGATCTGATAAATTACACAGTTCCTGTGTATGATGGGAGGAGGTAAGGGAAAAACTGGAACACACGTCTCAGGATATTTGAGGGCTTTATCAGAAACTGCTTCAAAGATCAGTCCTCATGTCCACAGAACAAGTGTAAAGTATCTGATGTGAGCTTGGGCTTAACAGATGCACTGTTACATTATGCATGATTCTGAAGTATGTGTTGTATGAATGAATTTCCAGTGTTCCATTAATGACGTTCAATCTTTATGCTAAATTTTGCAATTTGCTGGCATTATTTAACCTAATGTGTCATTATTTTGCATAGTTAGTCTCTTACTAACAGTGATATATTTTGGAAAAGAACGATCAATACGGCCCTGTAGCGAGGTTAGTCGGGGCTTGTCTTCCTCTGGGTCGATGAAGAACCACACTACCCCACTAAATTTGGGAATAGCTCTTGCGGGGAATTAGTCTGGCCATGGGAGTCTTCCTCTGCGGCATTTGTGAAGGTAAAAATTAACTCATTAGGCCCAGGCCCTAGGTCAGGGCGGGGCAATGATGAGTCAGGTGCTCAGGTTCTCAGGCAGGGGCTGAGCAATAACCGTATATAATAGCAAGCCCAGGCCCTAGGTTCCAAAGGGCCTGGGAAAGGAGGGGGGACTCAGGTCTTCCTACTCCACTGCATCCCAGCCCGGGGCCCGAGCAGCGGCAGAAGACCTGCTAGTGTGTCAGTGGGAATCCTGGCCGCAACAGACTGACATGGGTTCTGGCAGTTCTGCAGCAAGACTAGGGTCGGCTGCACCTGGGCTACTTCCAGAGTCTCCCTTGTGAGGTACCTGGTGACCTCATGGGCGTCCAGCACCAGGGGTACCTCGGGATGGTTGGTGAGAGGTAGACTCAGCAACTCCTCCGGATTGCTGGCACGGGGCAGGCTTGGCAAGTCTTCTAGGTAGCTGGAGCGGGGCAGGTCAGGCCAGTCATTGGGTTTACTGCAGGCCACTGGGATGTTCTGGGGGTTATCATGTTCTGTGGGGCCTCCCCAGCAGCTGCTCTCTCAATGAGCTCTGGAGCTAGGCCTTTATACTTCTGGTGCCACGCCTGACCCTATAGAGGGGCGACTCAGAGCTCCCTGGCTCTGCCCACTCTGGTGTCAGGAGGGACTCATCTCTCTGGGGTGGCAGGGAACCACACCACCTCACTTCAGGCCTCTACAACATTTACATAAAAAATGACTGTCATATGTAAATCCCATTGTGTGGGCTTTACACTGTTACTGCATTTTCTAATAATTTTCATAAATTAATACAGACTACAAGTTTTGATAACTATAAGGATAAGACCGTATTTAAAGTGAGTAGAGGAAAATAATCACAGCAAGAATTACAGGAAGGCAAACAAATTGTCACTGCTAGTAAAATGTGAAAAATCATATTTTTCCAGGTTTCCTAAAGGTGAAAATATGGAATTTTCTCCTTCTATTTTCTTTTACTGAAAGGCTATTGTGTTCAGATAAGAAAATTACTTCTTCATAGCAAATTATAACCAGCCTCCATCTTCAGCCACTGGAAAAACTGTGTTAGTTGGAAAAAACGAGTCCAGAGAAATGAAAGCTGGGTTTTGGGGACTTAATGTTTATGAATTAAATTAATATTGTAATCAGTAAAATTGTGAAATATCACTTGTTTACAAGGACACCACTCACCGGTGACTTCAAAATGACATTTCCATATCAAATTGTTGTACCTTCTATTACAAGTAATCACTAGCATTACTGGAAAGGAAACTAGTTAGTCTCTAAGGTGCTACAAGTATTCCTCACTTCCTCAAAGAGATTAGAGGTTTTATGATTTTGTTCCAACTGTGATAGATTTCCCTCTGTCCCTCCTCCTTTGAAAGTTGAAAATAAGAATCTCCATGAACTTTCACTCCAAACTCTGTTAGGAAGTTCAAAAAAATCTGGTTAACTTTTATGTATTTCAGATCTTTTAATTTCCATGAGGAGTTATGCTTTCTGGGGTCAGATGGCCCCAGGCAATAGACAGACGTTGGAAAAAATGGTTCCTTCAGCAGAAACTAGGAGATGTAATCTCCTTAGTGTGGCAGGGTGGGCTTGACCCAGCCTGCCGCCCCTTTAAGAGGGAGAAAAGCAGAAAGCCTAATCAGCCACCTGGCTTGCAGGGCAATCAATTGTATGGGTTGCACCTGGCAACCTCCTCTGGGGGATAAAAGGCTCCCAGGAAGGAAGCCCAGGGTGGTGGTGGTAGGAGCTTTTCAGAGCTGTGTGTTGGAGCTATTCAGAGCTGTGGGTTAAGAACTGCTTAGAACTGTGTGTTTAGAGCTGGACTATATAGAGTCTGTAGAGCTGCAAGCTGTAGAGCTGAACTACATAGAGTTGTATGCTGTAAACTGTAGAGTAGTAATTGGAAAGACTGCACTGTACAAAGCTGTATATATTGGTGGTGGGGTCCTGCACTGTGAATAAAGAGCACTGTTTGAGGCAAGAGAAGGGTTTCCTGCCTGTTCCTGAGGAGGGGTGAGAGAGTGATCCGTCACATTAGATACATGTGTCTGGGTGACAAGGAAAAAATTGAGATCCAGAACCTCAGCCGGTGTACACTGACATAGCTTCATTGGATTCTGATTTCTATCAGATAAGGATCTGGACTTGAATTCTCCAATCACAGTTTCCTTTCTCCCACTTAGATGGCTGCTTTGCATTGTTTCATATTTTCTTCCTAGTCCATGTGAGGAGGGAAGTACTAAAAACTACAGTGACTCACAAATGGGGCATGATGTTCTGGGGGTTATCATGTTCTGTGGGGAGCTGCAGGCCCAAAGGAGCTGGCTGTGGAAGAAATGTTATGAATTTCAGCAATTCACATTTGGAATGAAGTAGAAGGACAAAAGGGCAATGTTTAAGATAAATGCATGTATGCCCCAGGGCTATGCATGCCATGCAGAAATAGAACTCTATGCAAAGAAAAAATGACCTGTACAGATGAAAAAGGATGGGTAAAGAGTAATCAAGGGTAAGAAAGACATGTAAGTTATAAAACATCAAGTATAGAAGAGGCCCGGACACATTACAGAATGGAATTAAGAGTGCAAAGAAGTGATAAGAAAAGCAAAGGCAGAGAATGAAAAGAAGATTGCACAGGAGGTTAAGACAGATAATGGGAAATGTTTCAAGTACATAAGGAGCATGAGGTCAGTGAAGGAGACAGCAGGGCATCTAAGACGTGGTAACGATAATTTATTGACAACACATTTCTAAAAAATGTAATGTATTCTGTGCCTCGGTGCGCTCACAAAAGGAGGACAGAGGACAGATGCCAGAGAAAGACATAAATTTCCCAGGGGAGGAAGAAGAAATACGAGGGGAGAGAGGGGAAAGGAGTCTGGCTTACACAGGTCCACTCTATGACCTTACAGAATGGGCAAACGGTGTCAGAATGGGATCTTAATTGAGGGAACCAATTTCTTATCGTTATGCCAGCTGAACGGACAGGAAAACATTCTCTCATTTCAGACCAAGCTTCTCAAATGTAAAGTTCTGGTAGCCTTACTACGAGCTAATTGGTTTACAAACTAAGATGGGTTTTGCCAAATTGACATTGAGACTCTTGCATGCTTCTGGCATCACGGCTAGTGTTAGTCAGTCAATTTATATAATGCATTCTGTTCCTGCAATCCCGAAGCAGGGGAAATACTTAAACAATAACTGATGCGGGGAGTGTGTACAAGGCAATAATTACCTCCCATGGCACTGATAAGCATCAAGGCTCTAAGCCAAGGTATTTTTACACAATGGGAGCCACAGTTATTGTGAATATATGAGAATGTATAGGAAGCTTTATGATGATAGAAGGCCAGGAAGAAATATACCTCTAAATATGGGTCAAATTCCTTTTAATAGTGTTATATTTTACTACATATCTCCTGTAGGTGCTCCTGGTTATTTATTCCATATAAAAGCTGCTCTTTGTGTAAAGGCATTGGGCTAAATCCTCACCTGTTGTAAATTGGTTTAGCTCCACTGAAGTAAAAATGAGTTTGGGGCAGCATATTGAATACGTTTAGATGTCCTTTGGCTATTTCCTAGGTCCTCATATAGTCATCCTCTAGCTTTCAAGCTGTTTTCCTGTTCTACAGGCCAGATTCTCTGGTCTACTAAGGCCACTCTGCATTATCATTTGGACATTCACAATGGAGATTTCCTGCTGCACTGGTGTCGAGTTGGTGAAGCTGGTGGAACCACCTCCTACCCTAGCTGTTCTCTTGATCCCCAGTGTGAGAGGGAGAAACATGTGTGGAGGGCAGGTTGGGAGCAGATGGGAGCATGATGGAGTTGAACTCTTCCTCCCCCAATCCTCTACTGGCATCAGGCAATATACACTAGCAGTTCCAACAGGGCAGGCGTCTCTAAATCAGGGAACCGCAACGCGCACTATGTCCAAATGCAGCTCAGGCATATTGGAGAATCAAGGTGAAGGTCTGAAGACGCTTCCATTAAAATCAATATGGATTTTCTCCTTGTCGTCGGTGGGACCAGATTTGAGCCCTTGGGAACCCTTACCCTGGCAAGCATTCACTCACATGGGTATTCTCATTGTGTAAATAAGTGTATGCTTATCAATGTGAATAGGGATTATACAAGCTACCCTATAGTAAGTCGTACTTTTTGTTATTTGCTCCTGCATTGCTGGTATTCCTAATCAGCTATTGGTAACCTGGCTGATTTTATTTAACATTTGCTTTACACACTCATAACAGATTTTAAATTACAAATAAATATTAAGGAGATTTATGTGGGAGCAGCCAGGATCAGCATTAGGAGGCATCTGTAACAATCTCATGAAGGTTGTTTTCAGCAAGTCCTTGAGGCTTTGCTCAAAATGCTCTGGACAACAAAAAGCAGCCAGTGGGGTTATGTTGCTCTGACCGTAGGTTACTCTGGAGCTGGTAGAACCAGAAACCACTGTATAATGTATGGGCAGCATATCAGTAAATGGTGTGAGATAGCCATGATGTAGACTTGTTAGATCTACCTTTGAATCCAGTGTGACTTCACTAATTTCAGTGAAGCTGCTCCTGATTTATTTGTGTATAAGGAAGAAGAGAATTAGTCCCAAAATGTAGATTTCAACAGCAATTTCTCTTTCTGTAGCTGCTCCAAGTGTGAAATTGCTGTTACAAGGTCTGCTTTCAAGTGTGCGAATATTTCCTACAACCTAGCTAAGTTTGTTATAACAGTGGGCCCTGGTGAGGCCCTGCTTGGAACACTGAAAACACTTCTGGCCACTGGAGAAGGTACAAACTGAATAATATAAGGGTTTAATAAATGAAAGGCCTAAAGGAATTAGGTTTGAACTTGGTGGAACGGTGTCTAAAAGGACCTTGGTGACAAAACACCAGAAGGAAGAAGGTTTGTGCTGCAAAGGTTTATGGATACATGTCAAGGAAGAGGGAAAGGGGGCACAAGCAAGCAATGGATGGGCCAGGAAAAGCTTATTTTCAGAGCATATTTAGTGTATTGAATAAATCACCAAGTGACGCACAAGGAGCAACTAGTCAGGCTTGAAAAGCTGCTCGGAAAAAATGGTTGGAAACAGCTCTGGAGGGGAACAACTGTTACCTCAACAAAGGAAACAGACTTAGAGGGGCTTCCTGACCTCCTTCCATCTTCAAATCTCCTATATAATCACCAAATCCACCTCCTCTAGCGTAAATACACTTTGGCCCATAGCCTTGAGGTTTATTAACATCGTGGAAGGTAATTATTGCCTTGTCCACACTCCCCACAGCAGTTATTGTTTAAGTATTTCCCTTATCCTGTATTGCAGGAAAACAATTCATTACATAAATCTACTGACAAACAGGTACGCTGCTGCAGCTCTCAAAGTGCAATATTCTCTCTGTGCTAATTTTGGTAAAATGGCACATTTTTGTAAATGAGTTAATCCATAGAAAGTGACATAATGTTACATTGCAGAGGCCTGACTGAGCTAATGGTACAAAAGGAAAGAACGTTTTCACTGCCTGTCCGCTGAGTTCAGCTGGCATAATAAAATACTGTTTCCCTCAGTAGAATATATGTCTTTCTACTTCACTTCTCTGTCATAATAAATGACTGGCCTGGAATTAAATGGGTTGTACCTGGACATAGAATGCTAGTAATGGAAAAGACCTGTTAGATCATCCAGTCCATCTCCCTGCCAACGCAACATTCCATACATTGCGTTTTTTGTGTTCTTTCCAAATGAGTTTTAAAGTTTCAAGCAATGGAGCCTCTACCACTTCCTTAAGGAGACTGTTTTGCATTCTTATAGAGCTCACTGTTGGGAAGTTTTTTCTAAATGTTCCCTTCCTTAGTTTCTTTCCACCCTGATTTATCACAGGTAATCATTCCTATCCATTGGTATGAATACCCTTCAGATCATTGTAGACTGTTATCATCACTCAGGCATCATTTACCCAGCCGGCAAGGGCCAAATTCTCCACTTGTGCTAGCATAGAATTTGGCTCTGCACCCAGACACTAAGGGCTTGTCTTTACTACAGTGGGGAGGGATCGATCTTTTGGCAATCGATTTGTCATGTCTCGTCAAGACGTGATAAATCGATCGCCAGCAGCATCCCCGTCAACTCCGGAACTCCAGCTCGCCAAAAGGTGCAAGCTGGAGTCGACGGGGGAGTGCACCGCTGACCGCTGCCGCCGTGAGGACGGCAGGTAAGTCGGCTGTAGATACCCTGATTTCAGCTACGTTATTAACGTAGCTGAAATCAGGGTATCTACAGCCGATCTACCCCCACAGTGAAGACCAGCCCTAAGACTCTGAAATCAAACATGAGCAAAGATGACAAATGTTAGCATTGAGCTGATTGTGGCTTGGGACCTATCTTAAAGAAATGATTATTATAGATAATTTCTGTCTTTATTATTTGCAAAATGCCTTTTAACTTCCATCGGAAAATGTGCAAGTCCTTTAATCCAGTGCCATGCTATGTGTAGTGAAATCCGTACTCACCTCCCACGTGCACTGTAAAGCTTTCAGGTCTACAGGTCATTCATTGTATCTGTTTCATTGGAATGAAAATTCAAAGGTATTTAATACAGAAAAGAAATAGATAAGATTGAATGCATGTGAAAAGGCTACTCTCTGGGCATAATTAGACCCTAGATGAAATGAAAATGGATCTTACTCAACCCAGGAAAAATGAAAATTATTCTGGTAGGAAAAAAGGTGCAATTGGTCCAACTCACTGCAAGCCACTTGTTAAGCCTGGATAGCCAAGAGCACATCAATCAGTGCTCCATGCTTTACACTTTTCCTTGCCTGATTCTGGATCTGTTTCAGGATCTTGCTCCTTATCTTTAAAACCCTTAAATGCTGTGGTCTATTGGAGATGAGGGGCTCAGATCTTCCCAGGAAGTAATCCGAAACCTTGCAGAATTGGCACCTACAACTCCCAAAGTATCCTGTCCCAGCATACATTGTTTTTTATTTAAAACCTGGGACCAGTTTTTCAAGGGCTTTGTATAGTTCAGTTTTCCTAGAGTCTTGGGTCTTCATTCCCCTTTTGCTTATGCTGGTATAAATAGGGAGCAACTTCACTGAAGGGAAAGGCGCTACACTGAAGTAAAACTGGAGTACTCGAGAAGAGAATCTGGCTCCTGGTTTGGCTATAGAAGGGCTCTTACATGACACAGAACACAGCTTTAAATGGTAAAGCAGCACATTTGGGGATCTCTAATAGATTGCAGTATTAACTTACTCTTTCCTTAAAGGGTCTATTTAAGATTCTGTGCTTTGCATGTAAGCTGTTACACAAATGGTTTGTATTGAAAGTGACACAATGCTTACTTTGTGTATCTTTTCCATGGGAAAATTGAGATTTTATACCACTTATCTTTCAGTGCTGGAGTTCTCTTCATACTAGCTCAGACTTTATATAATTTAATTTAAGGTGCATAGAGTCTTATGGGCTTTTGGCCTTTAGCAGCTCCCTCGTGTGGTTCGACACCCATCTTAACTACGTCGGAGTTGAGGATGCTCAGCACCTCTTGCGCCCTTAGCTTTATGCAGACGTGTTGTCGGATAACGAGTATTCAATAAAGCTGTTAGCTATTTACTTTATACTGAGTCTCTGTGTTCATTCACAGCTTCCAGAAGCCTGAGACACAGCATTCTGAAATGGCTGGTTTGATAAAGTTTGGCTTTAAAAATAAAGCAAACAAAGAAAAACCTCAAATACCCTGCTAATCTTGAAGGCAGGAGGTCATCGAAGTAGCTGAAGTCATTTAGAATCCATCAGAGAGGTTTCTTTCCCTAAATTAAACTTGGTGTAACCCTAGGTTTCCTGGTATTTAAAAGAGCTCTGTGGCAGCTATTAAATTTATAATTGAATACAGAACACTAGTGACAAAACAGTTATGGGAACTTAAGAATGTCACCCTCTGCTGGGATTTCTGGATGAAAGCAAAATGTTAACTGTTTCCTATGTTGAACTTGTTAAAGTTTGAGTCTCTTATTATTATTTTTTCTTTTTTTCATAGGATAATGAAGTACAACAAATAGATGCATTTCCTTCTAGGAAGTAAACATTTTTAAATGTCAGAAATTGTCAAATGACTTCCTCGTCTCATATAAAGAGGTTGTCTAAGACAGGACTGTCAGCAAATAAAATGAATCTGTTTCTATGCTAACTCACCATTTTAACTTGGCACTACACTGTCCCTCATCAAATAGAGTCAGTGGGACTCTATTCATTTTCTTCAGTAGCACTAGAATGTGATCTATAGAAAACATCTAATTCTCTTTTCAGCTATGCATATGTTTTGCAGTCTATGTTGTCAGATCAGCTATGTACCAAAGCTGACCTGCCCTTATCTGGTCTTGTATGCTTACAGCTGAGATCAGAATAGAGCTCTTAAAACATCTGATGCTGTTGGTTAAAGATTCAAAGAAAGTACTCTGGCATTTACAAACTGGCCTTAAAAAATTCACTTGCAAAATCTCTGGATGTGTCAGTTTAGTGTATCCATTGGATGCAATCAGTTGCAGGTGCAAATAGGCATTTGTTTTTTGCAAGTCTGGTAATTGTGCATCAAATTGCCGATGGGCATATGATTTTTCATGAACAAATGAGTGGGCTTGCAGATTTAATAGTACAGTTTGAAAATCTGGTCGTGCTCGTTGATATTGTTTAGTTACTAAAAACTGTTATTCCTGGTGTTATTTTATATATTTAAAAGCTTCTTTGGAGAGTGAGGAATCATCTCTCCACCATTTTCCTTTTTTGTTTCCTTTCCACTTCCTTCAAAGATCATGGGTCATTTTCATCTCCTGTCTATAATTCATGGGAGATGTGAAAAGGGAAATTTCAGTCTTGCATTTTATTTTGAATACTGATGTCTCTATTTATTTATCCAGGTGGTGGTGGTGGTATTAGCAGGAGCACTTAGAAGCTCCCAATGAGAGCAGGGCCCCATTGTGTTAGGCACTGAACAAATCCATAGTAATGCACAGTTTCTCCCCCAAACAATTTACAATCTAAATAGACAAAGGGTGAGGGATGAAGTGTCTTGGCCAAAGTCGCACACAGAAGGTCAGTACCAGAGCTTATAGGTGTCCAAACCTGGCTAGACATTGTGACAGTGTGAACTGTCACACGGAGGAAGAAAGAAATAAAAAAGAAACCAACTAACCAATCTTCTCAGAAGCTGCTGCAGTGGGAAGGGCTTGGGGTCTATGAAAGTCAGACACCAGCTCATTCCAGAAAAAAAGAGCAGAGGAGGGGGAGGCAAGATACAAGAAACTTGGGTTGCTGAAAAAGTGCCAAGGGGAAAAACAGCTCCAGAAAGGGGCAGAAGAATGGAAATCTCCTTGTGAAAGAGGGATTGTGTTTGGGGAGAACTGGGCACAGGCTGGGGCCTGCCTCTCTAGTAAACATTGGACTTGCCTGAGATGTAAGAGATCTTATGGGGAAATGGGACTAAAGACTTTGGTGTGGATTAAGGTTGGGGAAAAATGATTACATCTCTTTTATAAGTGTTCCTACATTCTCTTTGGCAGCCTTTCTCCCCTCACCCTTTCTGTGGTGGTCAGGTCATCCTCACCCACCGGGCAATGCTTGGTGACACTTGGAGCTTTGGAATTTGGAGCTTAGCTAGAGGGCCATGTCACCTTATCAGTTGTCTGCCAAAGTCCCAGGGGCTGGTGAGAATCCACTGGTGACAGACATGGAGTGTGAACTACCTTCTTCCTCCTATAGGAAGAAGACTGGTGATGCAATGTGGAAAGGCTTACATTGCCATTGGTTGTGTGACATCTGTAAAAATGGGGGACCTCAGTATTTTGTTGGTAGGAAGCCATGTTTTATGCTCCCTTTGCTTGTGTGCTCTCTCTCACACACACTGACAGGGATGATGGGGTCAGTCCTGTTTGTGTTTTATTTAGTAACATCTTCACCTCCATTGGGGTAACACCTTTTGCAAAGTGTCTGTGACATGACTGAAGTATGTTATCACGCAGTGGTAAATTATTCAAAATTGTCTAACTGTTTCATTGTCTGCAGCGGTAATAAGTGCTTTAGCCACAGTTTGGACCAGAACACACACCAGCTGGGAGACCCTGATTGAAGAGCAGGCTGACTGAGCAAGAAAGACAGTGTGTGTCACCAAGAGTGGTTTACTCATCTGCAGGGCAAACTGATACAAACCTCCTGGGTGGTGGCACCCGTTATGGCCATGGACACCGTACAGGTAAAGTGCTGCAGTAAGAGACTGATAGAAGTTGGGAGGGGAACACATACAACCTAACCAACATTTTAGGGAAAGGAATCTGTCTATAGAGACAGTATGTTAGATTCTGATCTGACTTGCACTGTAAATTGAATCATTACATCAAAGCCTGTGAGCTAGATCCATAAACTATATGAACCAACATAGCTTCATTGACTTTGGTGGTGCTTTGTTACTTTATATCCACCAAGGATCTGGTTCAGCTGTGCTCCCCTGCTGGAAGGAGAGTCAGGCCCATTGCATTTTGTTGTGTCACTTCACCTACCTCTCTCCACATACAGTTTTTTTTAAGTGTTAACTTTATGTGACCTGGAAATTATTTAGCACTTAAAGTGACCTTTCCATGCAGGTATACAAACTGGATTCTTTTTCTGAACACTAGCCAGTGAAGCAGGGAGGTATTTAAGAAAATCCCGCAGCTCCTTGGCCAAGAGACTTGATGATCACTAAGGAGCAATCTGCATTCGTTATGTGGAAAGGGTTGAGTCCAGACCCGTTGGCATGAGGTATGCATGTTGTAAGTGAACCCTGGAACTAAAGGTTCTGAAAATAAGGTACAAATGAAGTAATTAGCCAGTGGGACAGCTTTTCCGGGCTGTGGCAAATTCTTCATCCCTTTGAGTCTTTACATCAAGAACGGGTGTCTTCCTTAAATATACGCACTATCCCAAACACAATGGTTGCAAGAATCGCTAGTTTTATGGCCTGTGTTATGCAGGACATCACAATGAATGATCACAATGGTTCCTTCTGCCTGTAAAATCTTGGAACCCCTCCTGCAATAGAGCCACTTAAGCTTGTGCTGCAGAATCACACTTCCACTCTGTCGGGATCCTCTGCCTCTAAGGAACAGGCTGGATTTACCTCCAGGGAAAAACCCTACCCTTGCTAATAGGAACCATGTTTGGAGGTGGAATATTTGGACATGCTACAGGAGCACTTTGGGTAGCTGGGAGGGCATGGGCCACAAAGGAACTGGCTCAGCTCCCTGCCTCTAGGACTGTTTTTTATGCATGTCCCATCTCTGGTGTCCTGTAGAATAGCTTTAGTGCTTCCCCATATTACTCTGGGTGTCGACAATCCCTAAGCAGCAGTGCCCTGGCAACACTCCAGCAACCTCAATGAGGAGTAATGGCTTCTGGAAGTAGCAGTCCAGCTATGTCCCCACTCATCTGGAACACACACTCTGGAGACTGGGGGGCAAGGGGGCATAGGCGCTGGCTGTACGCCAGCTGGGGACTCCCTCATACCTGACCGATACAAAGGGGCACAAGTGCAGCTAAGGAGCTGGTGCTTAGGCTCTGAAAGAAATAAAGCAGCAAGCACGTAAATATAGCAGCACTGCTCACTTCGGGCTCAATCCTGCAAGGAGTTGATTGTCTCCTCTCAGGCACTGAGCACTATTTTCCATTCCTTTGGTTTCAGGGGAAGCGCAGCAACTTGCAGGATTGGGCCCACCCAGCACTAATGGAGGAACTATTCTCAGAAGCCGCTGTAAGAATGGACAAGTGAATGTGTTCTTTAATCATAACTACAACCTTATTGTGTAGCTAGAGAAATGTACCTTCAAGTGGCATGTGGGCATAACCTATGACTCCTAAGAGCTTAGTCCAAGTTCACATCTGCCCATTTGTAGATCCAGAACCCCTCCTTTTCCATGTGATAGGTGAATTCCAGAGCAGCCGCTTCTTTCTTGCAAATGTAGCACTTTTAATTTGGTGGCAGTGTTTTGCATGGGCATTTGACTTTGGAGTCTAGCTACTGTGCACTTAGTAAACCTAATCTTTGTGAGGAGGATAAGACTACAGATTAAATGAATTGAAAATAACGAGACGTCATAAACCTATCCTCCCTTATTTTCTTTCCAGATTGCCTAGGGATTATTTACGGTGTTTGCCTTGACTCCAGTCGCTTATTTTTTCCAAACAGATGCAGCTGATTGATTAATGGCATTTCATGTTTAAAGTCAAAAGTGTCAGCAAGACACTTGCACGCCTGTGTCTTTCTCTACTAGAACAATAGGTTTGGCTGAGAAGTAGGGACTTGTGCCAAGTATTCTTGAGGATAGGAGATCACGTGCCACTTTTCTGCTAGGAGACAGATATATATATATATAAGGACAAGGGGAAGCAGGAGTTTGGGGGGTTGGAGGGCTAAACGTGTTCTAATAATAAGTGGATCACATGGGGACTAAGTCACCTACAACAAGGCTTAGTTTGTGAGGTGAATCAAAGTGCTAGGAATTAAGGACATTTCTTTGACTAGCCTATGACATACAAAAATAAGCCAAGGGAAATACATGTGTGCTGAAGAAAGAATTGGCAGTACTGAAGTTTTTCTAGCTCTCTCAGGAGTGTTAGCTAGCAGAACTTCAGTACTATCATTTATTTTTATGACTCTTCTTTTTCTTTTTAATAACCCTGTCTGTAAAAAGAACATAAAGCTTCCCAAATAGAGGCATAATATTGTATATTTAATAGGTTAAAGGTCACATCCCCAGCTCTAAAAACATGGAAGATTTGCTGATGCCACTTTACCCCAGCTGAGGATCTAGCCCTATATGTTCAGTTCAGTGTCTGAGTTAGGTGAAGAGTTCCTGTTATATGCAAATGGGGAATTATGCATGTATGTACCACACTGGAAATCCAATGTCAGTCATATAAAGCATCTACTTTTATGGATCAAAATGAAACTGGCATAGGTTCTCCTTTGATGGCTATTTCAAATATACAGCTCATCACTTTGTAATTCTTTCCCTGTCTCAGCTTAGAAACACGTGGAACACCCAACAAGCCTATAAAACCCTGTTGTTCTTCTCTGTGCACATTCTGGTCATTTGGTATAAATGTACATCAGATCCTGAGTGCTTGATTCCTAGATATTGAACTCAGATAACAAGAATTGGTATTGATTCTAAACAACAGGAAGCAACAAGTGGTGAGTTCTCTTTCTTTCTCCGACCTTCTGTGTATTTCTATTAGTTCACAGGCTAAGCTTCGGAGGAAACTTCCTCTGAAAGTATAAACCACTAGAGGCCTCCTGAACACTTGAATTGATTTAGTTTCCAGAAAGACATAGTCTCCTAAAAAGTACATCAGGATTACAGAAGAAAATGATTCCTAGTTTGCCAATCCAGGCTGACACATAGGCTAGCAAGGGTGAGTAAAAGATAGCACAGCTGAAATAAAGAACAGAAATGCACTTGGAATTTCAGATCTTGAAATACAGCCCATGTAAAATTGAGTCACGGCGAATTACTCATTTCTATTTAGCTTTTATCTGTTGCAACCCGATTAGAGAGAGAAACTCCATTCCTTTACTCAGGCATTAGGCCAATATTCATATTAATCATTTTTGGCCAAAATAAATTGTATAAACTTTGGTCAAAATGCTTAATCCAATAACACAAATGCAGAGGCTCTTTAAATAAAGGAACCAAGGACAATCCTCATTTATTTGTGGTTTTCACCCCGGCACCTTTTTTCTCTCGCTCTCAATTTTATTATACTCACCTCCTTCGTGTTTACCTCTTTTGCATAAGCATCTATTGTGAAACCCCCATGGATATCAGAGATACTTCGATGGCACAGTTGAAGCTTTGTCTCTGAGTGTGCCAGGTTTGCCCATTGATCCGGCAGCATGTTCCTCTTCATTAATGCAAGGTCACCTCTAATTCCCTTCTTCTGCTCTTTACCTCCCATCCCTCAGGGGGGCACACACTTGGAGGAGAAACCTGCTTGCTTTCTGTGTCAAGAATCCGGTTGGTAGCTTGCTGCTAATTACTTTGGCTACAATAATTCTTAACCCGATTAGAATGATACAAATTAAAGCACACTTGGCGAAGGGCAGCTAAATCTACATGTCAAACACCAGAGCCTTGGTTTATTTACGGACAATGCATTTCTTCTGATCTTGGTACCCAGTTTTTCCTTATCATACCCTTCTTCTGCTGGTAATCTTTAGTGAGAAGCTGTTCAGTGGACATCAGCGTCAATCACTTAGGCCTCCGTTTTCCACACAGGCCTTTAAAACAGCTCTTAGAAGTTTTCCACATGCAACTGTTGCAGCCCCCACAGCCTAAATTATCAAAAGCTACTAGTAATTTTCAGGGTTCAACTTGAGATCTTGTCAAGGGACCTGATTTTATCAGGATGGGTGCTCAGCACATCCTGAAAAGCAGGCCCCTTTAAGGTGTCTCAGTTTTGGCACCCAAAAGTGATTAGTTTTCATTTCTGAAAACATAGGCCCACATTCCTATGAAATGTGTCCTTTTGCCTATGCCAGCTCGGTTGTAGTCAGGTGTATGGTTACTCAGTACATGCATGGGAAAAGGAGAAATCTGTAGGATCAGTTTTGGAGACTTCTTTAAAATTTTGGCCATTACGGTTTGTGTGCATTGGTGTGGGGAGGGAAGTAGTTATTTCACTTACAAACAGTCACTGTCTTTCTTAGTCAAACAGCATGTAGTCCTGTCTGTTTCTTTAAGTTTTGATGAGAACCCTTCAGATTCAATTTATTAGTCTATCCATGCCTGTAAATAGGAAATTAGGCATATATTTGATCAATTCAGCTAGGCCACTGAAGCTGAATGTGTCAACAACTGTAATAGCGTATTATAAAACTATAGACTGCTAATGTGTCCAAATACACCGATACTGATACACTGATGTGTACAATACATTGATAATTGAATTCGTTCCTTCATGAGAGCAAATATAAAAAGTTTTAAGTGCTCTTTTTAGAAAGAGACATCTAGAAGTAGATAAGGCCAAATAATCTAGTCCTGACTCACCTTCCCCCCAGTCATTAATAAAGCTAAACTCTCACTTAGTAAGAACTGAGCAAATATTGAGCAAAGGCCTCAGAATTTAGCAGTTCGTTCATCTCACATAATTATTCGTCTCTAGCTCCCACTCACTTGTAAAACTCCTCATCTGACTGTATTGTGATTGATACATTTAAAGGGTACTGTCAGCTAGCTTACTTAGCAGGTCTGAGGTATTACCGTTTCCTTTCAGGGCTACAGGAGATGTTGAGTTATGCTGTCTAAATGAGTCAGAAATGTCAGTTTTCTTTGCAATGAGCCACAATAGTAAAAGAGCCAACCTCAATCTGCTTATGCCAAGACATATCCTAGCGTCTAGTTTCTGATGCAGTCTCCTGTTGAAGCACCCATTCCTGTTAACATTGAATGACGTATACATGACAGTACTTTGTGGGGATGAACCATCCATAGCGGAGTACTGCAGAATAACTCCGATGTAAAATTTCTTCAGTAACTATTGTAAATTCTGGATGTCTTTTAGTTTGATAAACCCTAGTTTCGAGAGGATACAATGTTTAGAGATGCGGGCACTTTATGCATTTCATGTCTTAAGTCACAGAGAGACCGTAACGTCCACACAGTTAATGAAGAGCTTAACGTAACAGCAAGGGTGGCTCAGTGATCTCACCATTACCTTCGAAAGATAGACTCCTTATAATGAGAGGCTCAGTTTAGCCCTGCATAACCATTCTCTCCTGTTTTCCGGGCAACTTTCTGTTTGTGGAAATTTTTGGGAGGATTTCCGAAACCAAGGCCAACGTTTTCAAACGTGGCTGCATAAAACAGGACATGTCAACAAAAGTAGTCGGTTTTTCAGAGGTGTTGAACAACTGCAGCTCCCATTGACTTTGGTGACATTCAGGGTGCTCAGCACCTCTGAAATGAGTGTCTTTTGTTTAGGTTCGCAGATATGGATTTAAGTGTTTAATTTTCGGCATTGAGGCTTGAAAAGTTTGGCCAAAGGTCCTGTCTGCTCGGTGTGACCATTAAATATCCCATAAGGCTTTCATGGGTATAGTGTTTTAGCCCAGTGTTTGGCTGCTTTCTGCTTTCATCCTGGAAGAGCTGCACAAATGGAATTTGTAAGCTCTTTTGGATGCAACCTGATCTATAAACGTAAAATATTATGGTGCTATTTTTCTTATGACCTTGTGAACAGCATGCAAGACACTAGGAAAACAGTCTGTCCCTTTAAGAAAAGTTCTGGCAGGTCAGATATTCCACTCTTGCCTCACTGAGCTCATCAGTTCAACTTCTCCTTTTTTTTCCTGTCCCTTTTTGTTTAGTTTGACCTTGGTCACTGATGACAAGGCTGCTTTTCCTGCCAAACCAATCAATAAGCTAAACAGAGAGAAGATGAGTATTTAGAATATGGGAAGCCAAACTCAAACACAGATAGGTTATCAGCCTAGCCCAGAGCAGACTTCTAAGCAAATATTTCATTAACAAATTTTTCATGGCAACTTGCATGTTAAAAAAAAAAAAAAAAAGAGAGAGAGAGAGGGAGGGAGAAAGAGAGAGAACAGTAAAGGGGATAAAGTGAAAGGACTGGGCTGGAGCCATAAGGCTTAGCTGTTGCATTGCTGTCTTTGGTTACTAGTACTTTCAGTGACATACTACAGTTCCCTAGGGAAATGGGAAGCAACAAGGGTGAAGAACTTGCACAAATGGAACTTTGAAACCCAGCTCTATAGGGCTGCACCTTGTCCCTCCTTTCAGGAAAGGCAGACATGGAGAAGCGCAGCACATGTTCCTTAAACATACTGTATGTTTACAGCATCCCTCAATTCTGGGCACATTTGGAAGTTTATAACTGTTTAATCCTTGGATGGCTGGCAAGGGCTGTCTACATTTGTTGTTAACAAACATGACTCTGAGCCAGTCATATTGCTAGGTTCCTGGTTAGTTAAACATCCTGTTGAAAACATATTTATAGATCTCAAAATATTTTGAAAGATCTCCCTTTGGTGCAGTCTCCTACCCTTCCTTATGAGGCCCATCTTGTATAACATGGTATTCTATCCATTTAAATCAACAATAACAAATTGATGTGCCATGTATAGATTGGTGCATTGTACAGTGTTATTAAGATAAAGTAAATTCATGAATATTTTCCTCAATGTCATTTAGTAGAGAAATGAAAAGTAATATTCATATTTCTTCTCTTAAAGATATTGTGAAATGTTGACTAAATGGTAATAAAGTTGCTAAGTAACTTTTCAAATACTGTAAAGGAGAAAAATATAGGTCAGTAAGCAATAAACTCGATACAAGTCAAAATATCCTTCTAGCTAAGGAAGAGACTTTGACTCTCCATCTACCTTTTACTAAAATGAAACCAAAATCCAAATCCAACATAAAGCATTACAGCTTTAAGTACTGAAAATATTTATTATTTTTATACCAGTAATCCAATAGCATAATCTCAAGAACATCAATGCTCCAGGAATGTCTAGAAACACAATGGATTTGCCTTGATTCCTTTATCCAGATGTTTGTATAAAATACTCTAGATACTAGGAATCTGTAGAGGAATTAAAGATTTATTTTTAATACTTGAAAAACTTGAATTTCTAATAACAGTGATCCTTTAAAATGTTCTAACTGCAGATGTAATATGTCTGTCTGACTCTTTACTGAGCCTCTCTTATTTCCCCTCTCCCCCTCCCGCCCCGACTTTTCCAAATGCTGGACAAATAGTTTTCACTGGGAGCTGCAGGGCTGTGACACTTCTGTCTAATAGAAGTGTGTGTGTGTACAAAACTACATTATGGTCTCAATTCAGTGATCTATCCCTGTTCAGCAAAACACTTAAAGTTAAGCATATGAACGAATGCGTTGCTGCATAGGAATGGGTTTAAGCATGGGCTTAAATACTTTGCTGAACTGCGGTTTATGAGAATGCTGTGGTTGCACTCAACAGGTCAGAAAATGTGAGAATTAAGGTGGAACACGCATCCTAACACTACCTCCGTGTGCGTTATGTTACAGTCTTTAATGACATGCTCCTATCCATTTATCAGATAAGATATTGCAATTTTTCCTAGGAGCAGAGGGATGCATGTAGTACTATGAAATGTATTTTTCATCCTTTTACAGTTAGGCTACATTAACAGGTGCTGTAGTGTAACCTTAATGATTTAGGCCCCAATCCTGCAATGAGCTCTGTCCACATGGAGCTCTTTGCTTGATTGGGGCCATAGACTTGTCATATACTGTAATTTCATTAATAAGATAAATGCAGTAACCATGCTGGATTTGGGGCACAGGTACACTGTTGAAGCTATTACACTAGAACCCCTATTTGATGAACTAATAGGGGACTGAAGAGTTCATAAAATCAAAAAATGGAACCTCTCAAAGCTACTGTAGCTACAGTGCATAAGTTAATTATTAATTATTCAGTGATAGTGTGCATAATGAATGATAACAAATGTATACAGTGTGCCTGATGTTTTGGGGGGGGGGGGGGGTTTGAGAGAGAACACATCTCTGCCACCAAATCTCTGTTTTTCCCAACTGTTTTAGCTCCAACGTTGGCTGAAGGACTGAAGTCACATTGAGTCTCAAACACTCAGTCTTAGAAGAATTCCCCCCTAGAGTTTCACTGAGAGTGGATATTCTAATATTTTGTACATTAGTTTTTCTTTATGTGTGTGTGTATATATATATATATATATATATATATATATATATATATATATATATATATATATATATATATATATATATATATATATATATATATATATATATATATATATGTATATATATATATATATGTGTATATATATATATATGTGTATATATATATATATGTGTATATATATATATATGTGTATATATATATATGTGTGTATATATATATATATATATATATATATATGTGTGTATACTTTAGTTGTCTGTCATATGACTGGTCCTTAAATTCTCTTACTAAAGTCCAAACAATACTAAGTATTGTATGTATTTGCCTTAAAATATATTTCTAGTTCTAATCTCACAAATGAAAGGGATACAATTAATGTAAATATTATGCTTTTAAGAAAATCAAATAGTTTTCTTTGTTTCTTCAGTTTGTTTCCTTTGTGTCTTTGACTGCACTTTGTGTGTAGTCAGTTTCTCTGTTTTCCCTTTATGGTCAGTTAGAAGCTAAATCAGAAAAGATGTCAGGTGCAAATTTTAGTTGGGTAAATTAACAATTGGAACATTTTACCTAAGGATGTGATGGATTGCTTTCCAAAAGATAAGCTCTGGATGAATCAGAAGCTATGGTCTTGATGCAGGAATCATTCAGTGACATTTTATGATCCGTAGAAGGTAGACTAGATGTTCCTTCTGGCCTTAGAAAACAACCTATGAATATATGAATAAACCAGTTTCTACAGTTGTTTTTGTAGGACTTTCACAGAACAAGAAAAATTAAACAGACAATCAAAAAGCAAGCAAGCAACTGATTATAAAGCCATAAATATTGTCAGCAGGACTTGAGATAACTGATGCTACTTTTCATTCATTATTTAAGACTGACTAGTGTTCCTTTCAACCGGGTAAAGAATGCCTGGGCGAGGGCTGGGCTCAGTGCTAGAAGCTGGAAGGTAGGGTTCATTTCTCTACCTTTCTGGTGTTTTCTTAATTATGGTCTCCCCGGTATGTCAAGTTCTCTCTGAGAAGGGGACATAACTGGCTGGCCTATGTTTTAAAGAATTTTCTGGCAAGTTTCTTTCACCAACATATAGTCACTTAATTGTACTCAAGAACGTTTCATTCCTGGAGAGAGAAGTTCTATCTGCAATACTGCTATAGAGTCAGGCTCGGAGATAGTGAATGTTGCTTAGCACCCTATGTCAATGGCTCGTCCCAGCTATTGACTCAATTCATCACACTAGGGCCTAATCTACACTGACAAATGTAGAGTATTCTCCAAGCCCTAGAACATCTCTGTTGATGCCAGAGATAGTGCTAGTGTAGACATGCTGTAGGCATCTGCACCACTGTGTCATCTGATCCCGAATGTAAAAATACTGGTCACTGGTTTAAATTAGTGCTCCCTCAGTAGGTAGCAAAAGTTGTGCAATCCTAGCAGTAGAATTCCCCAAAATTTATCAGCATGAATGCAGCCTTATAGACACAACCAAATCCTAAACCACCTTCCAGTGTAAAATGAAATTTCCAGTCTTATCAAATAGACTAAAATATAAAAATTAAAACAACAGTACACAAGATGTAGTAACAATGCCTTCTGTGTTTGCTGTGCATTAATTTTGTTTGAAACACAGTAAACAAATTGTCAAATTCAAGCATGCACAAGTACCCACACAATGAATTAGACATGCTTGTAACGTAGGACAAACTTGGTCTCATCTTACATATACCCCAAAGCAATAGCTAGGGGAAAATGCTATGAAGCAATTTTCCCTTTGTTTGTGCCCTTAGGGCTGAATTCTGACCTTTGTTAGAAAGAAAAGAATAGCTTGGGAAAAAGTGGTGAATTTCTACAAGCTGTGAGGACTGCAGAATTGCCACCCTCTCATGCTGTTTCTATTGTCAGAGAGAGGTGTGTGGATGTGACACTGGGCAGGGATTTCATCTCCATGCTTCTGCCAGACATGATCCACCTATGCCCGTCTACTGTATGTGTCTTTATGTGCATTTTTATCACAGCCTTTGGTGCTATTGCATTGCACTCAACAATTATTAGTAAAGACACTGCCTTGTCAAGTGACTATGGTTTATTTTATTGTTACCTCATCATCCCATCCCACCCCAACCAATGTGTCTGTTTCACCCATTCGTTGTGTGATGTCTATTGTGTAAGTTGTGAGCTTTCTCAGGCAGGGACTGTCTTCTTTGCCACATGTCTGTACAATGCCTAGCTCGATAGAGTCCCGATCCTTGTCTGGGGTTCCTAAGCATTGTTGTAATACAAATAACACTAATAACTAATAATAACTGTGGCATTATAAGATGTGTGGGGGCTGTCAGAGAAAAAGGTAGCTGGCTTTCAAACGACATCAGCCTACATGTAAAATCTGTATTACGTGGGAGTGCAATACAGAATGTACACTACGTGTTCTGAATGAAAGGTTGTATAAAAATGTCACTGTTTTATAATATATTATTTGACAAATAATGAATAATAATAAGCTATACTTTAAGACATACGCACAAGGGGCAGGATTAAGGCTCCATGTTCAAAATTTTGCAATTTCCTTGATTTCTGAGTGTTTTATTTCTCAACTTGAATAGTTTTAACATTATTTTTTTGTTATGTTATATTATGGAATCTCCTGGCACAGAGGCAAAAAAGAGAAGGAAAAGAAGAATCCAAGCTATTCTGAGATTGCATATTTAGATGATATTATATTGTATTCACTGAGATATGGTAGGTGATTCTATAATTAGAAACTATGGTCCCAATCCTGCAAAGATTTCTGCATGTGCTTAAATTTACACACTGAATAGTCCCAATGAAGTGATAAGGAAACTGAGCATGTGCAGAAATCTTTACATGCTCCAGGTCTTAATTGTAATGCCTATTTACAAGAGTTAGGAATTTTCATGCAATTTAACTTTGACATTTTCTGATTTTTGTATGCTTATCCATGAAAACTTAATGTGTTTGCTTTGTACAGTATTAGATTGACTGGTGCTATCAATGGTGGCAGCAATTTGCAACTCAGAGTATGTCTACACTGGAGCTAGAAAGGTGCAAATTCCAGCATGAGGAAACATACCTTCACTAGCTCTGACTGAACTACTGTGCTAAAAATAGAAGTGTAACCATGGTGGTTAGAGGGACTAGCTGCCCTGAGTATGTACCTATGGTCTTACCTTGGATTGTATTTGGGCCAGCTAGCCCATCCTGCCCCTAGTGCCATGTGGCTGCATTCTATTTTTGGTACTCTACCTCAATGAAAGCTAGCACTGGTATGTCTCCTCGAGATAGAAATTACCCCTCCAGCTTGAAGTGCAGACTACCCTCAGAATGTCACCACTCCTCCTCTGCTTCTCCTTGGCCTGGTGAGGGGATAAGTTCCTTCACCCTTTGTATATAGCAACTTACTCCTACGTGCCTGGCCAGCTACTTTGGCTGGTGAGTATAGCATATGGAGCCAGGGCTCCTCCCACTTCTCACACCACTACCCTGCTCACTTGCTCAGAGTGGGGAGTAGTGGGTGCTTGAGTCAAAGTCTGAGCAGGGAAGCAAGGAGGACTTCTTCCCTCCCCCATCTGTTATGCTACTGAGAGGCCCAGTAAGGGCTGTGGTGATCTACCCCATGGTGTGTAAATACTAATAATACTGTGAATTAAAAGGAAGACAGAAGAGAGCTCCATTACATTGAAAAAACACTTTATAAAGAGATCACTTTCATTATAAATATTACATTTATCACAGACGAGAGAACTGTGGAAGGCAGATGTCAGCCATTCATTGCAGGGACCCTCAGGTCTTTGCATAAAATGTTATGAACCCTCACTGTATAGGATCATTGAGTCAGAAAGTTTAAGGCCAGAAGGGACCACCAGATCATCTAATCTGACCTCCTGTATATCACAGACCACTCAGCACCCGCACATGCAACCCCATAACCAAAATGAGACCAAAGTGTTACAGCCCACAGGAAACTAGACTATTCTGTGCCACAGGCACAGAATAGGAGAGACTGAAGTGCATCAGGGCCCAAGGTCACGGCAATGTCTGGGAAATGATTACGTGAGATCTACCCAGATAATCCTGGCAAATAAACCCCACCCACATGCTGCAGAGGAAGGCAAAAGGCCCCAAGGTCTCCGACAATCTGACGTGGGGGAAAATTCTTTCCCAGACCCACATATGGCGATCAAATACACCCTGAGCACGTGAACAAGAACCAACCAGCCAAGCACCTGAGAGAGACAATGTTTGGTACCACGCTAGAACCCTGGCTGTCCCTGAGCTATTTTCCATCTCCAGGTGGCCATCCCTGATGCTTAGAGGAAGGAGATACAAAAAAGAGAGTACACTGGGGAGAGGATGGGAATCCCTTCCTGACCCCTACCAGCGGCTGGCTGAAACCCTGAAGCATGAGCATTTAGGAACAAAAATGAACCCCATGACTGTTGAGCCCTGCCCTCTACAACAACAAGCAACCTCGTCAGGTGGTTGAACTTATAAATTTGTCCAGCTCACTCTTAAAATGAATTAAGTTATTTGCTCCCACAACTCCTATTGGGAGACTGTATCTTTGAGTGCTGGGTTTTACATTCCAAGTTCTGAGTAGGTTGAAAAAAAAGTATTACGGCTTGTGAACTTGTTCCAAGGAGATCCAGGTGTGTTGTTTATTTCAGCAATTTCCAGAAATCTGTTGCATGTGTAGGAAAAAACTTATATATATTGTTGGAACCTCCCAGTGTTTGGAACCATGACCCTTTTGGGGGGCATTTGAACTTCAGTGTTCAAGATCATCCTGGTGCAACTGCATTACTGAATATGGGCTGCAGATGGTCCCTTAAAGGCATAGGTCATTATGCCTTCCGGGACTCTGGGTATGCAAATTTCAATTCAGGATCAACCCCTTAAACTGAGCTCTGGAATGAAGCCCAGTGAGCTACTTTCAGGCAACTCCACATGCCAGATCCTTAGACCAGATTAAATCCCTTTTTACCATTCCAGAAGTGCAAAGGGGACTTAGTACTGTGTATTAGAAGACAGCAGGGGATTACTCTGACATAGCTACCTCTACATTACCCAATCCCCACCTTCCCCCTTACAGGGGACAGGTCAGGGAGGGAGTGTAATGGGGTGGAGGGGAGGCAGGACTGGAGTACACTACATTTTGGTGATCCTGGACTGGCAAAACGGTCCCTTAGATTATAGGGGTGCTCTTACTTGCTGTGGGGCCAGTTTGGTCTTGGGCCAGCCCTGAGACTGGGGAAAGCATAAAGGTGGCTTAGAGCATGGTTCAGGTAGACTCAAGCCCCGTGACTTTTTCACAGTTCTGTAGGACATCATTCCTTTGGACTCTCTCTTTGGACGTAGGGATGATTCTCTTGACAATCTATTTCAAAAAGCATAGCATCAGTTTTGTGCAAATCTTCCAAAATTTGAGGGGCGAGTTTAAGAAAGATGTGGGAGGAACTGGCTGAAAAGTAATGGAGAGGAGAACATAGATGGGAAATGGAAAGCATTCAGAACTTCAATTAATATATGCCCAAGGGTCGTTGCATATGCAGTCTAGCAATAAATAAATCCACATTGTGATGAAAAGGCAAAAAAAAGTAATCATCAAGGGTAAGAAAGAGGCATATGTGAGGTATTAAACATCAGGTACAGCGGAAGACTGGCAAGATTACTGAATGAAGTTCAGAGAGTATAAAAAAAAAAAAGATAAGAAAAGCCAAGGTGGAGAATGAAAAGGAAGATTGCACTTGAGGTTATGCTAAATAATGGGAATTTATTCAAGTACAGAAGGAAAAAGAGGTCAGTGAAGGAGACAGAAGAGCCTCTAAGAAATGGCAAAGATAATTTATTGAAAGGATATGTAGACATTGCTTGAAATGTTAAATGAATTCTTGCATTGGTGCTCTCAAAGGAGAGGGTGGGGGACAGATGTTAGAAACAGGCACAAATTTCCCCCGGGAAGAAAAAGAAACACAGAAGAAAATCAGGATCATGCCAGAACAAGTGATCAAGAAATTAGAATATCTGAAGACTTGCAAAACTGCTTGATCAGATGGGACTCAGCCTAGTTTCTGTTGAAGGCAGCATGAAAGATAGGATAACCTTAAGCAGACATGTTGAAGAAATCTTTTTTGGGGAGAGTGGCTGAGCAGGTTGATACTAGGATATAGGCCAGATCTGCTGCTGGTGTACATCAGTGTGGCTCTACGGACTTTACAGGACCTGTCTTGCCACAGAATGTAGGTCAATTTGTTGTGGATTATATGGTGCTTTGAATACAGGCATTGGATAACTGTCTTCAATTAACTGATGTGTCATACTTTTCTAAAAAGATTTCTTATAAACACGATTTGCCTTAATTTAGTGGTTGTGGAAAAGATGATGGATTGTCAGCTCAGGAAACTGAAGCCCTGTGACTATGGTTGAGAATAGATAGAACAGTTGTGAGAGTTTTTCCCACACTGATCACTCCATAATGTCTCAACTGGTGACGTGTAGCATCCATCCCTAAGTGTGGGATGTTAAGTTCATATTCTAGGATTTCAATAAAGCTACACTGATTTCCACCAGCTGAGACTCTGCCCCCAAACCTTTCACTTTTAGACCACTGGTTCAAATCGAAGCAAGATTAGAATTATACTTTTTAATGCAACATTTAAATTGAAGGCCACAGTTATTTAACCACAAGCTAGACCTAAACACCATGGCAAGGTCCCTGTGATAGCCTGAAATTCAGTAGCAGATACATTTAAATGGAGGTTTATTTAATTACGTACCTTAATGAAGAATTCAATGGGTATTATTAATTTTGATACTGAAATCAATTTAGCTTATGCAGTCTCCCCCACATTCGTACCGTACTTTGTAGAATTTTGTACTGAAAATGTGTCTATAGAAGTTGGAATCTATAGGAGACTTTTGCAGTTGTATAGCAGAAGGATTTGGAGCTTTTGGCCCCTGGAGAGGCATGAGAGGCAGTTCGAGATGGTAGAGTAAATGCACTGGCTGGATATTTCTGTTAAACTGATCTTCAGAATAATTAATGTTAGAAAGTATATAGTCATCTTTAAGTGTCAGAGTTAACACCCTATTGAAATGAATGGGGTTGTCCACATTTCTCAGAGCTATCATTTCAGCCTGCCTGCAGAGTCAGGAAAATATTGGTTGATGCTCAGTTAATGTTTTCAAGGTTATTTGGCCAGCCATGAGGTCTAGAAATATACCATGAAAGCTTTGAGTCTGAAATACAGTTCTGCAGTAAAGGAGGGATTCTATGGCATATTCCACAGCAACAGAATCATGGAATACATGGGGCCCTATCTTTAGTTCAAAAAGTATATCTAGGGAAGATCCAGGAGACGACATGCCTGCATGCCTGACCTTAGAAGTTGGAAGGAGAATAAAAACATTAATCAGGGGCTGAATGGGAGGTGAAAAGACCTAGAGGTTTCTGATTTTATGAAGGATAGCGACACTAGGTGCACAAAGGAGGCCATGCCTAACAAATCTGCTGGAATTCTTGTAGAAAGTCACAAACTGATTGACAGGGGACAGATGTGGATGTAATTTATCTGGACCCCAAGGAACCTTTTTGATATAGTATCTCACAAAAGATTACTTCTTAAGGTCAATAGGCAGGGTTTGGGATGAACTACATCAGTGGATAGAGATCTGGTGTGGATATCAAAGACAGAAGGCATTCGTCAATGGAAATGATTCAGGTCAAAGGGGAGAGGGTGAGGAGTGGAGTTACGTGAGGAAGGCTCACTGTTAGGTTTGATTTTGTTCACTTTACATATAAATGGGCTTTGATGAAGAAATGTGCAGGGATCTAGTGATGATATGAAGCTAGCTGGGGGGTAGGGGCAAAGGAGATAGTTAATTCAAAGGAAGAAGGAGTGGTGCGGGTCAGAGAACCTGCCAACAGTAACTGTACTACTGAGTAGGAAGGGAAGAACCTGGAGATGATTGGGATTATGCATAAGCCTTTGAATAGCATCATGAAGGAAACTACTACCGGTAAGAGAATTCATATACCATGGGAGCCTTCTCTTCCTCCAGCCTGTTTCCCTTCCCTGACACTATTGGGGACAATGATTCATTGCCATCAAAGTTATAAATATAACTGCTGAACAAGAAAGGGAGGGAGGACATCTTCATTCAAAACTGATGGGAAGTGATGAGGCCTAGTTCTCCACCACAGAACTGAGACGTAAGAACTTCTGAGACCTCTTCCCTGCCACGCCATCGGGCAAGTCATTTTAGAGCATTCTCAAAGAAATTGCAAGCCCTCTTGCATGCCTCAATTGCAATAAGGTACAATATAGTCACATGCAAATAGCAAGCAAGGCCTCTCACAGGCCACTGGGAAACAAATTCCCAATGTGCACATGTAGTAACGGTAACAGTAGGCTCATATAAGTGTGCAATTGTACAGATACTTGCTTTATAAAAGTTTGGCCCTTAAGCTCTTGGAATTTCTTTATCTTAACGTGGAGAAAATACCTACTTCAGAGGGACTTGGGGAGGATAAGTTAATATTAATACAGTACTCTGATAACAGTTAACTATTTTAATATACACCTATTAAACTATAATAACACAACAAGATGAATGGAATATTTATGTTGGGTTATAGCCTATGTTAAAATTTGATCTGTTTCTGTAAAATTAGTATGCAAAGAAATTAAGGCTTTTAGTTTGATCACTGTCTATCTAAATTGCCTAAAAATGTTAGAATCAGGATATCTATGCTGTTCAGCTGTGTCCATGAAGAAGCAGGTAGTCCTCTCCCTTGTCATCGGGGAGGGATCTAGCATCACATTTGCATACTGACAGAACTGGGTGTCACCTTCAAGATGGAAGGCTAAGATACGGTCTCACAGCATCTCACAGCAGCTAATGAAGGGGCAGGGTGAGTGGGTGCTGACTGGGCCCCTCTCTCCAGCATACCAGTATGTAAGAAAAGGGTTTCAGCACTCCTGGTTACATACAAAACTCACCCTTAGTTGGCCAGCATTTCAACTCTCTGCTGTCTCCTTTCTCTCTTCCTGCCAGCCGTCCTCTAGTTCTGTAGAAGGTGGTGCCAATTAGCTCCTCCCCCTGCTCTTCTCTGATGACCAGCACAGCTATTGCTTCTCTCAATGTCTGCTGGGCCACCTTTAGAAAGCCACTGCTTGACTCTTGTCTGTCTTTCCAGTGGCCAGCTCCTTTTGTTCCTTGACTCCGCCTTTTCAGCAGCCACTCAATCTTTCTGCAGATTCCTCAAAGTTTAGATAACATTTTTTGCCTCCAACAGTTGTTCCAGCTAGCACCTGACGTTACAAAACACCATGTGAGATTGTGATATTTCTAACCTGACAAAAGGCAGGAAAGCATGGGAATTCTCATGGGAATTTATTCTCCTGAGATGACCAGGTGGATCTCACAGAGTTAAGAGGCTCAGATATGTTGACTAAGGTTCAGACATGCACCCAGACTTTTGGGTGTTTATTTGAAGGGAACTTCTAAACTTACCCAAAATGAATTGGATGCCACATCTGGTACAGAGAGACATAGTCAGGCTTAACAGGCTTTGCCAGGGACCTGGGTTTCAGCCTCCTTTAAGCTCTCAATTACAATGACTGAAAGGGGGAGGATTTGTTTCCCTTCTTGCTAAATCAGTAGTTCCCCATTGACTGTCCCTTCCAGAAATTTACAGTGAGGCCTTGCTCCAGAGCCCATTGAAGTCAATGGGAGTTTTCCATTGGCTTCAATGGACTTTGGATCAGATCCTGGAAGTGCATACTGAAAGTACCAGTCACTGTTCAATGTGCTAGTATGGCTTTGAAAGCGGTCTTTTATTACCAACTTTTTCTGTTTATCTTGTTACCTTAAAACAAGGAGTGTGTGAGCTCAGCAAATAACCATAGCACTGAGTTTCATAAAATAATAACTGATCAGAACTACGAGGGACAGTACAGTAATCTAGAATCAGAGAGGTAGCCGTGTTAGTCTGGAATAGCAGAGGTAACAAAAGTCCTGTGGCACCTTAAAGACTAACTATAAAGTTTTGAAGCATAAGCTTTCGTGGGCTAATACCCACTTCGTCGGATGCAAGCAGTGTTACCTCTACAGTAATCTAGTCTGTGACAGAACACTAAAGGTCTTAGTCCTCTGAGCAGACCACTAACTTGAGAAGCACTATTCACTACAATAAACATTCTACTCAGGAAGCAGCGTTTGCAGGGTTCAACCTGCTCCTCTAGTCCTGTATTAATGAATACAGGAGCAGGATTGGCTGTTCCTGTATTCATTAATGATCATATATTCTCTTGGCTTCAGCATTCCAATTGCATTCCAGTTGCTCAGCCAGTGTAAACGGGAGGAGCTCCACTGAAGTTAAAAATGGAGCAAGGGCAATTTACACCAGCAGCGGACTTGACCCATATTCTTTCTGTTCCAGTGGGTAGTCCCCATACAGTGTGGTTAGGGTTAGTTGCCTTGTAATAACAGAGCCTTTTTACTCAACGTTATCTAAAGCAACCTACATGCAAAGTAATGTCGTCACTCACTGCCCTCTGTGTTTTGGGTAATGACTCTGCTTACTTTTGTGACAAAAACAAGTCTATACTGCTGTTAGCAGTGCGGTGCCCAACATAGCTGCAGGAGAGCAAACTGGATTCTCTCCTGGCTCACAGATCAACACCGTTCTTAGTGGAATTCTGATAGTGGAATCTTTGCAACTGGTGATGCTGGAAAGGGGCATAGCTGGATTTTCCAATCCCAGAATAACAGGGCAGATCTGACAATTAGGAAAATAATCCTTTGAGCTGTAAAGTGAACAAAAACTGATAAGGAAGATATTGAGGGAGAAAATAAAGATAGAACTGCACTTTGTCATTTATGCAACCACCTTTCCAGAGAATATTTTCACTTTTTTTTAGCTCTTTAATAATCTATTTTTATTGCCCCAAAACTGATTAGATACAGGGTAATATTCCCAGCAGGACATATCATGTAATATTTTGACACAATGCCACAGCTGACAAATACTATATCTTTCAGAGGTGCCATATCTTGAAATCTGTGCAGGATTTTGCTATGGCCTGTGCTGAATCTAGTGCAATGATTGGGAAAAAGAGGACTACACATCATTTCATTTGTGAATTAATTCCCATTACATTTCCTACAGTTTTACATACACGATGATGACGTCCCCTACAAATTCTGATAATTGATTTTTGGTGCATATGGGATTGGCAGCCACGTGGAATAAACAAGATTTTTTTTATTTGCAAACTTGAGAAGTTCCACTTCTGAGGCTTAATGGTATAAGCATCACTTTCTGAAGGTGGTATCTACCTGACTTGAAATCCCAGGTTCAAATCCCAACAGGGGTGGCTCAGCCCCTTTTAACTTCTAAAAAAAGTAAATTGAGTTCCATTCAGTCAGTTCCTTAATAAAGGTGGTTCGGCCAGCTCCGTGTGGACATTAAAGATTGCATGTCCCTCTCTGTAGGTGGTTTTCCCTAGAGTCCTTGCCAATAGGATTCCCTCCTTCTGTCTGTGAATGGTTATTACTATGTTTTGTTCTCATTTATTATTTGAGTAATGCCTAGAGGCCCTGATTGAGATCAGGGTCCCATTGTGTTCGGTGCTGTACAAACACATAGTCCTTCCTCAAAGAGCTTATAATCTGAACAGTTAAGACAGGGCGAGAGGGTAAATAGAAGCACAGCGAGGTGAGGTGACTTGCCAGAGATCACATAGCATGTCAGTGGCAGAGCTAGTGATGGAATCCAGATTTCTGATTCCCAGTCCAGAACTGTGTCAATTAGACCATGCTGTACCATGCTGCAGCCTATGGAATACAGTATTTTTCGTCTTATAGGACGCTCCGGCCTATAAGACGCCCCCTCATTTTTTAATAAAAAATCCGGACACAAAAAAAAAAAAAAAAAAAAAAAGCGCCTCGCTCTCCCGTCCCCGCCGCGCGGGCGGGCTGCCGAGGTTCCCCCCTCCCCGCCGCGGGCGAGCTGCCGGGAGCGTTCCCGGCAGCCCGCCCGCGGCAGGGAGGGGGGAACCGGGACGCTCCCGCAGCCCGCCCGCGGCGGGGAGGGGGGAACCTCGGCAGCCCGCCCGCGCGGCGGGGACGGGAGAGCGAGGCGCTTTTTTTTTTTTGCCCTATAAGACATTCGCCCTATAAGACGCACCAACTTTTTCCCCCCCGTTTTGGGGAAGAAAAAGTGCGTCTTATAGGGCGAAAAATACGGTACCACCTGGGCCTCTGAGTGCTTGGGGAAGGACTGTCTCCCACTGGGGATGGTCTGATTCCACTAAACCTCCAGCAAGGGGCTGCATCTATATGGCACTATTTGGCCCGTTGTCAATATAAAATATTATTAGTGGCACAAATATTTCCATGTTCCTTTGTGTGACAAGTCATTCAGGATACTATGTATATAGTGCTAAGTACTGCAGTATCATTACCACGACTAAGAGAATATATTTGGTACATGAGCTAAGTATTAGAGGGATACTGGGATGCCGCTAGTTTGTTTAACATCTGTCTTACAAATCAACTTCAAATGCTCTTTCAGCATTCTTGTTCTATTTGCAAAAATAATTCAGGAAGACCATTTCCTGTCCTTTAGCCAAATACTCAGTCCTTCCTCACACTCCCACTCAGTGATTAGCAATCTTTCCCTCAGAAGATATGTCCAATTACATGTCTGGTGCATTCAGGACAGGGTGCCACGTGTTATGTTGTATTGTTGTCACTCAGTGTGCTAAGTACAAAGGGACCCAATCGGGCGACTATCCAGTTGTAGATAACTTGCGCATTGGCTTATTGTGTTTTAATAGGATTCTCACAATGTAACGATTTGGGAAGCAATTACTTTCAGGACTGACGATGCAATGTCATCCAAGCAGCTCATAATAGATCTTTCTCATTTAACAATATTCAGAGTGCAAACATGGCTGTTGTGTCGTTCATGGATTATGGGCCAAATCCTTAATATTTTAGCTGGCTTGAATAGCCAGCTGGGTGCCAGGCAAAAGTATGTGGGAGCAAATGAAGCCTTCCTGCATCTGCAGGGCCGGGTGGGGAAGAAAGGAAAGAGGCCCACAGCTGTGAATCCTCTCTCCCAATCCCTCATAGCTCCATTCTATCCTGCTCTCTGTGAACTGTTTTGCCAGGAACTCACATGCAGCAAGGCCGCACATTGCATAGATGGGTACAGCCTCCCCACATTTGGTTTTCTCCCTTGCTCAGAGGAACCGCACCCCTTCTGGTGCCAAGCAGCCCTTCATCGCCATAGATAAGGGAACTGAGTTTCTCGGTGTGTTTGCAAAGTCAAGAGACAGGCTGAGAATGGATAAGAGTTCTAATGTCACCATTCCACCAAGTCTTGTTCATGCAAAGTACATCTGTAAGTCATTCAATGTAACTATCAAATGATAAATAGGACACATGTCCCAGGTACCCCCTGAATGACTGCCAGGCTTTATGACTCTTATGTTACCTCTGTTTGATGTCCTGGATTGAATCATAAAGGCCTCCCACCACCACAGGAAAATGGGATACATAAGGCATGGTTTTGCTTAAGACCTAAACCAGTTTAAGTTAAACAGATAACCAAGGGGGAGGAGGGAATTAGGAGGTAAAAAAGAATCAATGCTGTTTGCATTAAGATAATGGCGCAGAGAGTACACTTATAAAGTTTGTGGACAATACCAAGCTGGGAGGAGTTGGAAGTGCTTTGGAGGATAGGATTATAATTCATAGTGATCTGGACAAACTGGAGAAATGGGCTGAAGTAAATAGGTTGAAATTTAATAAGGATAAATGCAAAGTTCTCCACTTAGGGAGGAACAATCAGTTGCACACATACAAGATGGGAAATGATTGCCTAGGAAGGAATACTGCAGAAAGGGATCTGGGGGTTGTAGTGGATCAAAAGCTAAATATGAGTCAACAGTGTAACGCTATTGCAAAAGAGGAGATATCACTCTGGTATGTGTTAGCAGGAGTGTTGTAAGCAAGACCCAAGAATTAATTCTTCTGCTTTACTCTGCTCTGATTATGCCACAACTGGAGTACTGTGTCCAGTTCTGGGTGCAACATTTCAGGAAGGATGTGGAGAAACTGGAGAGAGTACAAAGAAGAGCAACAAAACTGATTAAAGGTCTAGAAAACATGACCTATGAGAAAAGATAGAAAAAACTGGAAAAAGACAAGACTGAGAGGGGACACGATAATAGTTTTCAAGTATGTAAAAGATAGTTAGGAGGAAGAAGAACAATTGTTTTTCTTAACCTCTGAGGCTAGGACAAGAAGGAGATTTTTAAGATCAGGTTGGACACACACCTGTCAGGGATGGTCTACATAATACTTAGTCTTGTCATGAGTGAAGGGGACTGGACTAAATGACCTCTTGAGGTCACTTGCAGTTCTATGATTCTGTTATTTACTCTGCTAACTTGACACAATATCATGGAGGTAGCTGGAAAATGTCTTTCCCCTTTTTCCTACTTTGTGCTTTTTTAACCAATTTATTTCTTTTGCAATCTGTGTTCTTTATACTTTTTACTGCTGTTCAAGAAATGTCTCTGAGTTTAAAATTTCTCTTGTACTTTCTTTCTCTTTCTATCCCTTCCATCCACTTCTTTCTTTTTTCCCCTTTCCCACTCTCTTTATTAAGCTTCAACAAATACCAGGAAACAAGAACCTTTCTTTCTAAGAATCAGATCCGCTTCATTCCCTACCATATCCTTTCAACAGGCTTGGTTGGCCAGGTGAACATCTGTTGCTTAGTGCTCTTATGAATAAGCAGCAATAACTCTGATAAAGTGAGCTTAAGATGACAGCTTAACTACTTTAATGCAAGAACTTAATCGTTTTTCCTTATCTGACTCCACCTTCTGGATTTATCACACACACACAATTTCTCTGTTAGACCCAATTTGGCTTCAGTATAGAAATCTGCATCTTTACCTTTTGATACAAGGTAAAATGTTCTTTAAATTGTACCTCTAAACTTTTAACTGAAACTGGATATTCATGATAAAGAGGGAGATTTTCTGAAGTTCAAATGACAGTTAGACATCTAATTCCCTTGGAAGGTGAATGGGAGTTAGGCAGTGACTTGACTGGCATTTGGGCTTTTGAAAATCTCCCCCAAAGACTTTAATGATCTTTGATTTCACTTGTTTTGTAACATTTCTCCTCCTTTCCATTTAAAAGCTCAAGTCTTTTCACACCTTCTACATTTTCTCTCCTAACAGGTGAAGTGTTAAACTATGTAAGTGTCACTATTTAAAGACAAATATTGATCATTATAATAAGTTTTATTGCTTGAAATAGGCAGAGTTGGGCCTCAGTCATGCAAATGCTTACATCCGGGAGTAACTTCATACATATAGCTATCTCAATGAGTTAAATAGGGCTACACAGATGTGTAAATTTACTCACGTGTAAAAGTATTTGCATGAGCAAGGTCTTTACTTTTACATTTTTTGTGTGGCTACGTCATAAAAATATTATTATGATTAACAGAGAATGTATGGATCCGATCATGGAGGAAAGTCTATTTGCATCAGTTGGAGGTCTGGCCCATGTAACTAAAAATTCATATCCTTTGAATTATTATGAATCAAGTTTATTAGAGTAGTGCCTAAGGATCAGACAAAAACAGGGCCCCATTGTGCTAGGCACTATACAAATATTAAGTAGCAGAATACCTGCCCCAAAGGGCTAACAGTCTAGACAGAAAAAACCGACACATGGTGGGGGAAAAGGTTGAACACACACCTAAACTGTGATGACAGCAAATATCATGTTAGGTCCAATGAAGCCTCACTTCAGCATAGAAATAAACCTGTGCTTAACTTTAAGTGTATGCATCTGACCTCAATGGAATAACCTTAGGGTTAAATGTGTTCTTACGTACTTTGTTGGTTTAGGGTCTTAATTAGGGAAGTGCAAGAGGAGGTGAAGCAAAACTAGCATTAGACTGATTGCATTGCTCTAAAATATGACCGATTAGTGCAATATATTAATTAGTACTTTAGTACTATATTTCATTATAGTTTTTCCTACCAGTCAAACACAGTTTCCCAAAAACATTAAAAGTATAAACATGTGCATCTATACGTTACTTAAAACAATAAAGCTGGGATTTTCAATCTCACTTGATTGGGTTGGATGTTCAATTCTCATTCATTTTAATAGAAATGGAGTGTCCAAATCCTTTAGGTAGCTTTGAAAACTCACCCTTATTACTTTTTGGTATTATTTCTAATGTAATTCTTCTATCTAAAACTATTGGTAGTTTTGAGGGCTTAACCCTTCATTCCTAACACAGGTAAGACTCTTTGTATTGAGTTCAGTCAAAGGGAATGGTACCTGTGTGAACAACTCCAAGATTCCGCTCTAAATGTGTTGTTTATTGAGCACAAGAAATTAAGAAAAGTAGTTGCGTATGTGACTGCCTGTGAGTGAATCCAAATGTATTACAGCAGAGTCTATGTATGAAGTATTCCAAAAATGGGCCAGATTCTACATTGATTTCACTTGAACTAGGCTGACTTTCACTAGCAGAGGATCTAATTTCTACTTCCCCAAACTGTACTAGATAATAAGCTCTTGTTCATGAGACTTGAAATTAATATATAACAAAATTATGCAGTTTTCCAGGCAGCAATAACTGGTGGTGTTTGACTTTGTCTCCAATGGGCAAAGTTATTTGCGTAGTGATTTTGAGCAGAATTGCAGAGGAACTTGACAAACAACTATCAGGACAACATGCCTAGGTTTTGCCCAATGCAGGTTCTTCCATGCAGCTCAGAGCCTCATCACCTTCAATAAAATCTGTGAAGAGAATCTAGCGTACAGAAAGCAACCTTTATTAGCTGCTACATTTGTCACTTCCTCTCATTCCCAGGGGACATCGTATAACAGGACTTGATCTGGCACAACACGGTGTGTAGAATGTTATGTCTGCCAGCACAAGATAAAATGTGAAGAGTGGGAGAGGGGGGTACAGGTGAACTCCCTCCTGCGTTAATGAGAGCTCTGGTGAATGCCCATCAAACCACTCCCGCTTAATAGTAGGCAGAAACCCAAGAGGACAATGGTTAGCTCAGCATCTTATTAGCATGATGAGGATTACATGCAAGAACAAAGGCTCATGTAACTCTATGTAGTTCCATTAACTCAGTGACAATGATTGAAAATGGTGTGGTTTGCTCATTGCTGATGGAAAACAACAAAACCAAAGACTGCTACCAGAGCTGTGCATATCATCCGTTGTGTTGCTGATGCACAGGAGAGAAGGTAAACAAAATTCAGTGAAGAAGGTGAAGAAACACACTCCAGAGGATGGATCATATCTAGAGGATGATAGTCAAGTGAAATAACTGGAGTGACATTGTGGTCACATGAGTCAGGAACTCCTCACTTCTACCATGGATCCAGCACTTACTTCAAGTATGACCCTGGGCATGTCACTCCACCTCTCTGCCTTGGTTTCCTTATCTGTAAAATAGAAATAATACCACATCTACCTGAATGAGGAATAATTAACTAACATCTAATCAGTGCTTGGAACGTGTACAGATGCTGCTGAAGCACTAAATATTATTCTCAGAAGAAAAAAAATATTTTTAGATTCTTAAAACTGTATCACACAAATAGAGACGAGTAAAACAAAAAGTGGCACCGTTCTTTTTTAAAGACTAGTGGCAAAAATGGTGGACAGCACTTAAGAAAAGGCAAGAGAGCCAAAGAACAGAGCAGGATGCTAAGTGAACAGAATGAGAGATGTGACAAGTTGTCAGTTTCACTTGAGTAGGATGAAAGGGAAGTGCATAGACAGCGCCATGCGGTGCACTTGATGTATCTCAAGGCATGACAATCCAAGCCTCAATCCCTGTCTGTTCTTCTATTTCAGGAGGGGGAGGGGCCCTATTTGCTTTCTTAAGACTATTAAGTCCTTCTAAGTACCACTATCAGCAGTCTATGATTGAAAGTGACAAATGGCGGCAACCCTATTTAAAAACTGCCACTTTGCATTAGTAGAAATATCAGCTCAAGTTTTACGATATTTTACTGCTCTGTCTTTATACTATTTTACATAAGGAGGACCAAGTAAATATCACTGAGATTTATCTTAGCCAGGATTCCCCCTATACTCCCACCCCATTAGCTACTGTCTTACAAATGCCACTCAGAACAGAAAGTGACAGCAGTCTGACAGTGGACACAGGGCCAAATTTTCAAACATCTGAGTCCAAGTTAGGTCCAAGAAAGCCACACACACACTAATAGTTTTACATGCAAAACAGGTAACATGCAAAACAGGTAACATGCAAAACAGGTGCTTACACATATGAACACTTTTTGTACACACACACACACATGCGTGCACATGTATACAAAGGATGTGTTTTCTGCATGCAGTTGCCTGGTTTTACAAGCACGGTCGTTATATGTGGCCGACACATTTTACACAATGCTGCCTAATCTGTCACTGCAGTCTGGTGTTAGGTCATGTGAGCCCGTCCCGCCAAGGAAAAGATTAAAAGCTTGTGTGGTAGCCCAGCCTGGCTGTTTGCTCCAGAGTTTCATGATGCTCCTTTGCATGCGCTGACAGCCCAGTGGTGACTGTCACAATTTCAGGGTAACTGCACCTGTATTCCTTCTTCGGGGTCCTTTGAGGCATCCAGTTAAGATTTCTAGCTCCCCGCTGTCACCTCCCTTGGGCAGAAATGCACATCTTTCTCCCTCCTGACCAGGGTTTTAAGGTTGCATAGCTCCTTTCCTCACACTGTCATATCCCTAGCAAGACAGTTTGCCGAAAGGCCAGTGTGGTTGCATTGCTCTCCCACTGAGGGCTATTAACAATGTATTGCCAGAAGTTACTAGTTATCACACCACTCTTTCTAACCAAGCACATTTTTTTAAGTTAAAGCATTACAGAAAAAAACATTTTAAAACAATAAAAGTTCCTATAAGCATGCTAAAAGATGACCCAGTGGTCACCCATCAGTCTTTTAGGGTCCTAGCAGGTCAAAATCCATTTGTGACTCAGCAAGAAGGCTGGAGTTGGTGTTAACTCAGCGTTTTATCCCCAAATTCTTTCTTTGTCTGATGGTCTGTGGACAATCCAGTATCTGCAACCCTGCCCAGGCAGCGATACCTCTCTCGAGAGTGTAACTACCTGAGTGATTTGCCTCTCCTGTTCCACTGTTTGTGGTTCCTGAAGAAGTTGTTGTATCCATGCCCCACTGGAGCTGCAAATAATCCATAGGCCACAGTGATACATAAACCTAATATACTGTGGCCCTAACAATATGGCAATCCCATGCAATAATCTGCCACAACAATATAACTCACCACAGCAATGGCTGGGTGACACATCACAATCTCCCCCTTCTTTCTGTTTAACAATAAATCTCCATCTTTGGTCCCCTAATTCACACCAAAGTACATATGTCACCTGGTCAGGATGTCTTATCTGTCACACCTCTGTGGAACAGTGCCCTTCCCAGCAGCTGGGGGCAGAATATTCCAGCTGCTGCTGGAATAGCAGCCGGGGGCAGATGGGAGAGGAAAGATTCTTAGACTAAATGTTAAGCCTTGCAGTGGGGGAGCTGGGTTGAATTACTTCACAGGGAAAACTGGCCCTGTTACATGGGCAAAATTAGGCACCGAGGTTTGCAGATTTGGTCCCAGTGTCCATAGTTCGAATACAGGCAGTCAATGGAGGAGGCAAAGTGTGAAGAATGCTTGACTGGAAACCCTTGTATTTGAACGGAACAAGGAGGTTTTTTGCTTTCAAAACAAAACTGATTTTAGAATCTTTGCTCTTTCTTGTGTATTATTCCTGTTCCATAAAGAAAGACCTAGATCAAATAATACCTCCAAAACAGATTATTTGTAAACCAGCTTGAGTGCCCATTAAATCCTAAAGACTGTGTTATTCTGACTTTCAGTCCCTACGTACAAGTAGCTTTTCTTATTTCCCATGGATCTTCCATATGGCCAGATGCACATGTTGGCTGCATGGCGGGAAGCAAAAAGAACAGCTGACATACAGTTTGAAACCACACTGCAGCATCTGGAAAGGGCTTGGTCACCGGCATGCCTGAGCATAGTTTTTACATTCCGGCGGGGAGAAGGATTCCCTTTCATGAGACAACATTAGAGATGACTTGAAAGTGTAGAGTGCCTGATGTTAAAGCAGCAAGGCAACCATCACTAACAGTGCAGAGCACACAGAGCATTGGTTCAAAACCAGTTAGAGGTACTGAGGTAAGGGTGAAGAATGTGTGGTAGCCACGAGGAAGTGGCCCAGGGAATTATAGCAGCAATGTGGTCTATTTAAAGGGACTTTGTGGATTACTGCTATCTACAGGGTCCCTGGGCTGGGACCATAGGGCACTGGACTGGGAGTTAGGGGACCTGGATTTTATTGGATTTTATTTCCAGTTCTGCCACTGCGCTACTGTGTGACCTTGGGTGAGTCACATAACCTCCCTGTGCTACTGTTTCACCTTTCATTTTTCTGTCTTATATTTTTACATTGCAAACTCTCCCGGATAGAGACTGTGTGTCTGTAGAGTGTGTAGCAAAATGGGATCCTGATCTTGGCTGGAGCTCTTGTAATACAAATATTACTGCTAATAATTAGTAGCCTAGAGGAAGAGTATTATGTCAAGAGTCTACTCATCCCTCAGAGGTCCGAATATAGGTAATCTCTATCATTGGCGGCATAAAGGGGAACACTTTGGATTGTCACTTACAAAGACCAGAACAATCTGTTGCAGAAGATCAGTAACACTGGCAGTGGAGTGCTGAGAAATATAGTAATGGTGTCCATGGAAAAGGTAAAAGATTATAATGGGTAGCTGAAGCCTATATTCAAATTATTTTTTCCTCACTGGAAGTGTCTACAATAGCTGTTAGCTTGAGGAAAATGGGTCGAACCAGCATATAAGCGAGCTTATTTTGAAGACTTTGTATTTTTGTGTTCTGCTCAATGGACAAATTGCTTTGGGCCAAGGTATGGCTCACTTTGGGTTGTTTTCTATGTATGGACACATCTACACTATTAAAGACAATGGAAATTAATCCATTGACTTGAATGGGAGGAGAATCAAGCCCTAATTGCTGGCAATGCAAGCTAAAAGTGTTAGGTTTGAATGTAAAAGCTCTCTATGACATTTTGCATCCTTCTTTCTTTCTTTCTTTCTTTCTTCAATTGAACTACGTTGTTCATTTAAGGTGGATCCATTTTTCTCTGTTCCACTTTGTGTGTGTGTATATAGCAGTACATACATACATAGCCCTGTCCTCCATCCCCTATCAGGGATTAATCGTGGATTTTGAGCTTGTATTAAACTCAAGTGGCAGACTACTACTTCCACAGTACATGTAGGAGATAGCTGTCAAGATGTCATGCCCAAGCTCTGAGCAAATTGAAAGTGGTAAGAAATGTGATAAAATATTTCTTGGCATTCTGATCAGTCTAAATCACCTTCTGCCTTTGAAATAAAAAAACAAACCATTCATTGTGTATGTGGCAACAAATACTGTTGTCCCCATTGTCCCCTGTGCAGCAGTAGACCTTCAAGTGCTTTGATTCAAGTAGTAAGAGATTGCTACCCCCCCACCCCAAACATAGCCAAAGGGGTAGTGGGTTTAGCCCCCCCCCCATCCTGCCACAAACTCTTACACTCCAGAGCAGTAGGGACTACCCGAAAACACTGCTGGCCCCTTATCCTTCTCAAGGCACGTTTTGACAGCCCTAATTGAATCAGCATTAACCTTTGTTGGTTTGCACATGGGGGACAAAGAGCCCATATGGCATGTGAATGGCATCCCAGCCTGGCCCCTCCTACCCATATATGGGGCCCAAGACTCATGGAGGGATTTCTGCAGGATAAGGGAGTGTGCCAAAGAGACAGCACTCCCCCGTCTGTGCTCCCTGGGCCAGGATCCATAGATACAGACTCCCCTCTGCTTCTTTTCGCATTTGGCCCAATGTTTTGTTCTCAATTTGCTTGTTCTGTAGCAACAGTTTCTTAGCAAACACCATTCCCAGAGTGATGCTGATATTAATTGATGAGTCTGGTGCTCAAAGTTGTCTTGGCATGGCAAGGCACTATCTAAGTAGAAAAATAAACAGCCAGGTTCACTCCAGCTCATTTCAAAACATGGAAAAATAAATCTATGTCTCCCATATGGAAATGAGCAAAATCAGTGGTAGAAAAATATTTTAAAACTTCTAGGAGGGTTTTGCAAACAGGGTAAAATAACAAAATGTTAACAAATATCACTCAGTCTCCATTAAATAAGGAAATTATTCTTCCACTTCTATTACATTATATTAAGATCAGAGAGATGATTAAGTTCAGGCAGACCTTGTCATTTAGGAGCAAGAAGAGGCCATCTCACTAATCTTACTTGCTCTTTGGGGGGTTATTTTAAATGTAATATCCTGCTTGTTCACCATACTCCTAAACAAACTAGGAAAATACAACATAGATAGAGCTACACTAAGGCTGATGCATAACTGGTTGGAAAACAGAGAGTACTTCTCAGTGGTTCTCAGTCAAGCTGGAAGGGTGTATCGAGTGGGGTCTCACAGGGATCAATTCTGGGTCTGGTTCTGTTCAATATCTTCATCAGTGATTAGATAATGGCATACAGAGTACACTTACAAAGTTTGTGGATGATGCCAAGTTGGGAGGGGTTGCAAGTGCTTTGGAGGATAGGGTTAAAATTCAAAATGATCTGGCCAAACTGGAGAAAAGGTCTGAAGTAAATAGGATGAAATGCAAAGCACTCCATTTAGGAAGGAACAGTCAGTTGCACACATACAAAATGGGAAATGACTTCCTAGGAAGGTTTCAGAGTAGAGTACTGCAGAAAGGAAGCAGGAGGTCACAGTGGACCACAAGCTAAATATGAGTCGACAGCGTAATGTGATTGCAGAAAAAGCAAACATCATTCCAGGATGTATTAGCAAGAGTGTTGTAAGCTAGACATGAGAAGTAATTCTTCTGCTCTACTCCATGCTGTTTAGGCCTCAGCTGGAGTATTGTGCCCCGTTCTGGGCATCACATTTCAGGGAAGATGCAGACAAATTGGAGAAAGTCTAGAGAAGAGCAACAAAAATGATTAAAGGTCTAGAAAACATGACCTATAAGGGAAGATTGAAACAACTGGGCTTGGTTATTATGGAGAAGAGAAGACTGAGAGGGTCAAGTACATAAAAGATTGTTACAAGGTGGAGGGAGAAAAATTGTTCTCAAACTCTGAGGATAGGACAAGAAGCAATGAGCTTAAATTGATTCTACAATAGCCTCTAATTTTGTTGGTGTAAACAAGAAAAGTTTAGTATCTAAGTGCTACCTGTTGTGACTGCATTTTATTGCAGCAGCAAGACTGTGGCCCTGCATTGTAGGAGGCCATCTCTGAATCTCAGGCCCTGGGTCCCTTTGTTTTGATCTAGAGGTGATTTGGAGTTTTCCCTTGGAATGATTTTTCCAACTGAAAAGGCAGTTTCTGCAAAATCAAAATTTGGGTGGATTTGACCTGAATCAGAATATTGGTTCAACACAACATTAAACTGTATTCCCTATTGTGGCACATTGAATTATGTGACTTGTACATCCAGCTGCTATTCTCTCCTATGGTCCAGGCTCCCTGGAGGACTGTATCTACCAAACGGCAATGCCTTGATTTCCATTTGACAGAGCTGTGTGCGGTCTTATGGGAATCACATGAGTGCTTTATGAGAGACGTGGTCCAGCCAGTGAGCCTGGCCCCAAGGGACAATAGAGCGCTCAGGCTCTTGCGTTGCAGCTCCTGAGGCAATGCACCACAATAGGAAAATGCAATTTAAGGTTGAAATGACTCCAGACAAAGCCTTTTGGGTCATTTTAACCAATCAAAACAATTGGTTAAACAGATTCTGGGAACGTCAATCAAACATGTTGACATGAAACATTTGGACACTTCTGAAGTGACATTTTTTGGAAATTCCATTTATCACAGAATTTTGACATTTCAACTTTTTGTCCCAATTTGGGATGAAGACCTATGTTGAAATGTCAGGATTTCCCACAGGACAAAAATTCCAAATTTTGCTCTCTTTTGAACTACTTGGAACTGTGAAAAATGACTACAGTGAAACCTCGATATAACGGACTAATTCGGGCGGGCGGGGGGTGTCCGTTAAAACCGAAAGTCCGTTATTTAATAATTTTTTAAAATTATTAAATAACGGACTTTCGGGTGACAACGGACACCCCCCCGCCCGAATTAGTCCGTTATATGGAGCCAGCCCACCCCACCCCCTCCCCCCCGCCCGGCTCCCCGCTGCGGGGAGCGGGGCGGGGGGGTTGACAGCTTCCGCCTGGCTTCCCGCTGCGGGGAGCCGAGCAGGGGCTCTCAACCCCCCCCGTCCGTCTCCCCGCTGCGAGGAGCCGGGCGGGGGGGGGTTGACAGCTCCCGCTCGGCTCCCCCCAGAGGGAAGCCCGGCGGGAGCTGTCAAACCCCCCGCCCGGCTTCCCGCTGCGGGGAGCCGAGCGGAGGCTCTCAAACGCCCCCCCGCCCGACTTCCCGCTGCGGGGAGCCGAGCGGAGGCTCTCAAACGCCCCCCCGCCCGGCTCCCCATTGCGGGGAGCCGGGCGGGGGGGTTGACAGCTCCCGCCCGGCTCCCCGCAGCGGGAAGCCCGGCGGGAGCTGTCAAACCCCCCGCCCGGCTTCCCGCTGCGGGGAGCCGAGCGGAGGCTCTCAAACGCCCCCCCCCCGCTCGGCTCCCCGTTGCGGGGAGCCGGGCGGGGGGGCGGGGGGGGGGGTTTGACAGCTCCCGCAGGGGTCCCCGCTGCGGGGAGCCGGGGGGGGGGAGCTGTCAACCCAGCCGGCTCCCTGCGGCGGGAGCCAGCAGCCCCCAATAACGGATTTCGGATGCATCGGAAATTTTGTCCGTTGCATCCGAAGTCCGTTAAATCGGGGTCCGTTAAATCGAGGGTTTACTGTATTGTCTTTATCACCAATTTCCTTTAAAATTTTGAAAACTTCCGCCATGTCATTTTCAAAGACTCCTCTTTTCCCAGGAGAATAACACCAATTCTCTTAACTGTACATCACTCAGAAAACCAGGTCATTGGAACCTGATCACTTTTTTATGTTGTAATGTACATTATACCTTCTAGAAGTCTCTCATCTGATACCCACTGACGTCAAGAGAAAAAGTCCCACTGACTTCAATGGACATTGGATTGAATACAAAGTCAGTATTATTATTAATTATTATTATGGTTATTATTTGTATTATCATAGCACCTAGGATACTAGACTAGGGCTCCACTTTATTGGACCCTACACAAACGTAGAACTAAAAGATGGTCCCTGCTCCAATGAACTTACATTCTAAATAACATCCTACCTGTGCAACCTGGTATAAGAACTCTTTTCATGCTCTGACAGAATGGCTCACTGAACCTGATTCTGCTTTAATCGTGGAAAAAAGTAATGTTCCAGGTGAGAGGGTTTCTTGAGGAACAGGATTTATCCATTGTATGAACTCATTAAAGTAAAGCCCACACATTTCCATCTGTGTTCTATCTATACAGATAAAGAAATTCTCCCATGCTAAGATGTTGGTTTTAAGGTGTATATTATTGTCTTAAATGCACTCTTTTAGTTTCTTTTTCATTGTATAATACTGAACCTGAACAGTATGTTTCAGATTTAATTAAAAATTACCAATAAGAAGAGAGAAAAGAAAATCACATTTTGAAATACAAATACTGGAGCGTGCGTACAACCCTCTTGCATTTATTCTTCCCTTTCACATCTAAAGCAAAATGATTTTTGTTTAAAGACCTTGGATTGCTGGTAAAGAGGTAGCTCTGAAATCATGCATTTCATATTAATTTAAAGAGACTCTTTAGTGGCTATGTCAGTGTTCTCAAAAGAGATTTTATGAACATTTCAAGCTTTGGTTTTCCGTTAAATTTCAAGGAAATAATAATTTTTTAAAAAACATCACCACAGCTTTCTGGATGTGCCTGCTTCAAGGATAGAGTTTCTTTAAATTGTTGTAACTCTGAAAATGCTACCTCCAGCCTTTTCAACAAATATTTCCTGTCAAATGAGGAGAAGCTTAATTAGCGAGTTAAGAATAAACATGCTAAAACAATACCTGCAAACATTTGTTCAGACTCTGGATGAGTATTTGCTACAACCATGCTTACAACTTTTGCTTGAAATGGGTTTTGGTTCATACGGAATGAATGGTTGCAGTTTGCATGGAGACCTGTCAGCTCGTGGCGATCAATTTATAAACAAGAACATTTGCTAGATATTTGACCGGTACTTATGAGAATCTGTTCAGTTTCCATCTTAGCTACAGACTTCCTGTATGAACCTGCTTATGCTTCAAAACTTTATAGTTAGTCTTTAAGGTGCCACAGGACTTTGTTACCTCTGCTATTCCAGACTAACACGGCTACCTCTCTGATTCTTGATGTATGAACCTGGGCAACTCACTTAGTCTCTGGGTTAGATCCACAAAGGGCTTAGGCCCCTGTCTTCCACTTAAGATGCCGAAGTCCAAAATTTAGGCACTACTGATCCTCAATCCTCCTTGGTCAGCTGCTGCCTAACTCTGTAGGTGCTTAAATTCTGTAAACAGAAACATTTCTGTTGGTAAAGTCTCTTAGGCACCTCCATTCTTATCAATGGGCACTGACACTACTTAGCTCACACCTAAGCCCCAGTGGGAGTCTCAGGCTGAGCGTTCCCTTGCCTATCTTCCCACCAGGGCTCAGTCTGGTCGGCTTTCTTAGAGCATGCCTAATCCGCACAAAAACACCGCTTCAGTTCCCCACCTGCAAGATGGGGATAATAATATTTCCTCTGTCTATTTAGATTGCAAGCTTTTGGGGGCAGGAACTGTCTCTTACTATAATCAAGTCAATTATTAGTTACTAGTGTAACAGCCCATGTACACGGGCCAAAGTGCTTAATGCTGTTTGTTCGGGCCGTCTGTACGGCTTGCGGTGGCGCACGCACGGCGGCCATTTTGTGCCACCAAACTACAACTCCCAGCATGCTGTTTGTCCGGGCCATCTCTACTGCGCATGACGGCTTCGGACAAACATCCTATGGGCTTTTATTATATAGGATTTCTTTGTTTGTGTTGCGGTAGTGTCTAGGAACCCACGGCGTGGTCCGGGACCCCATTGTGCTAATCAGAAGCATAAGAAAAAATTGGTCCTTGCCCCACAGCTCTTCCACACTAAGAACTTTTGACAATAAGTATGTACAATGCCTAGCCCAATGGAGCCTTGATCTCAATTGTGGCCTCCAGGTACCAGTGTAATTCTAAAACTAAATGATAGCTATTTCATAGCATGTCCTGATGGCTTATTTTGTTTGTGGGGTGTTTAAAAAATACCATTCCTCCATGTAATTCTGCTGTCCAGTCACCAATCCTGAATAACAAATAATTGTAAAGAACAGCGTATGTGCAGCTGATAGGCTGAACGTTGCGAGTACAAACTATACGATGAAGACATTCTCAGAAATGTCTGAGACTGATTTATGTTCAGAAGTTTGGGCACTTTATTTGTAACCCCAAAACCACCCAGCTGTCATTAGGAAACCAAGGAACCAAAATTGTAGTAAGTTACTAAGCACCCTTACAAAAACCTACTCACCCTTTCAGGGGAAGATTTAATTTTTTTACTAACAAGTAACCTCTCTTTCCTTTTTCCACTGTAGCCATCATCAAGGTAAAGGGTGAGTGAGTAGGGTTGTGTCTGGACTGATACATTTTCAGAAGCCAAGTCTGATATCTTAGCAGAGAAAATATATTTCATACCTACCTAATCTGAGGTTAGGGGCAGGTTCATTTTGTCTAGTTTCAAACCCCTTAAACACCATCCATCAAACTACTTAGGGTGATATATTCAAAAAGCTACAGATTTCCCCTCCCCTGCCCAGTAAGAGTATCATTCCAAAAGGGATCTGTGGCTTTCAGAGATCTAGAAGTGTCCAAACTATAGTGATCTTTGATTGGATTAGTGAGTGCTAGGAAGTTCCTGTTCCCGCCCTTGACTGACTGGATTACAGCTCATTAGGAAGCTGTTGATCTGGATTGGAGAGCGAGATTGGGCCTGCAGTTTGCTTTGAGTCTCTCTGCAGGGTTCCGTTCCAGTCACCATAAAGTTGCATCTATGCTGTGTTCATATTAGGAAACATCTTGATTCCAGTTTTTTGTGCAAAATGGAGTCAGGATTGGTTGACAGTCCCCTAGCATGCAGTGCCAGAAGGCACCTGACATGTAACATGCATATTCTAAATGAATGGGGCATCCATCTTCTATATTGTATATCTAACACAGCTGGCCCAAAACCTACAACAGGGTTGCGAAAATGTTGACCAGCTCTAATTCTACATGACAATGAATCTGAATTTATGCGGGTGCTTGCAGGATCTGGCTTCATATTGGTTGTATATCCTTATTATGAATAAACTGGGTCCAGGTTAGGATTTCATTAATAAAATAATTCTAGCAGCTGTGACTGGAGATGTTGTTCACGTGTTACTTTGTGGAGAAAGAACCCAAGATTAGTGGAGTCATAAACACAGATTATTTGGATTTTACAAACTGGCAAAGTCCCTAGAACACAATCTTTACAGCAGAGCTTTCTGGTCCTTGTGCTGCTCTCCCACTGAGTTTTTCCAAGGCTGGTTCCCACTCCTTCTATTTATAAATGTCTTTGCTTCCCGTGGCATTCCCACTGGTTCCAGTCAACTGTGTTTGTCCTGCCAGGCTGCTTAATTACCCTTTCTGTCCACCACACCTACCTTCTGGATGATTGTATCCCATCCAGCAGAGTCACCCTATCAGGTTCCAGCAAGTCTGCAGGCACAAAGGCCCTCCAAAACAAAGACAAGTATTATGTGTCTTCCCCACTGCTTCTTCCTTATTTACACCACTGAATGCTGCAAATCCAGCCTGCAGCTGTGACTGTGGCATTTCCTGGCTTATGCGTGCTAATACTGTGCAACTTTAAAGTTCTCTTAATGGAGCTACGTTTCATTACAACTATGTTCAGACACAGCGTTTTTTAATCATCTGTATATTCAGCAATGTTCATTTCAAATAGATAGTGCCCTTTCCCCCTGTTCCTCATGGGAATTTAGGATTTGTCTTAGAGGATTGGACCATTGGTCCACCTAGTTCAATATCCTACTTCCATCAGCAGTCAACACCTGATGTTTCAGTTGAAAGCAATGCTCTCCATGCTGCACCTAGCTAATTAAAATATAACACTAATTAGATTTGCTTTCATGTTCTACCAGAAGCCCTGAAGATGAGTGTTAATGAGACCTGTTTATTTTTCCCTGACAGAAGGCTTTTGGGCAGGGATTTTCAAGGAACCTAAGGGAGTTAGGTACCCAATTCTCATTGTCTGTCACTAGGGGTTAGGTGCTTAACTTCCCTTTGTGCCTTGCAAATCTCTCCCCTTCTTTCTCATACATGTAGGCCAGCAGAACACCAATTCTCATTATGTGGAATGTTTGTCGAATTTTTGAGGTGTTATTTGATTGAGATATAAACTTACCTGTCTGCAACTTCATAGAAAAAATATGAGTTAAAAAGAGAGCTCCTAGCAGCCATGGGCACAAAGTGGCCCAACTGGAGGGGTCTGAAGAAGGCCAAACGTAGCTAAGATGGAGAGTGAATGTCTTTTCACACGTTCTCAAATTAAAAGGACCAGGAGAGGTTCTTCAGATGAGTAATAAAGTCACAGAAGAAGCAAAGTGAATGGGAAAGACTCTCAGAGCTGAAGTCTGCATGGTACATCTGTTCATCTCTATCTCCGTATCCCAGCTGCGGACAAAAGAGAGAGTTGCTTTCCAGCAAACTGACCTTCCTTAATTCAAATAAGAAAGAAGATTGGAATAAAAGAAGAAAATCATAAGACAAGATTTTTAAAAATTGCCGCATGACTGCACAGTGAGACCAGATGGCTGCATGAACTGTCTCGCTCTTACACATGGGCCCATGGATAATGAAATAAGATTCACACTCATCTTCTCTATGAAAGGTCCTCTGTGTCACAGGGGGGTTTGTTACTGTGTGCTGAGTATGAAATAGATGCCCTTTGTCAGACTGATGATTAATGCACAAGTCTTTCCTGATCATTCCTCCTACATACTGTTTAGGAAATATACTCCAATTTGTCCAAAAATGGATTGCCTGGTTATGACCTTTGGCTGCGAGTCTGCAGGTGCTAAACAGAGAGTCACATACAGTTTTTTGTGGGAAGAGCTCTATACAAAACTCTCTTATCCAAACCAACACTGGAGACGTTTTGGCTGGTCACCAGTTCTGTTCCTTTTGCCTTCTGTTATAGCTTGTTTCTCTTTCTAATGCAGGGTTTTCCTCAGAATCCTAAAATGTGATAGGCCCACCACACGTTCATTTAATTTCTTATCCCAACTCACTCCCTTCCTTAAAAGCCTCCCTGCAACATTTTCCACTTCGTCCAAAGGAAAATCAAAATGCACCATTGAAACTGGGGAATGTCTAAACCTTCCTATTTTGGAATACACAGTGAAACCATTTGATAGCTTGCGCTCATCTCTCCCTAATCTCAGGGGAATGTCTGAAACATAGAAATGATAATAGGATTTTAAGCATTGGCCGAGCTAGTCAGCCACTACCCAATTATCTTAAATACTTTTACACGTAGGGGACTTTACAGTATTTCTCTAATATGGATGGCTACTGGGCGCCATTCCTAGAACCATACAGCATCTCTGGGCATGGCTTCACATTGCTAACAAATCAATGTTTCCTACTCTGCAATGATTAACTTGGAAGTAATACTGGCATTCTTAACTGCTTCCAAAATCAGTGGCTAATGGCACAAATAGTAGCATATTCACTTGATTCACGAACTTTGACCACCCTGCTTTTAGACATGATGTTTTATCCTCTCAAATTGGTGGAAGTGTCTTAAGGCAAAGCATTGCATCATGGTACATAATAATTCACCATATCTGCACTGTATGAGCACTGATTAAACACCCCACATCCTATCCCAATGTGCACTGAGTTGAATTCAGCTGTAGGGGTGTGGGAAATCTCTACTTCAGTTGTTCTAAAATTCTGACCAGGAATGTGGAATTAATGGGACTAGGAAATTACACCAGAAACTCAGAACTTAAAAATCTGATCTCCAAAGAGCACACACTTGGGAACCAATAGAGCAAAGAAGGAGAGAAGGTTTTTGAATACTTACAGTGAAATCCATGCCCTGTTGAAGTCAGTGGGAGATTTGCTTTTAACTTTAATGGGGACAGGATTTCACCCTTACTCTTTTCACATGCACTATATTCAGCACCAGTCCTGTTGGACCTATGAATGTTTGTTTTTGGAGGCGATTGAGTGTAGGAACTTGCTTTATTTGCAGTCTCTCTCTCATAAATTATCCTCTGGTGCAAAATTTAAAGTCCCTGATTAAGGGAAAACCAGGTTAACAGAGGAAGTGGACACATAATGCCCTAATGGAAGTTTGCAGCTCAATTTAACAATTGCTCCCGGGTTTAGAGAGTCTAGCAATTTGAGATCCCAGGCAGCCAAATGAGTTACAAAGATGATTGTCCATGTGTGGAAATGAAGGATGACACAACATTGTACAGTGGAGTATTTAAATAATACATAACTATTTGACTACCTCTGTTTAATTATATATCCATTCATGAAAAAATTGGCTAATGCTGAGCAAGGGCATTATATTGCGTAATCTGACAAAACAAAACAGAAAAAGCAATTAAATCATTCACTATCCCATCTAGAACCCACTCCTCAGTTACCGTTCACAGGTTCAGCTACCTTCCTTCCACCATCCAGAGCCTGCATATTTCAATCTGCCTACCGGGCAATTAGCTCCAACCATGTTTATCGGTTATGGGGTTTAGGTGAATAATATAGGAGAGGTATGGGTTTCATGAACAATGTTGTGAGTAGTTTGGTGTCAGCGGTATAAATAAAGTGAGGCATAGTGCCAGACTGCCAATGGTGACTACACAATATGGTGGCTTGTAAAACGTTAGTGAATGTGCAATATATGCCATTAGTGAGCCTCTTAAAGTGGGCGTTCAGAATGAGAGAGGCAGCTGTGTTAGTCTGGAATTGCAGAGTGACAAAGAGTCCTGTGGCACCTTAAAGACTAACTAAAGTATTGAATCATAAGCTTTCGTGGGCTAATACCCACTTAGTCGGATGATGAAGTGGGTATTAGCCCACGAAAGCTTATGCTTCAATACTTTAGTTAGTCTTTAAGGTGCCACAGGACTCTGTCACAAGTGGGTGTTAGTTTTCAGTAGAACGTATAGCAGTGAAATCTATGTCTCTGTGAGCAGGTCTACTTTACCCACCAGATTGGCGGGTAGTGATCGATCTCTTGGGGGTCGATTTTTCGCGTCTAGTCTAGACACAATAAATCGATCCCTGAGCGCTCTCCCTGTCAACTCCAGAACTCCACTGCCGCCAGAGGCGGAAGCAGAGTCAACAGGGGAGTGGCAGCGGTTGACTTACTACCATGAGGACACCGAGGTAAGTTGACCTAAACTATGTCGACTTCAGCTACGCTATTCCAAATAGCTGAAATTGTGTATCTTAGGTTGATCCCCCCCACCGCCCCCAGTGTAGACCTTGGCTCAGTGATTTGTTGCACTGTATTTATTGGGGCACTTAAACATGTACGTGAGTTCTTCAGTAAGAGGGTATTGTGGTGTGACAACAATATCATGGGGTGCCTTTGATGCATCAATGCTTTGGTACAGAGACACTGGGCTCTCCCTGGGCACTGATTCCTAATGGGTCAGAAAATGAGTCCAGGCAGCATAAGGGTGACACAAAGGGTTGAGAAATCCTCTGGCATGGTGGAGATATCACCTGCCAGGAAACTAGTATAGCCTGCTCCACTGACATCTCCCTAGAGGGGACTAGAGTGCTTTTGTGTTCTGATCATCTCTAGCCAGTGGATAGCCTTGCTGTAACCCCTGGTTACAGGTTATGCCAAACAGAGGATCAGGCAGCTGTAACCGGCCTCTTAACTGGGCAGCCTCACCCTCCGAGGCACAGAGTTATCTCAGTTATAGAAGAGAATCTGGCCCATAATCTCTTGTTGGTTTGCTGCTGAGTTGTGAATCAGCCATTTGCAATGAAATACTTGTGACAATATATCTATCTGTGCTTTTCTAATGCACTCATTGCCATACGACTGTATTTAGGCATGATTGAGAATATAGCTCCATCCCTCCCTCAGTTACATCACATTCACAAGTGGGAATTACACCTGATGTTTGTCTCCAGGAGAAAAGCTAGTATGAGGCTATTGTGCAGCTGAGGGAAGTTTGTCGGAAATACCTTGAATCCTACAAGGCTCTTGCTCATTCTGGATGAGGGGGTCTCTACACGGATCAGTAGCTAGGAAGATCATATAGTCTGAGTGTGGATTTCTTGACCCTGCCTGGATTACTGCATGTTTAAGGGAAGCCAATAGGCTTCTCTTTGTTAAGATGGCATTGATGATCTTGGTCAGGAGCGACCTCGTGCTCTTCTCTGGCTTTCACCAATCATCAGCAGCAAAGGTCCAGTTCATATACTCAGTAGCCTGTCTCCCCTTGGAGGGTTGAGAACTTCCAGTTGTGTGTGAGGGGCATATTCCCTCAGTGGGGATGTAGTCACCATCCACTACCCAGACATTGCCTCAGACCTCTCTGGGGAAAGTGTCTGGGATTTGGTCCGTCTTTCTCCACAAAACAGACCGAGAACAACTAATGTAAATGCAGAAAATGTATTGAAGCAAGACAAAAGGTGTTGGGGTTAAAACTCAATTATAGAAATATGGAGCCAGAAGCAATGTTTTTAACCATCACATTTTGAAAAAAATCATTTAGTGACTGGATTGACTTAAGCCCAAACATCTAACAGCTGCTTACTGACCCCTGGAAATAATTTATATAGATCTCAGTCACGTTCCTGGTAGAGTGACATATGTCTCCAACACTCAACTGCTACCCTTTTGGATCCGCATAATATCAAGAATTGAATAGGCATATGAATAGAGAGAATAAATTTCCTTCTCATAACCTGTATGTGGTCTCTGTAGGTCAGGTGACAATAGTGTAGTGTAGAAGCATGCACTCCTATTGTGACTTCTTTACCTATTTGAGCCCTGATCCAAAGCTCAATGAAGTCAATAGAATGACTACTGTTGACTTTACTGGGCTTTGGGTCTGACTTTTTGTGGATAAAAAGAGGCCTTCATTTAAAAATGATGTTAATCTGGCACTTTTAGAGATAAATAAATTAACTTAAAATATGTAACTGTGTGCTGGAAGATGTTAAAGGCTGAGATCAAGCATGTCTTTGATATATAGGCAATTATAGACCTCATTAGAGATGATGGGCCTGCTAAGCACCCTTCATTTAGACTAAATGGAAGAAGCAATTTTACTCCCTTATGAAGTAAGATAACCAGAGACAATGGTAGCCACTTCCCAAGACACAAGGCCACATGCAAGGCTAATTAGTAGCTAAGTCTTGCAGGCTGAGGGATTTCCCTGGGGACTGATTGCTCATGCAGGGCCTGGGGCTTTGATTGGTTGCAGTTGTGTGTGACTGTATGTGAGAGAGTCCACAAGCACTGAGAAAGCAAACAGACAGGAAGGGAAGCAGTGTGAGTATGATCATGAGAGGAAGCCGAGAGAGAGTTTCATATGGGCACGGGAAAGGCAAAGTTAGATTTCTCAACAAGGAAACTTCCTCCAGTTCTTTGTTCTTACTGTGTTCAGGGAAACAGGACTTTATAAATAGCTAGGATTGCACCAAGGAAATACCTGCCTCATGTCAACAATTTCTTCTTCTAATAGAAACAAGTGTGCAAAGCCCCAAATATTGGGTAACAGCTCAAGCCAAGCAGCAAGCACAGCCATAAAGTAAAATGAGGCATAGAATTGTGGGGGGGAAAGGCTTTTATAGTTTAATATGCCCCATATTTTTGCTTCCACAACTGAAAAACAGCCTTATCAATAATGGAATTAGAAAAAGATTCTTTTATCAGTGTTTGGCATTTTGGAGAAAAAAAAATAAAACCAGACAAGATACCTAAGGTTTAAAAATCAATTAGCCACTGATCATGTGCAGTAAATGTCTGCACATGATCTTCCACACAAATGTCACTGGGGTTTTTAGCATGAGAATACAATGCTCATGTGTAGCAGACAGAGCAATACAGAGGACCTTTGCAGCTATTACAAAGGGGCCCATGAGGTTTGTTGCAAACTGCATTGACTCTGCTAGTTTTATTAATCTGATGTCATCACCCATTGCAGAGAAAACACTGGGCCCTACATCATGATTTAGTGGCAGGTGAATGAAGATGGATCTGATCTTCATAGATTGTGTTTTAAAACATAAATGCATTTGTGCTTTCAAGTCTGCTCAAGCCGAGCCAAATTCTGTTGTCACCTTTGGCCCGTGATTGATTTAAATGGTTTGCAAACATAAAACAAAGCACAGGACTGTATCTTACCCTTCTAGGGAAATATGCACCAGAAGGGAAAAAGTCTGCACAAAACTCAGGGCCTGTCTGATTTCCCTGGGAGGGGTTGAGTTGTGGGGAAAGAATAGAGGTTTGGTCCAAACAGCAATAATGATGGAGCCAAGTTCCATTCCGAAATGTAAAGACAAAGTAGAGACAGCAAATCTTCCCTGGCTTCTCCTCTGTGTGTTGGAGCTCCCGTGGTTCAAGGCAGGGAGTTTAGGGGGAGCATGCCACTACTTCCATTACACAAGTTTATTCCTTTCTTTATTCCTTGCTGGACTGCCCAGTGGAAGGTAGCACACGGTCCAGAATTTGGTTTACATTTTATAGATGATTTAGAGCCCAATTTTGTACCACCATATGCCTGAACATCTCCTCATAAGTCAGTGGTATTTCACGATGCCTAGATGGGTGCAGAATTTGGCTCTTGGATCCTTATTTATTAATTAAATCTTTGCAGTTCACATTTAAATAAGTAATAGTGCAGGCAGCAGCAGCATCTACTTGCAGCGTATTAAAATAATAAAAGGTTTTGCAGCAGATACATATTTTCAATGTGGAGGACAGAAGAGCTAGAACAACACGTGTGTGTATTGCCGGTTAGTTGTGGCACTCAGAGATTGGACTGTAGCATTAGCGAGACAGGTTGATGCGCTAGGGAAGATCAATGAATCTGAGAGGTTCATTGATGACAGATGGCTGGTTTCAGACTCCGAAGGAGTGACAGAGTAGGAGGAGAACCAGCTGTGAGCAAGTTGCAGGATGAGTGCATTGGAAGCACAGCATAGTCAAGGAGAAACAGTGTTGTTCCAGCAGAAAGAAGAGGATATAAAAGGCAGAGGCTGTGTAACTGTGAGAAGAGGTAGTAAAGAAAGAAAGAAGAATGAGAGACACAGGTGTCAGATATCCGTGCCCAGTGTATCTCCTATAGTTTTAACTGTGGACAATTCAGAAGATAGGATGGTAGAAAATGATGAAATTAGCAAGAGGAAATCGGCAGTGGAATTAAATCAGAGAAGTACTGATAGTAGCAGAGTTGATGTTGCGGATAGACATGGCTACTTTTAAAACACCAAAGACTAACAGAAACAACAGGACAAAGCTGAGGCTTCCAGGAAGACAGAGTAAGGCTTTGTAAAAAGTCAAAATTCTTAAGGAAAAGTCTATGACGGTTGAACTAAATGAAATGAGGGGAAAGTTTCCAGGTATTGCCTAAAGAGCCTCACACCACTTTACCAGATACTGGAAGAAGAAAGCTACATAACTATGTTTTCTGGTTCTTGTTCCCATGGCTAGATTAATAGATCTTGGGTGGAGATGAGAGTGGTTTGGGGAATTACAAACAACCAAATGAAAAAGCAGAATGGCAAAGGAGAGATGGCCTGTGTTATTCCCCACTCTATGAGAGCAAACAGATTGGCCACTAATAGGAAAATGTTCTAGCTGGTGTTTTTTTTTTTGTTTTTTATAGATTAGTGGTGTGGGCAGAGAAGAATCGAAGGGGGGGGGGGTGATGTGAGGATCTCAAGGTAATGTATCCACTGATTATCACTGTAGGAGATAATGAGAATGTAAAGCAAAGGTGGGAGGAGAAAATATCTTCCAAACAAATGCAGTAAGCATGCTAATAGGGTCACGAAATGGAATCATACATTTTCAAGGATAAGCATGATGTTCCTGGAACTTCAAAGACAAAAACATCGGAGAATTTAATACCAAGATGCAAAGTTTACTAATGGGGTTAGACAACCATCTTCAGTCACAAGGAGGATGGCAATATATTGAGTCTGCAGTAGGAAACAGCATAAATATTTTGGCTGTCAGAGTGGAGACAGTTTGAATTGCAGCTAAGTAAGAACAATAAATGTAGTCATGCTATTCCTGGATGTTTCCACAGACCCCCAGGGCAGGCAAAGAAAGTAGATCAGGAAATGTTTTTACAGATAACAGCAGCTGGTAAAATAGTTAGAACATTGATCATGAGGGATTTTAATTACTCAGATATTGATTGGGACAGCAACTATGCAAAAGCTAAGAAGAGGAATCAGTTTCTGGAAGTAAAGTAAGATTGCCATCTCCCACAGTTTGCCAAACAGCCTAGCGGACATGGTTTGAGGCTATATAGGTCCTAGTTCTAGGAAATGTGCCAGCTCTGATCAATTATGTTGAAGATGGGGAGTATTTAGGATCTAGTGACACCATGTATCATTAGAATTGAAATATGGTAGAGAAGGGAATACAAATGCTCTTGACACTAGAAGAAATGAGTTAAGGAAATAAAAGTTGTCATGCAATTTAACTCAAATTTTATAATGTTTGGGGAATATGATACAAAAAAGAGAGGGATATTTAAAAAGAAACGGAAAAGGAGAAAGCCTAAACAAGGAAAATGGTAACGAAGGCTAATCATTTCAGTGATCCCTGGCTGGTAGAGAGGGTCAAATGAGAGCCACAGACATTCATATTTTTGAGCAGCCCTGATACTGCTTTAAATTATAGTGAGCCCAATATCAACCCCGGCTGTCCCTCTGCTGGGGGCGGGGGGGGGGGAGGAGAAGGGGCAGCAAGTGGTTTAATGATACCTTTACTCCCTGACCCCTTCAGGTGCAATGAGTGATGCCCTGGAACACTTGACAATCTAGCCTACTATTTCCTCCAGCAGTAATAGGCTGCAGAAATATTTTTGTACATAACAAAATTACAGACCCAAGGAGAACCTGGCCCTCACCTCCCAAGCGGAGCATAAAATAGGGTTTTAATTGACATTAGGAAGTAACAGCATCTAAAAAGAGAAAGATTATTGGTGTTGTTTAAGAGGAAGATGGTGAAAAACTGTCTTACTTAGGGGTAAGTTTGCTACATCTCATTGGTTGACAGAACAGCTGCCACTTTAGTTCCCAGTCTGGGCAGTGAGGAGTTAAATACCATGCAGGTAGTAAAATAAAATAGCTGGTAAATACCTGACCATTCTTAACCCAGACACAGTATATGGTTCAGGCATGAATGTCTGAAGTCTGGAAAGGAGTATAGAAATGAGTGACTTATGTACAAAAAGGTACTGGAAATGACAAACACCATGGAGGCTGTACAAACGTACAAAAAGGTACTGTGTAGCATGAGTAAATGTTAAGAACAGAATGACCTGGCATGGAGCTTCTAGAAGATAACACATAAGATATGACCTGGCTCAGTGGGTTCAGATTAGAAAAACAAAGGCCAGGGAAGCAAATCAGAACGCGACATTGCCCAACAAGTTGTCTTTTTAAAAACTTTTTGATTTGTCAAAAATTTTAAAAAATTTGGCTCTTGGGTTGACTGGAAAACAATTTCCCTCCCCACCCCCCATCTTTTTGGAATGATCAGTGAATCAAAAAATCCATTATTCACACAACTCTAACCATAACAGAGTTAGGACCCAACTATGTTGTAACTAGGTTCCCTACCAAGACTAATTGTCAAGTAACAAGGATAAGTTTTTATCTTCCAGTTCCACATGGATGTTCCAATCTCACAAGAAATACTAGAGTAACAAAATTAGAAGATACCGTACACAAAACGATACCAGGAAGAATCATGTCAGTTACCCATTTCTCTGTGGATATTTTGCTGTTGGGTGTCTGCCCTTCTCTATAAGTATTCATAGATGCATTCATATTTTACCTTGCCAGAAGATGTATATTCAGAATAGAACCCCCCCCACACCCAAAAAAATCCCAAAGCTTTTGGTGTTGGGTTCTGTTCTGATAAGTGCCCAAAAGTGTGGATAGTTCTGCAAACCTCTCAAATCTACACAATCAGACTGCAAATGCCATGGGTATAACCTTCTTTGTACTATATTGGAACTTCTGGTTCTAGCAGTGGCAGTAAGTATGATAGATGGAATCCTTTATCTTAGCATTTCAGAACCTTTGGAAAGGTATGGTTCCAGTTCAGTTCTAGAAATAGGTGAAAGTCTAGTGGTTTTTCTGTAGAGGCTTAACCGAGTTTGGGTGGTGTTTCCATTGTGGATTAACCATCACTAGCATGCCCATAGCTATAGTTATGTACCGAATTCTGGCCGGGCTTCCCACATATATGAGAAAATAGACAGCGAGGAGGGGAACTACAGTGAGCCATTGTTATAATCTGTATGCTTCTTCCAAAACTCTCAGAAATGTTATTCTACAGGCCATATGTGAGACAGACAGGCATTCTGAGGCAGGCTTTAAGGAACAGGGAAGTATCATCCCCAGGCTTCATCAGGAAATCCCCTGATCCACTTACACTCATTCCTTGTTCCCATTTTTTCTTTCAGGAGTATTTTGTATGGTTTGCTGATTGTGAACCCACAGCCAGCCAGAATACAAATGCAAAATGAGATTTCAGGTTCAGTAGAGATATGCTTCTCTAATGGGGAAAGAAGCAGAAGACAGCCAGGATTTGGTTCCGTGAGTAAAAGAAAACAAAAATAACACTCCCAGCCCCAATCAATAAATACATTGATCATAAAAAAGAAATGGGGAAAATAATCAAGTTCCAAAAGGGGTATATGTGAACTATTAAAAATGACCAGGCCTAGGAATTGAAAGCGTAGAACAATGACATGGCAAAAACAAGTGACAAATAAGGTCAGATTGCACAGGAAGTTAAGATAATAACCATTCAAGTACAAAAGGAAGAAGAGGTCCGTGAAGGAGACAGTGTGGTCTCTAAGACATGGCAAGCATGATATATTGACAGAATAGGTAGACATTGCTAAAAATGTAATAAAATCTTTACCGCAGTGTGTTCACATAAGAGATGGGGAACAGCTGCCAGAAGACACACGTTTCACAAGTGAGGAAGAAGAAATGCTAAAGAACATCAGAAGGCTCACACCAGCCTGCCCCATGTCCTTACAGCTTTTGCTAAATGTGTGTGTTTGATTTGTGATTAGAGTTTAAGCAAGACACAGTTCTCCATCAGAAATGGTACTATAGATTTTGAATTGCTAGGAAGAAAGTGAGAAGTTGGGATGAAATCAACAGGGATGAAGCAATGGAAGAAAAGGACACACAGAGAAACTGTAAATTGGTCAAGCTAAGAAAAATGAATGTATGCCTAAGAGTCATAGGTGCCAACTCCGGGGGGGAGGGGGGGGGGAGGAGAAGATGGGGGTGGAGGGGGGAATTGGCGGGTGCTCTGCACCTACCGGCAGCCAAAGTCCCCGGTCTGCCCCACCCCAGCTCACCTCCGCCTCATCTCTGAGCGCACCACTTCCCTGCTTCTCCTCCCAGGCATAACAAGCTGTGGGAGGGAAGGAGGAGGAGCGGAAATGTGGGGCCTTGGGGAAGAGGCAGGGTCAGGGCTGGGATTAAAAGACTAAAATAATCGGAGATGAGTAAAATGAATTGTTCAGGTTGTAAACACCTCCAGAAGAATACCATCTGCTGAGGAGGCTTGTGTATACTGGTTCAAACCAGGTTTTCCAGGGCCCAACAGACGAAAAGGCTTTTGATATAAAAGGCTGTTTAAACTCTCTGAGGGCCTTCTTTGTGACCCAGCAAATGGGACCCCAATCCAGCCTTATGGGGCCCTTTGTCCAAGGGGGACAGCAACTCTTGTGGAAGGATTGGAAAGTCTTGATCTTCTAGGTCCCCATAAGACTAATAGTGACTCCTGGTAATCTGTGCATAGGAACCTTCATGTTTTCTTTGTAATGCTTTTACATTCAGAATATATGTGCTTGCTTGGAGCTGTGATAACTTGTAATTGTTGGCAATACACTGTTCATAGCCCCCAAGAGAGAAAGCAAAGCACAGGTGATGGCCTTTAGGCAGACCAGCTTGCTGGGATATCACTTTAAGGCAGGGAGCTGTGAATCCTTAAACCCCTCAGTCAAAAGGGAGTGGGGCAAGGGCCCTGCCCACAGACTGATGACAGCTGGAGACCTGAGTCCTCACTGGGCACTCCTGGACTAGACCACAGCGGAGGGATAAGAGATATGTGACACATACATGCTGCAGAAGTGGAGTCAGGCCTTCACAGATACAGGTTTTCTTCACATACATGTTGCAGAGAGCATTGGCTCCCATGAAAGGTTTCAAACAGGTCTCAAATAGTGAAGGAGATAGAAAGGCTTTTAATGGACAATTTATTGAAGGAATAATAGTCAATGCTTACAAAAGAATGTGACTTCCCTGCCTTGGTGTATCAGCCATTATGATGCGGGGGGGGGGGGGGGGGGAGGAGAGAGTGTGCAGAAACCAGGAAGCAACAGACATATGTTTCCCTAGAGGAAGAGAAGGAATACTGAAAAAACTGAGGACTGTGCCAGAACAGGTGTAAAAGAAATTAGATTTATTCAAGATCAACAAAACTTGGCAGTCATGTTAGATTCATCCTAGCAAAGAAAGAGCAGGGGTAGCATTCAAATACATATACTTAAAATCCTATTTGGAAACTAGAGGCTTCTGCTTTTCTGTCAGAAGCTGTTCACTGATAGTTACCCCACCCTACACCCGTAGTCTATTTCATGCACCTATTGTGTCCTGACTACCTTGTAAATTGTGAGTTTTCCAGGGAAAAGACTGTCTTCTTTGTTGTTTATCTACATAGTGCCTTGTTGTAAAGGGCACTGGTCCTTGTTCTTAGGCACTATTATAATATAAATACTAACTAACCAACTAACTAGAGGTACATCCAAACTAAACCCCCAGATCTGAACATCCTAAGCTGTCATCTGGAGTTTGCAAAATTATGACCTCGGTCAGAATTGTATGTATTGTATAGCATTGAGTAGTGAGAGATTTAAATGAGTAAAATAAGAGTGCAGATAACTTTGGTGGAGTCAGATACTGGCCTGAAGATAGTGATGAAACGGACATGGTGCAGCTGGAAACAAAACCCCTCTAGTCTCAACAGGACACACAGTCAAGAATGTGCCTTCTTAAAGATTTTCATGGAGAAATGTTTAAAGAAATTATTTGAACACTAATCGGAGAGGTAGCCATGTTAGTCTGGGTTTGCAGAAGCGACGAGTCCTGTGGTACCTTAAAGACTAACTAAGGGCTTGTCCTCACTGGGGTGGGGGATCGATGGCAGATACGCAACTTCAGCTACGTGAATCACGTAGCTGAAGTTTACGTATTGGCCGCTGACTTACCTGCCGTCCCCACGGTGGCGGCAGTCGGCGGTGCGCTCCCTCGTCGACTCCAGCTTGCGCCTCCCGGCAAGCTGGAGTTCCAGAGTCGACGGGGGAGCCCGGTGCGATCGATTTATCGCGTCTTAACAAGACGCGATAAATCGATCGCCAGAAGATCGATCCCGCCCCACACGAGTGAAGACCAGCCCTAAAGTATTGAAGCATAAGCTTTCGTGGGTTAATACCCACTTCGTCGGATGCATGCAGTGGAAGTATCAGAGGCAGGTATAAATAACACTGAGTGCCTGTGTTATGAAAACGAGCCATCAGCAGCTGATGGCTAAGAGCAAACGAGGAGCACTCCACTCCCTTTTTCCTTTGTGGCTCTTCTGTATAAAGAGCTTGCAGAAGGAAAGTGAATAGGATTAGTTCCCACTCCAGTAGGGCTTTTACACTCTGAGCTAGCTGCAAAGGGAAACTGACTAGAACGTTGCACTTCTTTTGCAGCTAACCCCTGGTAAAGAAGGGCTAGGAATAGTCCTAATCAGCTTCCCTGGGTAGCAAGGGATAAACTTTTACATATCTAAATGTGCAGAGGGAAATAAATTAGAATGCCACTCTGTTTCCCTCCTCAGCTTCTTGTAACCGGTTAAGGACTACCACTGATGGCCCTCCAGAGAGAGGAAAATAAAGAAGGGAGAAAGGACAAAAAGGAAGAGACACTCCAGAATTCTCTGTCATTTCCCAGGGAGGCATTGTTTCAACCAGTGCAAAAGACTTGGGGAGGGGCTGGGGCTGGAACCAGGCACCTGGGTCTAGTACTACTAGAGTACATGTTAATGGAGAAATAGGTAAGGCATAACTGAGGCTACCGGAATAGTGCCACGAGATAATGATAGGTAGAGACAACCTAGGGACTTGGTGTGGAGAGTAAGGACCTGATCCAGAGCCTATTGGAAACAATGAGAGTCTTCCCATGGACTTCTGTAGGCTTTGGATCAGGCCCTAAGGGAGTATTTGATTACCCAGTTGTAAAGAGAAGAGAACAGGGTGTGGAGCTGCTACAAGGCTATATGATAACTGAGTCAAGTACAAGACGAAAAGGGTGAGAACTGGAGCTTAAGAAGGGCTGGAGATGTACTCTTCTATGAGTTGAAGTGTTAACGCATAGGTAGGGCACACTCAGATATATTGGACTGCCTATATCCTAAAATATCTGACATTCCTCTGTCCTTATTATAATAGCCAGTACTGCTACGAGTGGTAGAGTGGCTGACTGTTCAGTCAACACCGTCATTGTAAACATGGATAGTCCGAACTGCAATGCATCCAAACACTCAAGGGGCAACTTCTTCTATAGATTGGGAAAAAAATTCTGCCCAGAATCATACTTATTGTTGTTGTGGTTCTTATTGCTATTGTGAATCTAACAAATGTTCCATAAAATGCAAGGGCAATAATTTGTCTTATAGAGATCAGGCAGTCAACCTTTCTTGAAACATACATCTTTTGTAAAGAAAGCGAGGAATGCTTGTAGCACCTTAGAGACTAACTAGTTTATTTCAACATAAGCTTTCGTAGCCCATGAAAGTTTATGCTGAAATAAACTAGTTAGTCTCTAAGGTGCTACAAGTATTCCTCGCTTGCTTTATGGATACAGACTAACACGGCTGCTATTCTTGAATACATCTTTTGGTTTGTTGTTTCCATTCCCTTCCATGTGTTAGTGGTATTGTACAATTGTTTTCAAATTAACACTTATTTTTTTAATCTTTAAGGGCTCTTTTATTATGATGATTTCAACTTTCTGATTAATCTATTTGAACCATTCTTTTTCACCGTTGGTTTGGACAGCCGTTTGAGGAATAAAAAGAACATCTATTTAATGTAAAAATATCTATTGCAAATTAGAGTGTTTTTGTACTTGCTTTCACTGAGAACGTGGAAGGACAATGTGTTTAGCAAGAACTGGTGGATTATTAAGTACTTTTATCTCTGATCAACATCTCTCTGTAAATAAGTCAAGGTTTGTTGCAATCTTTTGCATGTGCTGGAAACATTTAAACCTTAAATAGTGAAATGCTTTGAAGGAAGCCTTTCTTCCTACTGGAAAAAAATAAAACAGAGACAGTGCTTTATAAATGTAGTGAGAGTCCGTAACAAAAATGGTTGTTTCTTGCTTTACTTTTTCCTCTTTAAATAGATTGATAATTTGAATACAAACCTAAATATAGGATTTACAGGATATTTTCAAGATATAAATCATACATTGAGGTTAAAACATATCACATTATTTTATCTATGTAACACTACACATGATTTAAAAGAAAGACCTGTGTTAAAATTGACCCAGCTGAAGAAAAATTGAAACAACCACAAAGTAAAGTGAACCATACTGTGCATGGATATTGGCCTGCTGGAATGCCCTTTGAAGTCAATGGGAGACTTTCCATTAGGTTCAATGGGCATTGCATCTAATCCTTACCTTTCCTATGTTCCATTTCATTAATACGAAAGTAAATAAACTATCCTCACAGAGGAAAATATAAAATTGACTTATCATAAATGCTGGGACGTATTGCATATTTTTATATTCTGGGTAGAAATTATTTTAAAAAATAATTAAAATAACTTATTTACTTTCCTTTATGGTATGTTTTCTGTCTCTCTTGCAATAGTATGGAGCTATTGTGTTTGGATTTCCAACACTTTCAGGGAATTAAAAAATGCCAATTTCATTTAACTTTTCTTTTTTTTTAAAAGTATTGGAAACATTTGTATTAGGTTTTGTAAATCCTTTTCTTCTAAAATTACAAAATCTAATTTTAGCTTCATATTATTTGAAAATAGAGCTTTATGTTTCAGTTTGAGATAAACATTCATTTGCTATAGAGATCTGAGGAAAGATATCACTTGTTATATAGAGAAACTATATTAGAGTGAGTATACCTGAGCTGAGGATTGGCAATATTTGAACACGAACCAAGCTTTCCCACACTGAAGGCCATTGTTTGGTCTGAAATATAGTAATAAATTCATAGATTTTAATCCCAGAAGCATTCCATCATCTTGTCTGATTTCCGGTGTGCCACAGACCAGTACATTTCCCCAGTTATCCCTGGATTTAGCCCATAACTTGTGTTTGACTAAAGTATATTGTGATGGGTTCGGTCACAGAGCACCCCCAGGTATTAATCACTTACTTTGGGTTAATTAATAAACAAAAGTGATTTTATTAAGTATAAAAAGTTGGATTTAAGTAGTTTCAAGTAATAACAGACAGAACAAAGTAAGTTACCAAGCAAAATAAAACAAAATATGCAAGTCTAAGCCTAATACATTTAAGAAACTAAATATGGGTAAATCTCACCCTCAGAGATGTTTATATGTTTCACAGACTAGACTCCTTCTTAGTCTGGGCCCAATCCTTTCCCCTGGTACAGTTCTTGTTAGTTCCAGCTCACGTGGTAACTCGGGGATTCCTCATGACTTGCAGCCCCCTTTGTTCTGTTCCTCCTCCTTTTATATCTTTGGTATAAGGCGTCTCTCCCCTTTGTCTCTCTCTGGGTTCCCACCCTTCCTTCTAAATGGAAAAGCACCAGGTTTAAGATGGATTCCAGTATCAGGTGACATTTCCACATGTCCGAGATTTCATTATTCACTGGCTTGCATGCAGGTATACAGGAAGGCTTACAAGTAAACAGAGCCATTCACAACCAGTTGTCCTAGTTAATGGGAGCCATCAAGATTCTAGACCACCATTAATGGCTCACACTTTGAATAATTACAATAGGACTTCAGAGTAGTACTTCATATTTCTAGCTTCAGATACAAGAATGATACTTTCATACAAATAGGCTGAACACATTTAGTAGATTATAAGATTTGTAATGATACCTTTCAATAGACCTTTTGCATGAAGCATATTTCAGTTACATCCTATTCATACTCATAAGCATATTTCCATAAACATATGGAGTGCAACGTTACACATATATTAAAGAAAGGCAGCCAGTCTTGATCCGAAAACATCAGGAGATGGAGAATGCATCACTTCCTTTGGTAGTTTGTTCCCACCACTGTTAAGAAATTTATATCTTGTTTCTTCTGGTTTCATCTTCCACCACTGGTTCTTGTTATGCCTTTCTCCATTAGATTAAAAGGCCCTTTAGAACCTGGTATTTTCTTCCGATAAAGGAGCATATACAATGTACATCTCTCTTCTTTTTGATAAGCGAAACAGATTGAGCTCTTTAAGTCTCACACTGTCAGGGATTTTCTCCAACCTACAAATAATCATTGTAGCTCTTCTGCATCCTGTCCAATTTCTCAATGTCCTTTTAAAACTGTGAATACCAAACCAGATGCAGTATTACAGCATCTGTCTCACCAATGCTATATACAGAAGTAAAATCACCTCTCTCCTCTTAACCTCCCCTATTCATGCACTAAAAGATTTCATAAGCCACTGGGAGCTGATGTTGAGGTGCTTGTCCATTACGACTAATAACTACTTTTCAGAGTCACTTCTTTCTTGGATACAGTTTCCCATTCTGTGGGTATGGCCTCCATTCCTTGTCCCTAGATTTATAGCTTTGCATTTGGCTATATTAAAAAAAATAATTGTTTTTAAATGTGGCCCTCTTACCAAGCTATCTCAGGTGCTCTTTATGACTCTCCCCATCATTATTTACTGCTCCCCCAATCTTTGTGTCATCTGCAAATTTTATGAAGATTGATTTTATATTTGCTTCCAGAACATGGACATAACTATTCATTAACATCAGGCCTAGTACTGATCCCTGCAGAATGCTCCTAGAATCATCTCCATTCAATGACAGTTCCTGATTTCCAGCTACATTTTGAGATTTCAGTTAAACAGATCATAATCCATGTTAACATGGGCTCTATTAATCTAGTGATGATTTTTAATCATAATGTCATGCAGCACTGAGTCAAATACCTTCCAATGGCTATGACATTTGTGCAGCTATCTTCATCAAGCAAACTCGTAACGTCACCATAGAATGAAATCATGTGTAGTGGCATGAATTATATTCATATTTTTTAGTTCTTCATCAGTTGAATCCCATATCAAATTTTCCATTATTTTACCTGGGGTTAATGTCAGGCTAACCAATGTATAGATATCTAAGTCATTCCACTTGCTCTTTTAGAATACTGGCACAACATTAGCAATCTTCTCATCTTCTGACATTTCTGCCATATTCAAAAAATGTATTAAAAATTAACATTTGTGGGCCCAAGCTCTCCTGAACCAACTTTTTAGAACTCTTGGGTTCAAGTTATTAATGCTTGCTGATTTAAAAATCTTTATCTCTAGTAGATGTTGTCTAACGTCTTCCATAGATACTAATAAATTGGAAAGTACTTCATCATCCTCACATGTTATGGGTACATCATCCTGCTTCTTCTCAAATACAGAATTAAAATATTTATTGAACACCTCGGTCTTTTCTGCTCATTTTTAACAATTTTACCATATCCTTGTAGTAATGGGCCTCTGTTATTGCTAAGATTTAAAAATTCCTTATTGTCCTTTGCTCTGCCAGGCAGGGTTTTTTCCCTGATCTATTTGGATTCCTTTATAAATTTTCTGTATTTCATACATTCTAATTTATATTGATTGCTATCTATCTCCCCCCATTTCCATTGCTTCTTTATTTCAAATTTCTGCCTTCAATTTACCAGTGAACCAGCCATAGCTGTCCTTTGGCTTGATTATGGAATCTTGGCTTTTTTTGGCCCTCTAATAAACTCCTCTTGAAGAATTTCCAATTTTCTTTTACATTTTCCCTTCCAATCAGTTTTGCTCATGAGCTTCCTCAGCTTTAGGGACTTAACTCTTATATAGATGAGCCAAACCTAGAATAGTTTATTCAACTGCTTCAAACTATGGAGGGTTGGAACAAATTGGATCTGAACAGAAATCACCTCTGGTTTTGGTTTTGTAAACCCAAAACCCAATTGATGAGTTCTCATATAAACCAAAACTACAGTTTTACCCATCTCTTGTGTGAAGTAATTTCATTTGCTCTGCTGCATATATCTAAAGTAGGACAAAGTCTTTACTTCACATATGAGAGGGTGGGTGTTTAATAATATATATAAGGTGGCAAAGAAAATGGTCCACTCTTTTCCTTTAGAACATATGGTATAAATTCAGCATTCAAATCCATGTTACAAACCCAGTCAAATAGAAAGACACTCATCTGGTGTCATACGATTTGATGGAACTGCTATTTTAGATAGTTGCTTGCAGTGTTACTGTAGCTGTGTTGGTTCCAGGATAATTTTAGATGGTTGTCAGTTTTCGGCCTCTGGATTTAGGCTCTGTGAGTTGATTGTCCTTTACACATCTTCATGAAAGGAACTGCTGCAGCATTTGAATAAATCTTTCCCTCCATGGTAGCTTTTTCTAAGCAGAGCTCTTTAGATTTCATCTTTTCTACATCCATGGGAAAAAATATGAGCTACCTTTAAAAATGATATAATAAAAATAAATTGTTGAGTTGCTGGTACCATGAATTAAATTCATGACAGAGTCCACACCTGATGACGGAAATGTTATGCCTTTGATTTATTGGATGTAACTTTCATTTATTATTATTATTAATTAGTTATATTAATTAGTTTCATCTGATGATCTCAAAGGACTTTATAAAAGAGGGTAAGTGTTATTCTCTAAACGCACATGTAGATTAAAGTTCTATTCTTAGATCTCAGCTTCTTTTGAAGAGAGGGTATAACACCTCTAGCTCTCAAAAAAGGGGGTCCTTTGATGCACAGGCCGGCCAGCCTCCATCTTAGATCGATTGCCAGTGCCTCAGCTCTCCCCTCTAAAACATGTTGTTCCAGTTTCTTTCTCATTGCTCTCAGCAAGGGAGATCACTGCTGAAATTATTCAGACTGTCCCAGCCTCTACCAGCTGTGCAGATTGTAGGTTTCATTTGGATGGCAACTCTGTATTCCTCAAATGACTTGGCCTGTTAAAAAGTGTTCTGGAATGTCTCTTTGCAACACTGGTTTCCGTATACACTTTTAGCAACACTGCTGGAACAGACTTTGAGTTCTCAGTGCCTCTTTGAAACCAGGAGGGCTTTTTGGCTGCCACTGGTCATATCCATCAAAGATTTTGACCCCACCCCTGTGGGTCATTGGTCTCATCATTTCCCAGTGGTATTTTCCTTCAGTCCTTGGCATGTTGATAGCCCCAGCGCTTTACTGACAGAATCACCTTCTCACAATGCTGTGAGCCAATGGCCTTGTTACTTACCTTGAATTGTCAAGTCTTCTAAATTATTAGTTTTGACGCCTTCTCCTGGTGCATAGAGATAATTTGTCTTTCTTTTGTCTCTCGTCTCCCTTGCTAGATTCTGGAAATGATGTTCAGAGGTGACGACCTTTGGGTTGTACTTGGGTGTCTCCCGTTGCCAATTAGCAACTCCACATCTCCTACCCAAATTGCCTATCTATCCCGTGTGCTTAAGTATTTATATGGCTCCTATTACCATGGTATCTAAGCACCTCACAAGCTCTAATCTATTTACCATTACAACACCCTGTGAGGCAAGGCAGCAGTGCAGTTATCCTCATTTTACAGATGGGGGAACTGAGGCACAGAGAAACTCAGTGACTTGCCCAAGGTCACACAGAACGTCTGTGGCAGAGCAGAGAAATGATCCCACTCTCCGAAGTCCTAGGCAAGCACCCTAACCACTGAATCAATCCTTCCTCTCCCACATTGTCAGATAAAAAGTTTCTTTGTCACCTTTTCTTATTCTTCAGTGCAAAGTTGTCAACAAAATAATAGACTCAAATGTTTCCAGAACCCTAAAAGTCAGCCTGCCCAGAAGTGCTTTGCTAACTTTGTGAAATAACTTCTCCTCTGACCCAGATACAGTGTGTGTGTGCAATGCACTTTGTAATGTCACTCCAATGAGCATCAAGATTTCTACCTCAATCTGACATCTGTAGGCCAGGCAGTCATTGTTCTGATCAGCAGCAATCTTATGGTTGTGCCGGTACCTGAGCAGTTGCTGACACCAAAGAGGCTTTGGGATGTATGAGTTCATTTGAAAATTTGCAGTAGCAGGGCATTTAGGATCTACAGACAAAACCATTCAAACAAGAATAGTTTTATTTTCCTCTAAATTGGAAGGAAAAAGAAAAAGGGACAACACTTGACTTAATTTGGATTAAAAGAATGCTGTTGGGTTTTGGGAAGGATGAGTTTTGATGTTACTTTAAACTGGTGAAAAAATAGGAAAGTTCCAGTTGAAACTATTTCCTCTGGAGTTTATTTCTAAAATCAAAACACCTCTCTGATTTGAAGTCCTAAAGCTACTGCTGTGAATAAAAATATGCAGCCCATTCACTTATTCACTCTGGACAAATAAAAGGGCAATGATTGAAATCACAGTGGGGTGAATAGAGCCTGCTGATCGGAATGAAGGATACTTACATTTCAATAAATATCTGTTGCTCTCAGGTAATATTGGTTTGAGTCAGTCTTATTTGACCGTAAAGTACCTTTTGCTTTTGCTGCACAAAGGCCATGCTTGTCATCAAGGAAGTAAGATCTCTTCTCTTCCCCCCAGCTGGAAGAAAAGTGATTGGAGGTGATAGGGGAAGGGACAGGGCACACAAAAGAAAAGAAACGTACACGCACACACATATACAACTTCTTACAATGGTTCCAGCGTGCCCTTCCGTTGGCAGGAATCCTTTTGATCAAATCCTTGCCCTGGGCTGAATGTGTTTTAATGAGCGTATAGACACTGTCTTTTCTTTCCTAGGCATATTTTATGTCCTTAAGTCTAGACATGTAAAGTTTTCACTTAATTGTAAGGTGTTATTTTTACATGTATTTCAGCAAGAACACTTAGCACTTCGGCATGGTGAGGCTCAACCGTTCCAAACTGAAGGACACAAGAAAAATAGTAGTGAATGAAACTTAAAGTGATGTGCAATTGTTTCCTTTAACGTGTTTTCTTTTGCAGGTGAATCTGAATTATGATGAGTTAGGCAGAACTTTTCAAAAGACCTGAAAAGAGCTAGGTGCCCAGATCTCACTACACTTCAGTGGGAAATGGGAGCTGAGCACCTAACTTCGTTCAGCTCCTTTGTAAATTCCAGCAGAGATATTAGGTTCATCTTGGACAAGCCTGCATCCCAGCAGAGTAGAGCCTACTGAAGCCTTGCACAGGCACTGTCTTCCTTCACAGGCTGTCTGGTAGAGTCGGAGCTTTGGAGTGAATAGAGAGGCATGGTTTCAATAATAGCATGGAAAAGGCCATGCATGAGACGAGCACATTCTGATCTCCTTGGTGTGAATCACAGTTATTGCCACTAACTGGCACATTGTCAGTCCGCGAGAGGCCAGGGAGTGAATGGACATAGAGAAGAGGCTACCCGCCACCTCATGTGTGAAGCTGATTGATGGGACGACATGCAGGAGCGTGCTTTGGCAACTGCCTTGACCTACCTGTTCTGTGGCTAGTGGGAGAGACTGCCATTCCTCAGGGCTGCCAATCTGATGCTCCTCGTGAGCAATAAAGAACACATGAAACACACAAAAAAAGCATTTGATAAAAGGTGAATGGTTGTTTATTGTGACACATCTCACAATTACTCAGCATTTGTGGGAAAAGGCGACATTTCATCAGTGTGTTATCAGGTACTAAATAATAACATGGTATCAAAGAAAACTGCTCGCCACAATGAAAATATTCACCGCAAACTTTTGCTTTGCTTGCTCAGTTTAAAAGAGAAAATTGGAGGAAAATGGTCGCCAAGACCTTTGTGCTGAGGAAGAAAAGCCTTCCCTGAATTGGGATGGCTGCAGTTGAAAGAAAGTTTTATCTTGACAGCAGCTGCCAAAATCAAAACCTTTTTCAAAGATTTTTTGATGTGAATCACAGGGGGTGGAACTTCTGGGATTTGCATCCAAACAGGAACCCTGCAGATTTGTTCAACTTCTGGTGACAAAGGTATGACACTTATCATTTGTGACTGTTATTCCATGTGTGCTAATTGCCAAGATGAAGCTTTTGAAAATGCAACTTTTATTTGTGACTGCTGCATTTTGTAAATAAAAGGACGCCAAATGTTTAAATTCTGAGTTTTGTAGCCTGTGGTACCAACTGTTTGTTTCCCATGTAAAACTGCCCGCACTTAGCTAATTGCTCCATTGGTATTTCAATAAAGTTTACTGCTGTGTAGCTTTGGATTAGTTAACAGGTATGTAAGATTGAACTACCTCTTTTTGATAGCGTGTTATTGCATAAATAATAGGAATATGCCACAGGAACATAGGAATTGCCTTACTGGATTGACCCATACTCCATCTAGTCAGGTATCTTGCGTCCCACAGTGGCCCATATCAGAGGCTTCAGAGGAAGATGTAAACCCCCAAATGGACAATTCTGCAGTAATTACAGCTATGGAGGAAGGAATTTCCTAACCCATAGCAGCTGGTGACTGGCATTTTCTTATCCTAGCTAGTGTTAATGAAGATGATATTATTATTTTATAGATGTTCAGTGCTGTTTTGTATCAGATATTAAGATAAAATCTTTTGGCAGTGGATTCCAGAGGTTAACTACATGCTGTGTAAAAAACAGTAGTGCTTAACTGTACTGGGTTCCTGTATTATATAATAAGGTAAATAGAAACCAACTCCTGATTTACCTTCTGTAGACTGTTCATTATTTTATATGCATCTGTCATGGCACCTCTTAGTCATATCCTCCCTAAATTTAGTCCTACTTTTTAAAAATCTGGCCTCAAATGGAAGTCACTGCATGCATCTGAACTGCTCTTTGTGGTAACTTTTCTGTTTCTGCTATATCTTTTTTCTTTTTTTTTTAATGAGGCAACCAGAACTGAAACTGTTCAAGGTAGGAGAGTGCCATCATTTTTTTTAGATAACAGCAATACAGTATTTTCAGTATTATTCTCTATCATTTTCTTAATACAGCTTAATAAGAGATTGTGGCTAATCAAAACTATTGCTACAAAAATGTTTGTCCCCTCAGGCTTTCATTTAAAATATTTTGTAAATTTAAAAAATGTAATGTCTAATAGAACCTTTTTTCTTCCCAAATTTGGAGTCGTGGATTTTTTGGGGAGGATCTAATGGCTCAGCTAGTGTGTATGTGTTAAGTGGAATTACTTATTTTATTCTGCTAAATAGGGAGAAGGATCCTTTATTCAGTATTTCCTTGTGCCAAGCTTTCTTGGCACATTGCAATTTAGAAAATAATTCATTCACAAACTAATCTCAAGAATATCTGACTTTAAAAAAACCCAACACTCATCTTTGGGCTTTATCTGTTAGAAAGAAACATGTAGAGAATTCAGATTATATGAAAGTAAATCTGAAAATGTTATGTAGCAAATTGCCCAGGCATTTTATTACTTGTTCACAAAAAATCTGAATGGACAACTTAGCTATATTACTGGCAGAGTTAAATTAGCCATGCATATTTAGATTGAGAAACACCACTTCTGCCTACCACACAGGGATCCCTGGTTTACAGGGAGCATGAACACTGGAATACCCACAATCCTATCTGTAAGAATCTATTTTGGCTGGGTATACACAAAACAAAAAACTCAAGTATTTAAAAATGCAACAGTACACAATACTGCTATGCCACTGATATATGTATCGTATAGAATATGAGCTTCCTTATAAAAATAGTACCATAAACGTTGCTCATAACAGTGCGGTATCATTTTTGTAAGCTGTAGTATTCTGGAAAATCACAAGATATTGTAGTAAAAGAAGTAAGTAAAACTATGGGTAAGTGCAATAACTTTTTCTATATGTTTTATAGCACCTGCCATGACTGTAGTTAGTGGATAGCCTAATGGGTACATCAGTGTTTTTTTCAAGGAAATGATCAAAACGGGAATCTCCATCATGAAGTTACTGTAGACAAAACTAAGGGGCTCATACTATATCCCTAGTCAGGCCACTGCCAGCAATGATATCTGCACAGGCAGACCCCTGTGCCCTTATGGATGTCATTGAAGGGCCAAGGGGCTTAGGATGCATCACAAAGCATAAGGTTCTGTCTACCCTAAAACTACACTCTTGGAATTAGTTTGTGATGCTCTCCTCTGACCTTGTTACCACAAAATGGTAGAATTGTGTCCACCCAACAGCTTGATTCACAACACCACTATGTGTCAATGAAGTCTATATTAACATATTACTGACTACCTGTATTTAGGAAGAAGGATGGTCTAGTGTTTAGGGAACAGATCTTTAAAGGTATTAAGGTGCCTTGTGGGATTTTCAAAAATGCATAAATGCCTGACACCCATTGAAATCAATGAATTTTAGGTGCCTGGATCCTTTTGAAAACCTCCCTTAGCATCTAAATACCTTTAAAAACCTGGCTCTAGCGTGAGCCTTGGAAGACCCAAATTCAATTTGCTAAATCACTTAGGTCCAGATTTTGCATTTAGGTTACTAAAGATGCAGGTAGGCATCTAGTGGGGGTTTCAAAAGGGCCTAGGCATCTATCAGCATCTCTAGGCACCTTAATATCTTGCCCTTTGTCTTTCTTTCTATCCCGGTGGAGGGATAATAGCACTTCCCTTTTTCACAGGGGAATACAGTATCTGAGAATAAATCCTTTAAAGACTGTGAGGCATTCAGATACCACAGTAATAAAGGGCTTATAAGTAATGAAGGGCTAGTCTACACTGGCAATGTTAATATGCTTTTTAAAAACACTAAAAAAAAACCCACTTCCACAAGGGGCATAGCTCCGAGAATGGGTGCACTGTCTATACTGGCACTTTACAGCGCTGAAACTTGCCGTGCTCACACCCCTGAGCTAGAAAGTTGCAGCACTGTAACGTGCCTGTGTAGACAAGGCCTTAGATAGTACTGCTGCATTCTGGAAAACATGGCCTGTTGCCGTACACAGAATATCCCATAGTGCACAGGTACAATTAAGGAAGACAACTATTCTTTAGCCTAGAACACTGGCATGGTTGAGACTGTTAGCTACCCAATTGCTAACCAAGTATTAAGCATGGTGTGTGTGGCACAGATTACATTTACAGCCAACCATGTCACAAACTGATTACAAACTATATCGGAAGTTGCCATGTAGATGGGGCCCAAGTGTCTTGAAACAGGCACCTTGTGTTTTCAAAAATGTCCCAAGTTTTCCTTTGTTAAACAGGCACTGGAGCCAGGCCAGTTCCACCCAGCTCCTGGCCTTCCACACCCTCCAGAGGCACAGTTCAGGCAAGGGAGGATACGCTGTTGATGTGGGGTTAAGTGAACAGGAAAGCCATTAAAATGTATGTGATTTTGGCAAGGTGCTGTATTTTCCTGGTATCAGTTCTGTGGCTGTCTAGATCTAAATAAATAAATTAAATATTATGTTTAAAAAAAGAGTGACACGGGGAAGAGAGGTGTGTTAGGGTTTCCTTCAGTCTAAACCCAACTGAACCATTCAGATTGGTTTATAATCTGAAACCCTGGCAACAGAGGACTGCAGCACATAGATATGTCAAAACCTGGGTTTCAGAAGTGTTCAAAGCGAGCCAGGCTCGTCAAAAACTTTCTGTTGAAACTGTTTTTCGTGGAACATTTGTTTTTTGACTGAATGGTATTTTTTCTAACATTGTCTGCTTGCCATGGAAAATATTGACTTCCAGGCTAAGAATTTAACATCCCAAAATCAAAATGATTTTGTTTTTCAGCTTAAAAATCTGGAAAAAAAAATTTGATTTGGAACTGCTGCTGTGGTGTCTCATAGGAGTTGTAATTCAATTGCCTGATGCCCCTCTTCTTCCCTATTGCCAGACCCAACTGGATTACATCTTCCATGACACCTTGTGGCCAGGGACTCCCAGAATGCACACTGGTGGCCCAGTGAGTGGGATGACTGTGGTGCATTATGGAAAATGTAATCAAGCCAGGGAGCCCAGCTTATAGAGGCAAATAGGGTCATGAGGCATTTGAATGACAACCACTAAAGTACCACAACAGTATTTACAAATCAAAATCTTTGGTTTGGGACTGAAAATATTTGGGCTTTGTTTTTTTACCAAAAGTCTCAATTTTCCCCCTCAAAAATAATTTCTGATTAGCTCTAATAATGGTGCTTCTTTATTTTTTACTTCTTTTTAATAGCCAAAACACCATTCTGACACTCACTCCCAAGACAGGAATCTTGTTAGATGACAAGGGTGTTGAGGTAAAGGAATATTCTGGGGGACAAGAAGAGAAATTAAGGTATATCTCTAGGCAAAAGCATATGAAACATAAGAATGTGAGTTCTGTAAACAGTAAATTGAACAAATCAATCTCAAGGTGTGGGGCATAAGGGGAAATAAACTGTAAAATCAAATTATTTTATGCAACTTCTCACACCCATGTCACCTCATTATCTTCACTGGAGTTGTCCACATGTAAATGAGGGTAAGATCCGGTCACCTACTTTTTGAAGCCTTTTCAAAGCAAACTGAACATTTTGAAGATTCTTCAAACTCCTGCTGATTGATGCAAGATCAGTGATCAGAAGGGGATCATTATTTACAAGTTCATTCACCTTGAGATCACCATCACCTTATCTCATATACATCTTTACTAGCATCACAGACACCTGGTGTTATGACTTTGGCTTACTATAGAGCACCAGGTAATATGAAGTTATAAATCTATATCAGGCTCTCATGGGAGTCGACCAAGCTACCTGAAAGAATCCCTCTCACTTAGAGAGCATAAGTTCCATTAACACTTATGATCCAGAGCAATGATGAAACCATTGACCTCGAGAGTCAATCTCCTGAAAGCAGGAGGACAGAACTTTCTTAGCAGGTGGCCCAAGATTTTGGAATTCCTTTCCAGAAAAGAGGAGAACGCTTGCAGACTTCACCACCTTCACAACACAGGGCCAAAGTCACTGTTTTAGCCCAGCCTTCCACAGCAACAACTTAAGAAAAAGCGAGGAGGAGGAGGAAAAGATGCTCTCTCACACACACACACACATAATTCTTTTGAATGTCACCAACTTCCCGGGGAAGAGGAAGAAATCAGTGGGATTTGCACTCTTAACCTTTCGGGTGCTTTTGAGAATTCCACTCTTATTCTACTTGTTGGACTCTGTTTTTATTTGATTTATGTCCAGATTTGTAAAGGTATTTAGGCGTTGCTGCACTCAGCATTGTAATGCCTAACTGATTAAGGTACATAAATCTCATTTTCATTCAATGGGACTTAGGCTCCTCAGGGCCAAAATCCCCTTTAAAAATGAGTTAGACTTCTAAGTTAGTTAAGTGTTGCAATGCTGAGTATAGTAATACCTAAATAGCTTTAAAAATCTGGGTCTTAGACATTATGGCAGTGGTTCTCAACCTATTTATCATTGTGGGCTGGTATATGGCCCCCCAGTGCAACCTAGGCCACAGGTTGAGAAACAAAGTGCCCCCCCCCCAAATCTCTTTACAGAACCCTATGCCCAATGATGCAGCCCACCCACAGAGTGGGGCCAGGAGCAGACCCCAGGCACGGGGCTGCAGGGCAGCCCCTATCTTGAGCCCACCACATAGCAGCCCTGACTCCGGACCTCACCAGGTGGGGCTGGGCAACAGGGCAGGGCAGCCCCAAGTCTGGACCCTGCTATGTGGGGCAGGGTAGCCAAGCAGTCCCAGCCCTCAACTCCACCACACAGGGCAGGGCTGCTGAGACCCTGTACAGGGCAGAAAGGAGGCCAGGACCCCGGATCCTGCCATGCCGGGCAGATCAGGGCAACCGGGCCCCTGAACCCCACCATGCCAGGCGGTGGGGTAGCCCACACCCCTAACCCTGCAGGCCCAGTGGCCGTTAGCACACAGCTGGTGTGCACTATAGTGATGGGTGGAAGATAATGTAAGGAGAAAGAGATGATCTAAGTGTACTTAATCCTGCCTCAGTGTGGGGAGATGGACTAGAGGTCACATCCAGCCCTATATTTCAATGTTTTCTATGATATTTGGTTCTTTGTGGCATCACCCTATCTAATCCAGTCTTCAGCACCACAGATTCTGCATATTTCCTGTGTCTCTCCCTGAGCTTTATGGTCTTCATTCTCACCTACACTGGGACTATAACTGAATTTGAGCCAGCAGTTGCTGGACACTAGTTTAGTCACAACAATATCTGCTGTAGATAAGGTCAGCCATGATTTGTACCAGTGCAGCTAATCCCTGCTCAAAAGTGGGGTAAACCACACCAGTGCAAATCATGGCTTACATTGCTTATATTAAGAGTTTGCATCAATGGCCAGCGATGCCATCAGCCAGCCAGAGATGGCGGTAATGAGGCAAACCCAACACCTTCAGCAAGGTCTTCATTCCTGACTTTAGAATTCTCTGATGCTGTCTTTGTCTAAATCAAAAATAGGGAAGAAAATGGAAATTAAAATTTTGCGACAACTTATTTCAGTAATTGCTACTTCCATGGCCTTATTGATTTAAAAATAAAATAAAAGACTGATCAAATGTATGTTCATAAGTGTTCTTTTTTTTCAAAAGCATTCAATATAAAGCCCTTATGTTCTGTAAAAATAAATAAATAAGTACAGTATGTTCTCCTGGCAGCTGGCTGTAGAGTAAACTTAGAGCACCTGCTTTCTTTTCTTTTGTTCAGGTTTTACTGCTAAATGCATAACACTTAACACTAAATAAAGAAGGAGGGTGACCATGACTACTGAAGAGATTCAAAGGCAGTCTCTGTATTGCTAGAAAGGAACTGACTGAAAATATATTTTCTGTAAGGCAGATACAATATTCTTGCACAATAATCTAACATTAATTTCTATTGTCTTTTGAGTGCCAGAGCCTCCTGAATACCACAGAAAAATCAGAAGCAGCTCTATCATGTAAGGTATCACATATTTGGTGAATTTAGCCAATAACAGGCTTTAAGGTGCTAACAGACCGGCAGTGTTCTTGAGAGCTGGCAGAAGGGGATATTAAACTGTTCTACCTTATTTTGGCCTCTTCGGCGGAAGGTTTGGGGAAAAACGTTCTTGAGGTCTTGATTATTTTATTTGTAAATAACCATCTGTTTCTTTCTGATCAAGAGCCAGCATAGCAAAGTACAACCCCAGAAAAAGCTGTGATTGATACTCCTCCACCTCTGTTAGCAGGGGTTCCACACAAAAGATAGCGTTAGGCTCACTAGTGACCCATGATGAAAAAGAATACACTTTCTTTAAAAAGGTAAATGATCTGATGTTATAAAAGGACGCAGGTGGCATAAGGAAAAAGAGCCAGCCATCAAACACCTCAGTTCAGGTCTGTCATACCAATCTCTCTCCAACTCATTTGCAAATTTGACTGATTATCTCAGCTCAGGCAAGTCAGGATACAGCAATAACAGTAAAGTAGTAGCAGCTTTTACTGGGCAATGTTGGAAGCATTATCTAGTGGTTAGAGCAGGGGACTCAGAAGCAGGATTCTGTTACAGGATCATCACTAATTTGCTGTGTGACCTTTGTACAAGTCATTAAGCATTTTGTGCCTCAGTTTACCTATTGGTAAACTAGATATAATACCTACATCAAGGGTTCTATGACAACTAATTGATGTTTGTAAAGCATTTTAAGATCCTTGGTGCTATCAAAATGAATATTACGGCTATGAATTAATGATTGACTATATGGGCTGTTGACAAGAACAATTTGCTTAGTTCAGGTGCTTTCTTCCTGGGTTCCAAGACCCAAAGACTTTCTGGACCTACCCCAGAAAACAGGAATGTTTAAAAGAAAATGGCTTTCCTAGATAACCAATTTTTATAGCATTATGTAACTCAGCTTTAAAATACAACTCATGAATTCCATCTGTAAAAAAAAGCAAAAATCTGCTAACGGCTGCTTCTGTGCAGATAGCATTAGCATCGTCTCCTATAACCCGATATTCACACCAGTAAAATACCAGTTGGTACCAGTCAGAAATTAGTAGGGAAATTGTTCAGTGAAGGCGGGGGGGAAGGGTTATGAAATCTGGTATCTGGTGAATTTTTTCACTTAGGTATTTCAGATTAATGTGCTTTTAGTGGAAAGGTTCCAAAACGCACAACCAAAAAAAAAAAAAAAAAGCAGGCAAAATAACTAGAGGTAAATTCAGTGTTTTTCCACTCCAGTGAGCACAACCTTTGCTTTTATTCTGGTGCAAGCAGCTGCAGGTGCCTCAAGTCAGCCAGTTCTATCTATCTGCAATGTCATCCATGTTTACTTGCAGCACTGGACTTTAGATTCTGTCAGGATGCCAATCCAACGGGCCGCCAGGCACTGCAGCTGACAGTCAAATCTGTAATGCTGAATCCTTCTTCTGGAAAAAACGGCTAAAGAGGTTAATACACTCAAGTAAGGATAAACACACCAGCTGTTATAGTTTCTAATATTTAATGTCATTATCAAATAAAATAACTCCTAAGAAATACAAAATATGCAGCCTCCAAATCACTTATCTTTGTTAGGAGAGTATTAATAAATTATCTTAAAAGCCTATACTATAAAATAATAATACAGAGCCTTCAATTAAAAAGATATTTGCTCTGCTATTGCACTGATGTTGTTAAGTACTGATGCTGTTATAATTTAGTGTTTTATCAATACCAGCCCCATGCAATATACAATACCTATAGGTTAATCATGGATGCATTATTAGAATATGCTAGATGAAAAAAATATTTTTTGGTTGTTTCAAGACCTTTTCCAAAATGTTTTGTCAGTATTTTATTAAAACTCATGCTTCAAAGGTACCAGAACTGTAGGGTTTTTTTCTTTTCTAAAAGCCTACCATGGAAGAACTCAAAAAGATATTAAGGGAAATGAGTCCTGTAACTGTGTGTGTGTGTGTGTGTGTGTGTGTGTGTGTGTGTGTGTGTGTGTGTGTGTGTGTGTGTGTGTGTGTGTGAGAGAGAGAGAGAGAGGGAGAGAGAAAAAATATAAATATACTCTCCAGAACTGGGTGTTGGTGCTAAAGACTTTTCATACGTGCAGTCATTAACTGAATATACATTTTTATCTCCCAATGTATTAAGCACAGCCTCCTACTTCACAGCCTGAAAAGTACAGCCTGACATAAGCTCACCGTCTACTTTATGACTGATATTATAGCAGGACCCATGCGTTGTGTTATACGTAAAGGTCTATGACTACATAAAACCCCCTGAATTTTGGGGAGTCATAATTCAGCCATTTGAAATTGTATTTTTCAGTCCAGATGTATTTCCTTTTAGTTTTACAAGATTTGATTGAAATCAGTTTCTCTACTTGTTCCTTAGGGCTGGGGAAAGGCACATGGTTTGTTGGGACTTCAGATGGCTTTTCTATTTGAGTTTGTTCATTTGTTTGTAATGGCAAAATATGAAGTCAACATTCACAATTCATCACTGTTAATAGTCAGGGCCACCACTCAAAAAAGGTCTTAAGTTGGACTAAATTGGTTCATAAGCCTTTGGCTGGCCCTCTGAATAGGATTATATTTCACCCGTGCTACATATTTTATGGCTAGCGTGGATAATGCAAAAAATCCTGTTAATAAATTGGCCTTTGTCCTAATAAGAGTTGCATAATTATTTTTCTATTGACATTGTATTGGTTTTGAAGGAACTTTGAGCTCTAGGTGAGGAAAGAAGACACAACAGAAGATGCTCAAATGGCAACAGAAGACACTCAAACTTGTACTGTTATGAAACAAGGATGGATGAACAGGGTCAGATAAAAATAATAAATGATTCACAAGTCAATGAAGCTACACAGACTTACATCAGCAGAGGATCTGGCCAGGAGTTTTTAAACCAACCTCTGTAATTTTATAGAAAATTATATTCCCTGCTGTGGCATTCCCTAGATGGGTTTAAATTTTACAGCAAGATTATGACTCTCAAATAAATGCTGTAGGACTTTTTCATAAGGGCTCTAATCTTATGGGAGTGATTTCCAGTCCTGTTTTTACTATCAAATTGGTTTGGAGAGGCATGCAAACTTTTGCATCCTTATCAAATAGAAATCTTTTCAGCAATGGCACCCCATATCTGCTCGAGGCAGAAAACCAAGAAACTACGTGGAAGGTACTACATACAGCCTTGCCTTTGTCTCTGTTCTAGTGATGCACCATTCATGGCTGTTCATTTCACAGATAAAGGAGCCAGGGAGAGCACAGCTCCAAATTGTATCATCCACATGTGCATGATCCAGCAGGAGGTGCCAGCAGCCAGCCTCACTGAACAGCCTGGAAGTCACAGTTCAGCATACTTTCAAAAGGAACGTCAGTCAACATGCACATGTGGAGATAAGACCAGCAACAGCGCCCCACTCGGGTTCCCATTTAGCACAGGATTTAAGCACATGCTTAACTTTAAACACTTGCTTAAGCACCAATGGCTAACGCTTTGACTTAGAAATGCTGCAGCTTCTCAGGTTCTCCACTATCTAGTAAGAATCAGTAGATTCAGTTCCTAGGATCTGAGTCCAAAGGCGCCATAGAACCTCACAGTCAGTCCAGTTATTATTCCCAGAAAGAAGTTGTTTTATATCTCCTTGTAATGTAATGCTGCCTTTTGCACTTGCAATAACACTGTAACTACACTAAGGACATAAATTCATAGTCCTTACACAGGCGAAAGTCCCCCTTAAAGTCATCCAAAGTTTTGCCTAAGGACAATAAGGGAGTGAAATGTAGCTCAGTTTAAATCTTAAGTGGTACCAAATGCTTTGTGTGGGCTCTCTCTACCTGATCAGTTTCACTCTGAATGGAGTATCCCTTCACAGAACAACTAGGGTGACCAGACAGCAAGTGTGAAAAATCAGGACAGGGGGCCTATATAAGACAATGCCCAGAATATCAGGCCTGTCCCTATAAAATCGGGACATCTGGTCCCCCTAAGAACAACCTAGAAGCAGGGCCGGCGACAGAAATTTGGGGGCCCCCTACTCTGATCGTTTGGGGCCCCCCCAGCCCAGATGGCACTTCCCCCCCCCCCAGCTGACAGAGGCTGGGGGCCCCCCAGCCCAGCCGCCCCAGCCCAGCCGGCGCTCCCCCCCAGCTGACAGTGGCTGGGGGGGAAGCCCAGCCGGGGCCCCCCCAGCCCAGCCGGTGCTCCCCCCCAGCTGACAGCGGCTGGGGGGGGGGGAAGCCCAGCCGGCGCTCCCCCCCCAGCTGACAGCGGCTGGGGGGGGAAGCCCAGCCGGCGCTCCCCCCCAGCTGACAGTGGCTGGGGGGGAAGCCCAGCTGGGGCCCCCCCAGCCCAGCCGGTGCTCCCCCCCAGCTGACAGCGGCTGGGGGGGGAAGCCCAGCCGGGCCCCCCCAGCCCAGCCGGCGCTCCCCCCCCCCCCAGCTGACAGTGGCTGGCGGCAGTGTGGGGTCCTAAGGGAGCGCGAGCCCGGGAGCGGCACGAGTCGCCCTTGCTGCTCCCCCCCCCGCCCTTTCTCCCCTGGACTGCGCCGCTGCCGCCGGCCGGGCTCACTGCTCCTGCCGGGGACACGCGCGCTCGTCCAGAGGAGAGCCGCGCCGCCTCCCCACCCCTTCCCCGCTCTCCAGGCCCGGCGACAAGGGGGGATGGACGACTACGGGTACTGCTGTGTACCGGGGCCCCCTAAAGTCCGGGGCCCAGTACAGCTCTACCCGTAGTACCCCCCTGTCGCCGGCCCTGCCTAGAAGTCAATTACATTTGTTGAAAATGTTCTGAGCGTAAACCACCAGAAAAGCAATTAAGTTAAGTATGAAATAAGTGAAAGTTTATTGAATGACTTGATTTTAAATAATAATGATTTTAAAACCCCCAATATTTCAATTTAGCAATGTCAGGCACCCTTGCCTGATGCTACAGTGTTCATGCACATAAAATTGCCATTCAGTAGGTCTGCAGGATGAGACCCCTGTTGTGGCTAGGCATTGCAGCTCATAAGGTATTGATTATGCACTGCTTGAGACACTTGTAATATGAAGTCACAGCAGGGCAATGTAAAGAATGGAGTGGCAGCCTTCATTCTGAATGTTTTAGCCTCTGCCAGCGTGAATCAAATCCTTTGTTGTTTTAATGTAAATGTTTGAAATTAATATTTGATAGTTTTGTTTTCAAATGTTCATTAAAACTTCTCGCCTGTATATTTTATTCATATAGATCGTTATTGGCCAACCTCTTTCATAAAGTGCTGAAATTTGTCCTTGAGGCATCAGATGGAGTAGTCAGATTGTCAAATAAGTCTGTAATTGAAGTGAACACTGGCACAATATTTGCCTTCTGAAAATAAACATTACCTATGAAGTTGCAGGTTTACCACTTTAGTGTGTGTGTGTTCTGCACATGGAAATGCATGCAGAGAGGGACATGTTTGGTACGAGACATGAAGGACAGGTTAGAAATGAGTATCTTAGGATAGTGTTTGGATGGAATATCAGGCAAGACAGAGTTTATCAAAGCAATGATGTTTTTAGATTTAAAAGCTTCTCATCAGGTTAAAGATGATACTTTATTGGTGCAAAGGAAAACAAAAAATAGATAAATAAAAGTACCTCCTCCCGAAGAGCAATGCAAAAGTTTCTGCATTTTTATATCTTAAAAGGTTCAGTGGCAGAAACAAGAAATCAGTAGCACTTCTTGTACACTGTAAAATTAATCAGTAACTTTGGAGACATGCTTATATTCCAGAAAACAAATGGAATGGACATCACATGGCATAGAAAGACTTTCCCATGTGACATTCCTGGTGGATTAAAGATGATAAGGGACATAGTAGTTTCCAGCACAATGCCTATAGAAAAAGCAGAAGTGTAATTGTAGGCAAATTCTTGAGTCAGCCAGACACACCTCAAAATGAACTGTATTGTGTTATGTAGTCATAAATGTGTTTTAAGCACATTTATCATCTTATCATAATTATAGTTGGGTTAAAAAACAACAGAGGGACAGATTCCGCCACTCTTACATTTAATATTACCTTACTCGCTCCCAGAATCAGCAAACCATCCCTAGTCTGCAAAGCATAATTATCTTTAAGAATGTGCTTGACTTTAATAGGACTTGCATATTTGCTTAAAAATTCAAGGTGGGTGAGGTAATATCTTTTACTTGACCAGCTTCTGTTGGTGAAATAGACAGACCTGAAGAAGAGCTTTGTGTAAGCTTGAAAGCTGTCTGTCTCACCAACAGAAGTTGGCCCAGTAAAAGATATTACCTCACTCACCTTGTCTCTTTAATCGCCTAGGACCAACACAGCTACAACACTGAAAACAGCATTTGCTTAAAGTTAAGCACAGGTTTAAAGGATTAGCTGAATAGGGGCCTTTGTGAGTAGACCCATTGTTTAGTAGGACTACTCTTGGTGTAAGGCGGCATGCAATGTAAGTGAAGTAGCATCTGGCGCATGAATATTAGTCTACAGATTTAATCTCATTTCCATTCACATAAAATTAAAAGTCTGGAATATTTGTGATTTGACATTCGCAAACTTTATCAGCAAAATATTTCTTTGGGAACAGCGAAGGTCTGTAGATTACATGGTATCGTTTCTGTACTCTAGCCAATCAGCAACAGAGCACATTTCAAATCACATATTTGGCTTTACATTTTGCTCGCCAAATTCACACTGCAGCCCATGCAACTCACGTTTGGTTACTAGTTAAATATCTCAGTTCAAATGTCTCTCTTCACCCTTGCCACAGAGAGCCATTACACTGCCGAGGGCTCACCAGTGTGTTCTACCCTCACTCTCTCTTGCTCCCAGCACTGGTATAGACACAGAAAGCCATCCCAAAAGGTGTGCAATTTGAGTAAAAGCACATTGATTGGAGAATGATTGTAGATAGGCTGCTTCATCCCATACAGTCCCTGGAATCCTAGGAGGTATGTGTGGAGAATCATTTATGACATTCCTCCCTACCCTCCTTATATAGCACTAGCGAAAATACCCGGCGTTGCTCGGGTCCGTCGGAGGTGGGGAGGGGGCAGAGAGCTGAGCGAGTGCGGGGTCTGTTGGAGGGGGGAGGGGGAAGAGAGCAAACCTGACAGCCCCACCTCACTTACCCCTCAACCAACCCCGACTCACATTTTCACCCCCCCACCCAAACCCAACACCCCCACGTCACCCCCCTACCAACCCCAACACCCCCTGACCAACACCCACACCTCTCCCCCCGTAGACCAAACCTGACACACCCACCTCACTTCCCCCCAACCAAACCCGACACCCCTACCTACCACCACAAACAAACCCGACACCCACACCTCACTTACCCCTCGACCAACCCCGAACCTCCTCCTCACCCCCCCAACCAAAGCCAACACCCCCACCTTACGCCCCCACCAAACCCAACACCCCCTGACCAACCCCAACACTCACACCTCACCCCTCACCCACCCCGACACCTTCCCACATCCCCAGACCAAACCCAACACCCCCGGCTCACTTACCCCCGACCAAACCCGACACCCCCACCTCACCCCCCGACCAAACCCGACACCCCTACCTCACTTACCCTCCAACCAAACCCAACTCGTGTCCGTCGGAGGTGGGGAGGGGGCAGAGAGCTAAGCGAGTGCAGGGTCTGTTGGAGGGGGTATTATGATATCAGACCTATGTCACAGAGAACAGCAGCTGCCCAGCTGATGTGAATGGGCTTTAAAGAATTTCACCCCTAGGGGGGCGTCAGAGGTGAGATTTGAAAAATTTTCAACTCTTACCCTGATTAGGACCCTAAGGCCTACGACTGTACCAAATTTCAAGTCTCTAGCTCAAACGGTGTAGAAGGAGTAAGTGCACATACATACACGCATACACGCACGCATACACCATTTGACTTTTATATATATAGATAGATGTGCTGGGAGTCAGACGTAGTGTGGCCCGACAATGCTGCATGCTGACTATCCTCAACAAGTGTCATGGTTCCTAGGAAGCTGTTCCAAGTTGGGCCATTAAGAGCAGTCCTAAGCCTGCTTTAAATAGCCTCAGGGGCCAAAAAGACCCCAGCCAGCCCTAGGACCAAGATGGAGAAGAGTGTGAAGCTTTCTTTGTCTCCCTAACCCACGCGCTCTAATGCCTACTAAGAACAATGTATTACAAAGAGAAGTTGGCAGCATGTGAACTATACTCTGAGTCTGGGATTTTCAAACCCACTCAGAATTGGGCTATCTCTGTTCCCACCGAAATCAATAGCAAAATTAAATCACATTAACTTCAGGAGGAGCAGAATGTAGGCCACTGCAGAGCAGTTTTGAAAATCCCACTCTGGCAGACTAGTATAAAAAATGAATTGCTTTGTGTATAATAAAGACTCACTGATAACATAGGAACAATAAAGGCCTGCTCTTACTTCCATTAACTTTATTGGGAACAGGCCCAAATATTTAAGTGAATATTGGCATATCCAATCTACTAATCTAATCTCAGGGTTTATTGTTGTGGCATAAACTCTGGAACACACAGATGAAATACGATTCCTACAGCATTTAATTTATAATCTTAATTTCACTATCTCGGCACCTACTTATTTATATGGCCCCCATCACCAAAGTATCTAAGTGAATGCCAACTGTGTAAACGTATAAATAACAAAAAATTCTCTCTCTCTCTCTCTTCCCAGACTGTAGTTTATAGGTTGTCTATTGGTTTATGCTTGTTTTTGTTTGCTTTTTTTAATGGTTCAGTTTGTAAATGTGTGTCTCTCTGTGTGTTAAGCTATTTGGAGAAAGCAAGTAAAAGTAATGAGTTTTCCATTTTGTTCTGAAAGTGTTATATTTGACAGCTCTTATAACTTGCAAGAGCGAGTTCCATAGTCAAGGTCCAGCTGCTGTGAAAATTCCATTTCCCACGCTCACAAGCCTCCCCTATTGGTCGACAGTTCAGAGTGTTCCAGCGAAATGTCATGGGAGGTCACATTAGTGGAGGGAGATGTGATCACTCAGGTAGCTAAGGCCAATACCATAAATATCAAGACGGAGACGGTATTAAATGGGAGAGCCTATGCAGAAAGCAGAGCACTGAAGTCTGTTATTACACTGATGGGTGGCTGTGTTTTGTATGATTTGGAACTTTTACGGGGTAGCTTCATTTTTAGATATGATGAGTTGCAATAATTAAGCCCAGGAGTAAAAAATGCTTGAATCACCATGGTCTGATCGGTGTCTGATAGCACTGGGCTTCATCTTGTGGTCAGGCACAGTTGAAAAAGGAAATATTTTGCTGCCATGGCTATTTGGGCATCTGATTGCACTGAGGAGTCCGAAAGGAAAAACATCTCTTGACCATGTCTAATTTTTACATGAATAGCCATACTCTTCACGTTTCTTGTGGTACAGTTTCATAGTTAGCTCCCTCGGCCTGAGTTAACGGAACACTATTAAACCTATTAAGTGCTTTGGGACCAGCCATTGTCAAAAATAAAGCTATCTTCTGAAAGTCTTCCTTTCTACTGGCACCCACTGCTTGCAGAGTGTAGTGCTGGTTGTTTTTCCATATTTCCAGAGAGTTTTTGGCTCTGGTGTAGCTTCTAACTTCTTCATTTGTCTACTCAGGGTATTGTCTTAATTTCTTTTTCCTCCTGGGACAACGTCATATTCACTATTGAAATCGATGGGAGTTAGACATCTAAATATGTTTCAGGATATGGGGCCTAAGTGCTTAATTTCCTTAAGAACTCTCCTTTATTCTAGGTCTCATTCCAGCTGGTTGTGTATAAGAACAGTAGCTTCTCAGCACACTGCCCACTCTGTCTGGCAGACTCAGCCCTACGGGTACAGTCCCCATTACTACAGACTCCATGGATGCAGACTGATAACAATCGCAGGTCAGATGCCCTGGATAATGGGTGATGTTACAGAGGAATTGTTTAAACTGCTTCTCTCTTCATATCAGCATCTCCTCAGTCATGCTTGGGTTCAGCTTCAGCCAGCTGCTCTTCATCCAGGTGCTGATTTTGGCTAGGCATTCAGAGAGCTGGAAGATTGTTCTGTTTATGTTTGACATAAAGGAGATGGAGAATCAAGTATCATCTGCATACTGCTGGCACGTCAGCCTGTGAAATCTCACCAGTTCCTGCAATGGTTCTGTATAGATGTTGGATAATAGCAGGGAGGACTGAGCTTTGGTGGATTTTGCAGGTGAGGCTTTCAAGGTGAGGAACACTTGCTCTGGGTCTGTCTCAATGCAAGGACCTAAGCAGCATTTCAGGGAAGTTTCCACTCTTCTCTTCAGCCTCTTGGAAGTGAGATGGGAATTCTTTTCCCCTTTATATTTATAATTACATTGTGGATTAAGAAAACCCTGAGAAAAGACACCCCTGAACTCAGTTTAAGTGGTTTTCTGTCCCTCCCACCCCAAAAATCTTACAGTTCTGCATAAATCATACTGAATGGCTCATTTAAGGAGAAAACAATTGAAAAGCTTATTAGTAAACTCCTCAATGGGGTAAAAACATCAACATGGAAAATTCAAGTATTCAAGAGAGCCATTAAGTGTGATTAAACCTTTTAAAAAGTGAAAACAATGAATGCAGTCCTGTATTTCATATCTTTAATTGTCCCAAGATTTTCTTTAAAAGCACAAGCATAAAAGGATGCTGAATGTTGCAGCATTTACTGGGAGGGCGCAGTGAGAGACGGCCAGTGTGCTAGCAAATGGAGTGAAGCCCAGAAGCAATGACAACAAAAGTGTTAAGGACGGCTTTCTAACACAAAGAAAGAACTGAAAAAAGGCAGCAATTCTTGACTTAGCCTTGAGTTTTACAATGAATGTGATTACAGAAAGCGAGTGCGAGAGCATGCGAGCAATGGTGAAATCCAGTTGGCTTTATAATTAGGACTCAAATGCGACCAAAATTGGGACATTGAATTTCAGCAGAGCAAAATTTGGATAGAGTGTGGGGAATATTGATTGAAAGGATATAAGAGAAAGAGACAGGAAATTGAAAGGGGTCAGAGAGAAATTAATACGTGCTTATACAGTCTACCTAGTAATTAATACACCTGGGGCCAGATCCCCACTGATGTGAATGGGTGTAACGCCATTGAAATCCATGAGAAGGCTGGAAGATGGTGCTGTTTTGAAGTGTCATAAATGTAGATCCAAGTGTCACCTGCATCCTGCTGCACGTTAGTCTGTGTGATCTCACCAGTCAGTGGAACTACACCATTTATGGCAACAGAGGCTCTGACCTTAGAATTATTTTAAAGCAATGTGAATCATATAACCATTATATTTATAATAAGCTTCTTGCTAGAATAACTGAAAGATCTACATTCCAAGGAAAATGGTTCTAAGAGGCTTTATGTATACATGGTAGTTAGCTTTTATTTTTACGGAAGAGTATTTAAAAAGACATCTTATTACGTTAGAGTCTGATCTGTAAGCACTTCCTTCCATGACTAACTTTATTTGTTAGATGTACATAATCTCATTGGAGTCAATAGGACTACACAGGTGAGTAAAGTCACACACGTGCATCGCTTGTTTCAGGACCAAGTCTTGTTTTCTCAGGTGCAGTGTTACTCTTGTGATTTTATAGCAAGTCATGCAAAATTTCAAGCTTGTCTTAAAGCCTCTGCCCTGGCCTCATGTGGATATAATAGAACCTCAGCTTTCTTTTCTTTTTCTCGCCCTAGTGGTTATAGAGACATGCTGGGAAATATGAATCCTAAAGGTGCATAATCCAAAAGGTAAATAAAAAGAATTCCTAATATATTATCAAAATCTCATGATTTTGCGGTGCTGACTCACGACTTTGAGCATTGTGGTTGGCAATACTGAGTTCCTATAAAGTAATATTACATATGGCAGTGTACCAAATCATGCAAGGAGACAAGAAACGTGAAGGTTTAAAGGAGATCCTGTAGAAAAATGAGCAGGACAAGAGTGCCATGAAGAAATCTGTTTAAATAAGACTTCACATATCCATACAGTACACTGTAAACATGTGGTCTGGAATCATGAGGACTTGCATGTGTGATGAAAGAGATGCAAAGAGCTGGAAAAGGATGACTGGGAAATATATGGCTGGAATTATGTCAAAAGACAGGAGGACAATAAATAGGAAAGCTGGGTGTCATTTTAAAGACTGAACAAGCCAATTTAGGCCACAGTTTTCATACGATCCACTAATGTAGGTACCCAATTTGAAACACTTCGGTCCTTATTATCAGAGAGGCTGAGCACCTGCAGCTTCCATTGACTTAAGTAGGAGTTGTGGCTGCTCAGCACCTCTGAAAATCAGGCCCCCAAGTGCTTCAAGTTGGGCAACCAAAACGGAAACATCACAAGCAAATCATGTGCGAACATTTGTGCTTTGTGCCTCAGTTTCCTCAGCTGCAAAATGGGGATAATAAATCACGACATTGTGAAAATTAATTAATTCATGTAAAGCTCTTGGAGAGCCTTGGTGAAAGAAATGGGCAAGAGTAAAGTATTAATAATTATTATCTTAAGAGGCACTAGCAACAGAGAATGAGAGCAATGATCTGGTATCCTCTGTAGGGCCTATTCAGCTACATTTGTCACTGAAAAGAGATGACTGGAGGCACCAGCACAAGACCTTCATCCAGCAGTGAACAATAGGACATAGCAAGGATTGTCCTTTTGGTGTCGTGGTGGGTATAAAACCTTTGAAAACACTGTACAGTTTAACCAGGGGTTGATGGGGGGAGCAGGTGAGCCTAAATATTTACCACAGAGGGTGTATGCTGGGGTTTTGCTAATGAAGGAACAGTACAAATACTGAGGGCTGTAATATGAGATAAACTTAATTTTTCTGTGCTGCGATCTTAAACAATGGTGATAACAGGATACTTAAATTGAATAGTCTATTATACTATAATGAAATTATTAATTGAACCTCAAATATTATATCCCTGACACTCCCAAGACAGCGTCCGATTTTTGACTGTTTCTCTAGGCTATGTCTTTGCTACCCACTGGATCAGCGGCTAGTGATCGATCACCAAAGGCACTCCCGTCGACTCCGGAACTCTAGCTTACCAAAAGGCAAAAGGCGGAGTCGACGGAGCCCGCTGCCACCGTGAGGACGGCAGGTAAGTTGACCTAAGATGACATTATTCACGTAGCTGAAGTTACGTATCTTAGGTCGACCCCCCACAATGTAGACCAAGCCTTAGACCAGCATTTTTTATGGATAAGGCGGGAGCCACTAGATGTACAATGGTTTGCATTAGCAAAGCAGTTGCAATGTATTCTTCTATTTGCATATAGTAACCGGTGGTGACCAGAAGCCATTATTTCCACAGGACACAATGGCAGCCAGAAGCATTAACTCTCACAATGCTGGAAGAACACAAATGCATTATCCGAAGACCTCCAAGAAGATCATGTATAGCACCGCCATTCAAAAAAGTTTTGGAACTGCTTTGCAATATACTTGTGTTTACTCACTCAGAGAAAAGTGCTCCTGGGATTGGCTTTGTTTTGACCTTCAAGGAGACTGAATGTTTCACACAGGTCATATGTAGAGAGGTTACCATATCCATAACAGCAGAGTTTGGAGTGAATAGGTTAGGAAGGTAGAGTCCCTGGGAGTCTAAGGTAGTTAAATAGAGTTGGTTAAAGAAGTGCAGTACCAGGACTCCACTAGCCACCCCCAATCCACAATTGGCCAAACTCAGTCTTTGTGTTGGAAGGGGAAGCTCCAATGACTTCAGTGGTGTTACACTTTCTTACACGAGCACTGAATTTGGTCCAGCTAGGGAAGAAAGAGAAAAATGGGACATTGGAAGAGTAAAGACAGAGTTGCACATGAGAGGGCAGGGACCTGGAGAGCCAGATTAGCTTACACCTAATTTTAGCCTCCCTGGAATTCGCAGCCCTGAATTCGGTACCCAGGCTCCCTATACAAAGCAATGGGAGAGTCAAGCGCCTAAGAGTAGGATTCACAAAAGCCAGCAAGCTGAGCGAGATGCCATCTAAGCTAGCCAATAGGAATACAGAAGAGAGTGCAGTGAGATAGACACCTCAAAGGGCTTTAGATGCCTATCTCTGGGCTGGAGGCTGGTGCCTATTTCCTGTTCCTCTTTGTATAAATATTCACTGGAGCAGAGACATGACTCTCCCAGGTGAGTGCTCTAACCACTGAGAAAAAGAGTCATTTGTTTTCCTTCTATGGGCCAAGTGGAACAGCCGCATGCAGAGAAATGGAGAGCGATATCTCATAGCCAGTGATAAAAGCCCTCACTTGGGAGGTGAAACTAAGACCTGGGTTCAAGCAGCTGTTCCACTCCAGACAGCATCAGAACTTGAATCTGAGTCTTCCACATCTTGGGTGAGTGTTCTGATCTCTGGACTATGCGGCATAAGGGTAGTGCACTGCCACCTCCTCGTTTACAGCCTGATCTGGTAGGGGTGATCTAAGACGGCCTCTGAGAACACTTACTGGATCAGGCCCTGCAGGCAAAATAAGTGGGAGAATACCTAGAACTGGGCTACACTGGGGTGGGGGTTTCAAACTAAGATACACAACTTCAGCTATGCTATTCGCGTAGCCGAAGTGGAAGTATCTTACTTCGACTTACCTGGCCGTCCTCACAGTGGTGAGTCAAACACAGCGGCTTCCCCCATCGACTCCACTTACTCCTCCTTCTGAGGTGGAGTACAGGAGTCGATTCGGGGATTGATTTATCCCGTCCAGAGAAGACATGATAAATTGATCACTACCCACCAATCCGGTGGGTAGTATAAACATACCTGAAGTTTGTGAATCTTGCTGGGGCCTAGCTCTGACCCAGACACCAGGTGTTAGGACTTAGGTGGTTGTAATCATGCCCACCAGCAGAAACTGGGGCACCTGGGAAATTTATGTGCAATGCTTATTGCATGAGCAATCTCATTCACTTCAAAGGGATTGCTCGTGAGTAGCACTGGCCAGTGTATTTTATACAACAAGATTTTTCATTGAAAAATGGCTTTTTTTAAAGAATTTTTAATGAAAAATGCTGATATTATTAAAATTTTCCATTCCTCACAAAAAATGTCCACCATCTTTTTTAACAGCAAATGTCTGCATTTCGAACCAGGCAAAATGGAGACAAGTTCAAAATGTTGACATAGTTCCCAAAGGTACTTTCCTTATGTTTTTAACCACTTTACTCAGATGTTTGAAGTTAGGCATGTGCATAAGTACTTTGGTGTATCAGGGTCATAATAAGTGTCATACTTGACCAGACTATTGGTGTATCTAGTTCAGTAGCCTGTTTCTAAGTCTACATTACGAGCAAGGGTATCATTCCCCTAGTCGGGTACAGGTACTCACATTAGCTCTCATTGAGCTATCATGAGTAAAAATAGCAACATAGCACAGGTAGAAGCTGCGGAGGCACAACTCAGCCATGCTCAGTACAAACCTACCTCAAACCATGCAAAGCCATTCCTTCACTCACGCTACCCATGCTACTGTGGCTACACTGGCATTTATTTATACCTGTGCAAGCTCAATGTGAGTTGGCGCATGTATGTGTATTTGAGCAGGGGAATCACACTCCTGGCTCATACCTTAGGGGTGGCCTAGCAGTTGCTCATTCCAAGTGTTGAAAAAGAAGATGCCTGAAACCCTATAATGAAGTAACCTGTCCATAGGTGACGCTTCTCTACAGATATGTGTGTTCCTGAGTTTAACGTAACTTAATGCTGCACAGCATTTGATTGTTTTGCAGACTCTTTTAAAAATATACATCCTTCATTCAGTGGCTTGTTTTGCCTATTTTCCCCATTTTGTAGGTCATAAGTGTGGGTCTTGCCACATGTGTGAGAACCTATTCTCCACCACAGGACTGCCAGACATTTTACGAGACTTGTTATTTCCATGACAATGTCAAGTGCCTTGCATAACTCACTTTGAGTCACCAGCAATTTGGAGTCAAAGCCAATCTGGGAGTGTCATGGCTGGGGATGAAATACTTCATTACAAAGGATTTTTGAAGAAAATAGCAACAGAGACACACAGGTAACAATCTGACACACAAGAAAAAGGGCAGAAGAGTGTAGTTCAGTTAGGGTACCAGTGGAAATCAGGCTGAATTTTTGTACACAGAGACTAGTAATGCAGTCTATGGACAGCAATGAATATAAGAAGCTTTAAGACAAAGTTGGCCAAATATACACTGTGGCACAACTGTTTATGCAGTCCATTGGGGATGGCCTTCTTTTGTCCTAAAATGTCTTATTCTCCTTGTTAAATGGTATTTAACAGCATAAAATACTTTTTTCAAACTGCTTTTCAAGGCTAAATGAAATTAAAAGCATTTTCTATAGCCTGCATTGCTATTTAGGAAAGCATGTTATTTCTTTTTAATTTGCTCACTCATTCCTGAATAACTTTTCATAGGACTCCAGACACTGCAGTGTGACAGCTAAACCAAGGAGCATCGAATGCGATGGAATTGCTCTACAAGCAACCTTGCCAAAGGCCCTTTTGCTGCACAAAGCTGGCTCTATCTTTGTATATTGAGGGAGCTAAATCAATGTTAAATGCTTGGCTCTTTTCACAGGACAATGACCAGGACCTAAGCTGCGTCCTTCCCTTTTGATTGACACTTGAAACGTTGAGTTGGAATCAGCCAGAGGCACTGCTACAAGCTTGAAGCCTCTGCTGGGGATAACAACTGGTGACATCTGCAGAAAGGCCGACAAAAGGCAGTTGAAAGCTGTGTTTGTTGCTTTCCCCTCTCAGATCTCCTCTCTTTCATGGAGCTCCTTACTTGCTTTAATATTATGATTCAGCACCTGGCTCTTTTGAACCTTGCTTTAAACTTCAAAAGGCGAGGTGGTATTAACAAACATGAAACGAAAAAGTGGCGGTAGTTTGATTTACTGTTGTCGTCTTATCAAGGGGGTTTTTTGTCACCAGCTGCCACTTTCTGTCATCTTTGGAACCATTATCATTTCTCTAAAATCTAAAAGACTCCACTTAATAACAGCTTTGAATACAAGCAGGATCAGTAACATACACAGTTCTCGGGATGACAGGACCATCAAATGAAAAGAAAGATGTTGCCAAAAAAAATTAAAACAAATAAAAGCTGTAATACTTTTAAGTGACCTTGATTTCAGAATTAAACAAATCAAACCAAATTCTATTGTTCTTTTTGAATTTCATTTTCCACTTTCCTTGAGACATTTCTTTTTGTTCTCAGGACTAAAGAAAAACAAAACAAAACCACGGCTTCCATTAAACGGCTCCGCACACAAACAGCTCTGGGATTACAAGAACACCGTTCGCTCCCCACTTGTAAAACATACAATGCTAATTACCATTCTCATTTCACTGACATCCTAGCCCAACATTTAAGGGTAAAAACTTACATTGAGAACTAGATGGAGACTTGAAACACTGAGATAACTAGGGCAAAACCACTAGTCTCAGAGCTGTGAAACTGGTTTAATTCATCATGTTTTCCTCGTTGCCCTGAGATAAGTTCTAACCTTCTCCACGGCAACCAAGCTGACCTCCAGCCTCCAGCACAGAACCTAAAATCCCTCTTACAGCACTAAAATTCCAGTTTACTGGATACAACTTTCTGGACTCCATTAAAAATAAAAGACCAGCTTGTGACTGTTATATGCACATTGCAGTCTCCCCTTAGTGGGAACCTCGCTGTTATCTTTTATTTCAGATGTCGTATTAACCTTATTAACAAAAGTTAGCTGGAGAAAGCCATTTCTCCTAGTGATTGCTGATATTTTTGAAGTTAGATAACAAAGACACCTTTACATGTAGCTTCCTCCTATCTTATTTTGACTTGCTTCCTCATTGCCTTGCACCTTGTGTAATTGTTTACACCACTGCAAAGTGAGTGCAAATTGCTATTAAAACGGAGTTCTCCACTTGACTGCCCCAGCTGTTGTGTTTTATGTCCCCTTGCACTCACTTTACACATGTGCAAATAACTTCACAAGATGCAAGACAGTGGAGAATCAGGCCCTCTGTGTCTATTTAAACACTGTTTAAACTATTATCTCTGGAATTTTGGCAGATCCCTGTTCTGGCCTCTAATCTGTCACTTACTGGATCATTGGCTCACATGCAAGATGTACTTGGGCTTTTTGGGAAGGTGTTGTTCATGGAGAGCCAGCATGAACACACACCTCCTGCTAAATCATTCCATTGCCAAAGCCACATATGTATCCAGCTAACTTGGGAAGGAAGTTACTAACAAAGTTGCCCACAGTCTTGAGCCCTGTATGGTGCAAATATGACTATCTCCTGATACATTGAGTAAAAGACTTTTAGAATCCTGAGATGACTTGTCTTGAGCTGGGACGTGAAAAAAATCACGCTGAAATGATAGGGGATGACTAAAAATAATTGCAATCTTCTGATGCAAATGCATAATTAGCCATGTTCTTACCTAAGGTAATAAACATATGTTAATTAAAAAGACTGTAAATTCTAGTGGAGACGTTACCCAAACATTTGCATCATTCCTAGTTGGGCTTAGCCTTAGACTACACTCACTACAACTTTAACTCTGGTCCTGGCCTACCAAATAGGGGAACACAGCATAGACAGTGCTATGTATCCCTTCTATCCATGAAGGACAGGATCGTCTCAGTGCAATGGTCCAGTGTAACCTCAAGTTTAGGACAAACCCAGGAGAGTCAGGAGCCAACAGTCAATCAAAGACTTGAACTCTGGACCTGTTTTCTTTGATCGATGTTGTAAACAAGAAAACTGAAGCGATTATTCCCCTGAGATCGCTGACTTCAAAACCGGGATAAGAACCTTCATGGCAAAAGAAAGGAAGATCATGATGCTGAAGCCAGCGGGTTGGAGGCCCAGGGGGAAACTCAAGGTGCAACCCTCCTTCACACCCCAGCGCCAAAGCACCTGATAAAAGCCAATATCAGAACTGTTAAAAATTCCTTCAACGAACCTCCCACAAAGGGAAGAATGTGAGAAACAAAAATTGGGGGGATCTGAGGACAGGGCCTGCTGCCCATCAGAAGGGCTGCATTGTTGGCTGACCAAGCTGAAGAGAGGAGCTAGGGGCTCTATACACCTTAGTACAGGACCAAATTTACTTCTGTTGGAGAAGTGGGTTTGAAAGGAGCCTCACTAAAGTTGGAAGGTTATGTTAGAGGGAAGGGAGATGATCAGTGTCTCCACATAAAGCCTGGTTTATATCCAGAACCTTCAATAAAATACTAGGGTGTTACAATCTGCATGAGCTATGTGGGAGTCTCTGGTGTGTACAGAACAGGGCGTATACAGAACAGGACAATTGTAGTGTTTCACTCCTGTCTTTCCTTGCTAGCTTCTGGCAGTCAGGAGTTTAGGGTTGCCCCAAGCATGGAGTTGCATCCCTGACCATCTTGGCTAATAATCATTGCTGGACCTATTCTCTGTGAACTCATCTAGTTCTTTCTTTAACCCAGTTGTACTTTTGGTCATCATGACATCCCATGGCAATGAGTTCCGCAGGTTAATTGTTCATTGTGTGAAAAAGTATATTTCTTTGTTTGTACAAAGCCTGCTGTCTATTCATTTCATTGGGTGACCCCTGGTTTTCTTATTGTGTGAAAGGATAAATAACACTTTCTATTCAAAATTCATGAACTTATAGACCTCAAGCATATTCCCCCCCCCATTAATCTTCTTTTTTCTAAGCTAAACAACCCTAATCTTTCTATTGTCTCCTTGTATGGAAACCATTTCATACTCTTGATCATGTCTGTTGCCCTTCTCTAAATCTTTTTCAGTTCTACTAGATCCCTTTTAAGATGGGACAACCAGAACTGGACACTGCATTCGAGGTGTGGGCACACCATGGATTTATACAGTGGCATTATGATATTTTCAGTCTTATTTTCTGTCTCTTCCCTAAGAGTTTCCAATATTCTGCTGGCAGTCTTTTTGACTGCTACTGTGCATTTATATGAGTTTTCCAGAGAGCTATCCATGGTGATTCCAAGATCTTTCTTACATCATCCATTACATCCATTTGGGCAAACTTTCAGAAGCTGGACTTGCACCTGCTTCCACAAGGCTCAGTTTGGCCCTTTGTTTTACAATGTGAATGACTAAAGTGATTGCTACGGATGACATAAGGGTTCTCAGGGGATGTAGAATAAACAGAGAAAAAATCTTCTATTTTATTTTAATTATTAATTATATAGCACAAGAAACACACAGATCTCTCTACAAACCAAAAGAGACTTGACAACATAAGACCTATTAAGGGTATATCACTTTTCCATCTGTTTTTCACCTAGCTAAATTAAAAACAGCTCTAATACTCATTGAAGCCAATGGAAAGACTTCAGGCTCCTACTCAGCACTAATTTCAGTTGTTAAATCTAAATCGTAAAGATATGTTTTGCTTGCTTTAATATAAAATATTTATAAATAAACTCCTGACTCGGTATGTTTTCCAATACTCTAAAATGGTGTGTTTCATCAGCATAGCTCCCTCTGATACATAGTTCATTCTTAGAGCTAAAAATTCTGTCCTCTCCTCAACTCTGCTCCACCCAGAGTCAAACATTCATTTCTGACAAATACAGTACTTCTGAAAGGCCTGAAAATGACAGGAAACTTCATTAAAAACACAACTGGGACAGTGACAAACACATGCAAAGCTCTGGAGAACCCGATTCCTGTCACTAGACTGGTATATAGCTAATGTCAGGAACCTTCTATTACACAACATAACCCTGCCTAAATTCCTTTCACTAAACCAAACAACTCGTTACAAATTATACCAGCCCTCTCTAAATCAAAGCAACACGAGCATCTCCTAGCAGGCCACCTTAAAAAATTAAAAAGTCCAGATTGGAAAAAAGTAGGAGTCTTTCATGGCATTCTCAGGTCAGTAGAAAATTTTAGCCAAATTCTTCTCTCCACTGCAACCACATGGCTTTAACGGGGGTTGCATTAGTATAGCAGAGGGAAAAATGTCACTCTCTCTGCTCTAACTAGTACAGGGTATTTTATCTTGCAATGTATATGGATAAGTAAAGATTCAAGAACTCACTTGCTATGTCATCCACTAGCAGAAAAGTGTTATTTAAAATCTCTGCAAGTTTGATAAATGCTTTATTTTATTTAATTAACTGGAACCAGAATCTACTACCCTTATTCCCATTGATTAGATACTAACTCCCTGCATGATCACATTGATTCCAATAGCAACACACGAGGCAAAGTTGTACCCAACCAGACAGGGCTGGCGACAGAAATTTGGGGGCCCCCTACTCCGATAGTTTGGGGGTCCCCCAGCCCAGCCGGGGGCCCCCCAGCCCAGCCGACAGCGGATGGAGGCCCCTCCAGCCCAGCCGCCCCCTCCCCAGCCCAGCCGACAGCGGATGGGGGCCCCCCAGCCCAGCCCGCCCCCAGCCCAGCTGGCGCTCGCCCCCCCCCCCCCGCCAGCTGACAGCTGGCGGCAGCGGGAGCGAGAGTGGCGTGAGCCGCCCTTTCTCCCCCCCCCCCCCGCCCCCGGACAGCACTGCTGCCGCCGGCCGGGCTCACAGCTCCTGCCGGGGCCAGGCGTGCTTGTACCGAGGAGAGCCGCTCTCCGCTCTCCAGGTCCCCGCTCTCCAGGTCCGGCGACAAGGGGGGACACAACGGGTACAGCTGTGTACCGGGGCCCCCCTAAAGTCGGGGGGCCCGGTACAGCTGTACCCGTAGTACCCCCCTGTCGCCGGCCCTGCAACCAGAGGACGGGCAGCAGAATCTGACCCTTAATTTAGATCAATCCCTTGTAGAATTAGTATATAATTGAAAGAGATATTCAAACGATGCCCTAAGAACAACAGCTAGTGGTAACATTTTGCCTTCTATCACTGTCTGAGGAGGCTGAAATGTTACCACTAAATGAAGTAGTTTGGAACTTGCTGAAAGGCTCTAAATAGGCCTTCTTCCCACCTCCTCCCCCCAAAGAATAGTATACATGTGACAATTTCAGAGTAGGCCAGGCAAAGACTTTCTTCAGAATCAACCATGAGAGCATTCACATTCATCGAGTTTTGCTTTGAGTTTTTGGATCCAAATGAACCTGAAATCACTGCAAAACTTACAGCTAGATAATGACTGAACAATCTGCCCTGAGTAGGGGGCATCACATTGTCCTTGGAGCAGCCTGGGAAGGAAATTGTGATGCAGTTACCCTCTGGTTCCCCTGCTGCTCTGGAGAGGAAGTCAACTATATTGTTTGTAGGCCTGGTGGACCGCATGCCTTTGAATGCTAGTGTAACTATTCTGGTCAGACTACTGGGGAGCAAACAAGGTCCATCCATTCCCCCTACTTCCTGTCCACCTGCATGATGGGGGCAAGCAGGGGGAATAGTGATTTCTGTGTAACATCTTCACTTCTTCATGTCTACCCATGAAGCTGGTGAAAGGAGACAACCTGTGCCACTGCATAAGCCAGGCCACAATTTGTCTGTTGGTTATAATTCCTTATTAATTGTTTCCAGTAGATCTCCAGATTTGCTGAGTGCCTTACAAAGAGAAAGGAAGGCACAGTGCCTGCCTGGTGAGCTTTTAAAACACCCATCCTACCTGGTTTTGCTTTGAAACCCGGCAACCATGAAACCTGAAATATGGATTTACAATAGCTTGGATGGAAAACCATCAGTTCTCCAGGGTTCAATTATAATTGAGCCCAGATTCAACTCTGAAGCGGTCTGAAACACAATAGAAGTTCTGGCATATTTGGGCTGTGCTGTGAAGTTGTAATGAAACCCCAAGCTGGGTGCTCACACTGTGCAACAAGCTCATGGATGATGAAGCTTTAAAAGTCAAGGTGAATTGACACGAAAACAGCAGCTGCAATTTGCAAACTTGTCAAGGTATGCTCTTTCTCACCCTGGGTGATAGATTGGCAGAGTCTTAAGGCACAAGTTGCCTTGGCTTTCCCAGGTTTTCATACACAGGCTAAAGATCCTTCTGTCCTGGGGCCACAGTTCAGCCCTTGCCCCTTAGGTCTTTCCGGGTGTGTTGTTGTTGGGAGAGTGAGGTACCCTCATGATATCATTGTCCCCCTTTTATGTCTTCTTCCCAGTAGCTGGAAAGCTCTTGCTGTGACCTGCGTCAAACAGTTCCCCTTGTGTAGTACTAGTTCTGAGAGGTTTCTATTGTCTACAGTTCCTGGGGTAATCCTTGGGCCTGCGTGCATTTCCTCAATAAGTCATTAACATAATTTGGTCTTTTTACTGTTGTACCTGAAAGGCTGCTTGTGTGTAGTTTCAACCTCTCAACATATTTCAGTAACACATACATAGCCAAATTTCATAACTTCACATAGGACGACAGCACATACAATCCAATGAGATAGTAATGTCTAGCAGATCAAGTCTTCTAGAATGATACCTCAGAAGGCTACTTTGTACTAATTACACGACAGTGGTGAATATTGGGGTGTCACACCTGCAATAGGACAATCTTTGTCCTCCACATCTTCTTTTTCCTCCAATCTATGAAGTATCTTGTGCTTTTGCCACAAGTTAGCCAGATGACATGGCTAAACTACCATAGCTGCCTCTGTCTAATTATTGAGTCTGCAGTCTGCTGACGCATGCACCACAACACTTAAAGAATATTTCCAAAGAATTCACAAGATTCTTTTCAAACAATGCTGGTGGAATGCATTCAGCTTCCTATTGTGTACTTCCACCATCTGCAGTGTTTCCATGGCATAGAGTAGCGTTGGGAGTACAATAGCATTATACAATCTCATTTTAGAGTGTATATGCATCTTCTTACTCTTTCAGATATTTCACAGACAGGTAAATGATCCACTACCAATTTTTGCCTTCACTTCTTTAGTGAGCAGGCAATCAATAGATATCTTTTCTTCTGAGATAGATGAAGTCCTCAACTCTTTCTTCACCGTCACTCACATAACCACTAGTGTTGACAGCCTTCTGTGCTATCTACATGGTCTTGGTCTTCTGCATACTGATATGAAGTCCCACTTTAATAGCTTCTGCTTTTATGATCGTAAAGAGTCTTCTCATTCCATCCAAGTTGGTATCCAGTTTGACTGCATCGTCTACAAAATCCATTCTTGTGGTTTATCTCTTGCCCAGACAATACCAGTGTCATTGGCAGTAGCTATTGCTCTTCTCATTACAAATTCTATGACAATGCAGAAGAGAAGAAGGGAATGGAATGCAACTTTGCCTTACAATCTTAAACCATTCCATGACTCCAGTCCCTGTCCTGGTACAGCACACAGACTTGTCATACAGATCTTTTCTCAAATTAATAATCTTTGCTGGAAATCCACAGTGTCTCGGGATCTTCCAGAGGCCTTCTCCACAGACACTGTCAAACACTTTCATGAAATCAAGGAAGTTAAAAGCCATCTTCTGCTAGTATTTCTAAATATGTTTTCTCAAGGTGAAAGTCTGGCCTGAACATGATCAAAATCCAACTTGTTCTTCCCTGAGTACTTTATCAAAAACAGTTTTCATCTTATTCAAAAAGATAGTGCAAAACACACAGAATAACTTATTTACAGACATCTTTTCATCCCAAATGGCTTTAAAAAACTACGGCCAACATTTTAAACTTGAGTCCCTAAACTTAGGCACCCAAATTCATGACTAGGCACTTGACAGACAACCAGTTTGAATAGATGCTGAGAACTGGATCCTCCACTCTCTTGGACTATATGTGAGAAGCTTCAGGATATAGAATATCTGAGACTGTCTAGATCTTTGCGTGGACTAATTGGAGAAGATTACTTTTAAGCAGAGATGGCTATGAACTGCAAAATTCACCTCAAACTTCTGAGAAGTTCAGATCCAGATCATTGCTTTGGCCTGTTATAGAGATAGGAGCCAACTCGTGTTCAGATTCTGAATCTTTGAATTTGAGGATGTTGCTCTCTGGTGTTTTGGCCCATGTCTAAGTTTAAAAGAAGTAAAGTGAACAGAATTTTTTCATTTGGGCCTAATCAAATCTCCACATTTTAAAACTGACATCTCTCTGACTTTGTTCTCCACACAACTGTCAGTCAATGTCAAATGGGATGTATTAATCAAAACTCTAGTTATGGTCTGATAGCATTATATAGCTGAGTAGAAAAACACAGGTGAAACAGTGTCACATGCTGGTTTATCTACATTAAAACTTTTTTTTTCTTTTAAATTGAGACATCTGTCTAATCTCAATACTTTCTGTCAAATGAATATAGGCACCACAGAAGCTTATCTGAGCTGGATGTAAAAGGAAAACATTTCTATGGGCATACTTATACCTGTCAGCATTTACTCAAGAGTTCTTTCTCGTATATTAATGTGAGTGACATTAAAATGATTAAAATTATTGTTAATGTTAACACTACTTCAGCAGTCATTTTTCCCTATTTTAAAATGGATCCTTCCCTTGAACCCAAGTGCAAGTGTGAATTGGGTCACATTTCTGTAAAGCTTAAAAAAATGTCCGGTGGAGACAAGGGAAGGGTAAGGTAAAAAGAGAATCAAAGGCTCAGCAGTGCAGTGCATGGGATTTACAGGTGTGTATATAGCTCTCTATATGGAAGAGATAAGCTTTCTTTGAGCTGTTTTTACAAGGTAGTAATTTAGCATTATACAATAGCTGAAGCAAGTGTAGTTTAGGCTTGCCCTCTTTATGTTCTCTATACTTAATGCCATCCACACTTGTGTGGAATGCCTTGCATATAAACAAACTCTACTCAAAGACATCTCAACCTTGACATTTTGTTTTCCTTTGCAGAACTCCATTTCTTTAAAACACCACTTGCCTGGCATGCTCCCACATGAGGCACAATTATCAGAATAATAATTAACAGGGTCTCATTAATTTGGGATCAAACAATACACCCTAATGAAGCAAAGAACAACCAATGTGATCCCTTAAGTGAGGCGTATGCTTTTCTTACACCTCGTGGCACCTAATCTGCTGTAACCATTAGGCACTGAACTGACCATAAAGGCCTGTATAACATTGAGTCAAGGACAGTTAATGGATGCCGGAGCACAAACAAGAGTGCTCCAAGCATGTCAGTCAAGACTAACCTGAGGCGAAAACATCAAAATGCAGGTTGGAGTTTTGACATTCCTGCAGGCTCTGTACGCCTCGCCAGTGAATTTTTAAAGTCAATATCCCCCTTCTGCTTGCGAACACTTTCTATCTGATGAGTAGGAGTAATGGGGATCTGATTGAACTGTGACTAAAGTATTACTTAAAAGGGAGCTTTGAATGTGTGTGTGTATTTTTTTGTAAATGTCTGTGATAACAATAAAGACAGTTTACACAGATTATCACAGGCTGTGTCTTTAGACTTCAAGGTTATATGATTAGGAAATTAGAAAAGAGATTAGATTAGAAAAACCACAGAACATTTTTAAAAAGGAAGCTTTTTACAAATTATCTGTGTACTGAATTTACACAGAATCTGATAGATAAATCTTCTAATATTTGGAAATGGATAAATGCGACAATGTAAATAGAAAGAACTCGCTCTGGAGCTCATGTCTGGCAAAAGTTCAAACAACATATTAAGTATTCTAATTTGCTTAAAGCTTACTTATAAAAAACATGCATATTGTGATATAAAATGTAATGATTCATACATATAAATGTAATGAGCAATAATAATTGCTCTAGATGAGCACAATATGAGCTGTTATAAAGTATGTTCCCTGTGCCTCCAGATTTCACATTAAATCTTTATCTTCATGTTCCCCTTTGCACAGTGGAGTGAAATGATTAAGGAAAATGGACATTAAACTAAGCCACGCTCAGTTTCAGTGATAGGCAATACATGTGAGCAGCTGAGGTGCCACACAATTGGGACAATGCCGTCAATAAATATACTTCTTCTTACTGGAAAATAAGATCTTTTCTTCTTCCTTTAAATTACTAGTCAAAGGGAAATTGTACTAACTGAAGTGATATTTTAGTGGATTTAAAGGTCCTGAATCAAATAGCATAGCAAACTATGAAACTTCACGGATTTGGAAGGAAAGCATGTTCATGAGTTCTTTGGTGAGTTTAGACTATTTCAATGGTGGAAAACATTTTGATACAGGGTCATTTTACTATTAAAACAAATTAGTGAGTGAGCTACTTGATGTGCTTCTCACTTGTCTAAGGACCTTTTAGTTAACATTGTCCTGTTGTTTTCTTGGTTGCTGTTTTATTTTAACCTCTGAAATTTTACTTAACTTGAGATCTCGTACATTTGGGAAACACATATGCACAAATATTGTGCATTAGCTAAATATATTTTGGATATATTATTTTTCTCTTCACCTCTTGTCAAAAACTCCTGCACAGTATTACTGTGCACTGTTGAACAGTTGTTGCATCATAGTCCTGAACTGGCTGCGTTCAGCAGTAGCTAAACTGTTATATGTAAAGCACATGATATATTAAACTTTCCATGTTCTTGGGGTTCATTTGGAAAGAAAGGTGCTATATAAATGTACAGTATTTTTATCTTAAGCTCCTGATTTCCCTACAAAGATATACAGCATATCGGTAACTAAACTTTACATACACTACCATTTCTTCTTTACAAGATTTATTATTAATAATTTTAAATAATGTTTTACTTGTTAATGTTAAAAAAAATGTTTTAAGCACTTAATATTCAGCTTTAATCAGAACCCCTTCAAAGCATATGTAACAGTAAAAGATAGTGTCCAATTAATTTCCAGTGAGCCTGCTGCTTAGCCTTCTTGTACTGACTCGTCAGATAGCTGTACTGTACTGTATAAAAAGTACTGTAGAAACAAGTGACCAAATCCCATTTTTTTAAATAACACCTTTTTCCACCCCCTTGAATGGGTCTTTAACTTAGTCTAATGATCCTATGACAATGTCAGGGAAACTGTGGAAACGAGACCATATTAAGATGTAATTATGAAGGCAAAATGATGGCAATTCAAGTTGATGGAGACCATTTAACAAACGATAGCAAAACAAACTCAATGTAAGTCTATGCAGAGCACATGATCATGTCCAGAGAATGGTAACACTTGCTAGGTCTTTTCTCTCACAATCTTCTGCAAGCAATGTTGATACTTGCTTATGTGAACAATTGTACAACACTGAGGCAACAGCAAAATTATGTCAATCCTGCCTGCACGTTATCTTACCTCCTCTCTGAAGTGTTGTTTATGAATTGTAATACTGTATAGCACAGTGATGCCACACCAGGAGGGCAACAGAAACCTCAGCCCAACCTTCTGTGGGCCAAACAGATTCTACCTTTTAAAATAAAATTTAAAGTCATCCATATTGATTTATACAGTATTTTAAGTTCAGCTTGGTTTGTGTATATTTAGATAGGCTGTTTCTATCTACACTATTGTCTATTTACACACTTATGTAAACTAAAATGATGTAAATATGATGACAAAATGTGACTGAATTGGCCATTAGTATATTGTGTCAAAGCAGGCTGCAGGCCTTATGAAATACTTTGGTGGGCCATGTATAGCCCACGGGCCATAGGTTGGGCGCCCGGATATAGCATATTAATATATTCTAAGGTCTTGTATATTTGTTTTGTTTCCAATAAAATATCTTTATCTTCTAATATATTTGAAATATGTTGTTATATTAACAAAGTAAGTAAAACTCAGGAGAAATCAGTGTAAAGGTGAAACATACAGTAACCAGGGAAATACCATTTTATCCTTATCCTTCAGCTCTGCTATACCTGGGCATTGTACCACTTATAATCTTTGAGCCACAGTGTTGTCCGGGAGCCAGGGCACTGATCTCAGAGGCCTGGATGATCTTCCTGGGTCTGCCTGTCACTGTGGGTAGGTCACTTCAGCTCTCTGTGCCTCAGTGTCACTGACTGAGCTTGTACACGCTGTGTAGTGGGGCTGGTTGTTACTCTGCGTTTGTGGCGCACGTAGCCCAAGGGAATCCTGACGCTGGGGAAGGCCGGTAGGTGCTGCCCGGGTGTAAATTAATAATTACCCTCTATCAGAAAGTCCCACAGAAAGTGATTGATGTTACATGCAAGAGGGAAAACATTTCTTTCATTAATATGGGCATGGTACTGTACAGTAAGGCTCTGACCATGCAGGTAGGCCTCTGTGCCAGTGCAAAACCCCCACTTACACAATGGGGCTCCACGTAGCCACATGGGCCTCTTTGCTGTATCATGGACCTAAGTAGCTACACAGTCATCTTGCCATTATTTCAGACCCACCCAAGAGAGGGCCATTGGTAGCAACATGAACAAGGACCAGTTCAGGGTGGTAGAGCGGCCTTAAACCTGAATTTCCCTTTTGATTTTTTTTTTTGGGGGGGGGGTTATCTCATTGCTGTAATATTATTTTAATGTGATTTTTATGCTTAATTTATAACAGTAATCATGTACAATGTACTAGTCCATTACCAGTATGTTAATGGCCATCTAACACTTGGGAAGCCCTCAATGCTGCCTTGGGGCCTGAATCCCCAGATGGTCATTAACGCTACCTAATGAAAGACCACCACATCGTACATAATTACTTAACATCTTGTGCATGAAAACACATTAAACAAAGTGAGCTTTTAAATATTTAGAACTAAATCACATTAAATAAATGTTTATTCTTGGTAAACATATTTGGGGGGTAGGGCTGCGCTGTGGAGAATTACATTCCCACCGCTTCTTCTTTCGTGACACAGAGCTACAAATGGATCCACACACGGAATGAAAACATTTAGCCCATTAACATTTGGAATTTCATTGATGCATTTCTAGTGACTGCTGCTCTTTAATAACAGTCTATGTGTGAGGGAGGGTGATGCTTTTATTTTTTTAACACCAGAAACAGCAGTTAAAATTTACTAGGAAAAAGTAGCTTTGCACATGCTGAAATCTCTTGGTTTTTTACATTCAAATTGTGAATTTGGTGCTTCATTTTTTGGAAAGCCCTCTTAATCCATGGTGCACAGGGGATCTGCAGCGAGAGTCCCTAGAACATCATGTGCACACCTTTCCTTTGTGCCTGTGAGCAGCTGTTCTCATCAGTCAGTGCTTTTTATGTGTATTGCTATTTTTTGCTTTCAGTTATTTATTTTTAATTATTTCAAGTGAGTTTGGCAATGAAACAGACTGAAGCCCCAGTCCTTCAAGCCCCAGGAGTAGTCCCAGTGAAACCCGACTGCTCACATGCTTAAAGTTGCTGACCTGTGTAAGTGTTGGTAGCATGAGGCCTGTAACCTATTGCTTCACAGAGCAGATTAGGGTGACCAGACAGCAAATGTGAAAAATCGGGACAGGAGGTTGGGGGTAATAGGAGCCTATATAAGAAAAAGACCCAAAAATCAGGACTGTCCCTATAAAATCAGAACATCTGGTCACCTTAGAACAGGTAGAGCACAGATAGCAACAGTGCAACTTTCCCTTAATGCTGCCCACCCATGTGTCTCAGCCTGGGCAGGTGGAGCCAATTCTAAGGCCTCTCACCTATGGGCCTCATCTTTCTCCCACTGACTTCAATGACCAAACTCCCACTGACCTGAATGGAAGCAGGACTGATCCCTAAATCCTCCTCTTTGTACCAAGCCAGAATAGCAGGGCTTGGTGCAGAGGAGTCTTGCAATATATAAGCAGGGGAGAAATTTCCCCCTCTGTGAGCTGCTGAAACTTTCTGGGACTGTTGCTGCAGACACCCTGACTTCTCTTGCTTCCCCATTCTGTGGGACACAGAGATAGTGCATCCACTGGGCATAACCAATATGTCTGTCCCTGCTCTTCCCACTCACTGAACCCTAAATGCTTCTGAGAGAGGACATTGATTTGGACACCTGAGTATGCAGATTTGTCTGTGGTGCTCCACAGCTCTGGGCAACTTAGCATTGAGATAGCACAGAACCTCTATGCAAACACCCTTAATCCAATATCCATTTCCAGCAATGTAATCCCTGTGGTTCCATTGCATCTGGGGTTCCCTTCATTTACAGAGAGAGCAGATTGCTCCTCAGCATGGGAAGGAAGTTATGTCTTCACATCTATTGAAAATCTTGACTGTCACCCACTATGAGGTTACTGATTAGTGCCTGTTGTTTTGTGGCCAAGAGTCTACTAGAAACTGGCCTGAAACCACCAACTCATTTTACAATGACCACAAGTAACCATTTGGATGATTGAGACTATAAGTCTCAGGGGGGTGGGGGAATAGCTCAGTGGTTTGAGCATTGGCCTGCTAAACCCAGGGTTGTGAGTTCAATCCTTGAGGGGGCCATTTAGGGATCTGGGGCAAAAAATCTGTCAGGGGACAGTACTCGATCCTGCTAGTGTAGGCAGGCGGATCCTGCTAGTGTAGGCAGGGGACTGGACTCGATGACCTTCAAGGTCTTTCCAGTTCTAGGAGATTGGTATATCTCCATTTAAAAAAAAAAAAAAGTCTTTACCCACCTGGCTGGATTCAAACCAATGACTTAAGAGGTTGAAACGCTTTATAGCCCATTCATAATCCCCTGAGCTATGGAGTTTCCTCCAAATGCACTTATTTTTTTTTTAAGTTAATGGCAGGATGTTGCTCCATGTCTGTGTTTTCATAGATTTCCTAATTATTTGTTGAACTTTTTGAGGGAAATGAATCTAGATTAGCTATTGCAAAAGCCTAATTGTTTCATTAATAAAGCAGATGAGGTTTGCATTTCAGATTATTTTGTATTTTGTGCAGACACTATCCCTTGGATCCATCTTGGGAAAATATCCATCTGCAGTAGTTATGTCATCAAAATATACTTCACAATGAGTGTAATCAGTTTCGTTAATATTGCACTGTACTGCCACAGGGGAGCTTTTTCAATGGCATAAAGTGTACTCAGACACCCAATTCCCATTGAAGATCAATAGGAGTTGAGGCTCGAATATTTAAAAAATCACCTGAGGTAATTAGGTACCCAACTCCCATTGGCTTTGAAAACCCAGACTGAGGGCCTAACTGCTCTTTGTACCTTCAACAATCTCTACCGTAGCATAGTGTATGACTGGTCTGATCGCAACAGAACAAGAATGTTCAGAATAGGATTATGCCTCTGCAGAATACTAAATCCTTTGTCTTCACTTTAAACATTGAGGGTAAAATTTTCACAACTGGGTACCTAAAGTTAGTCTCCTTTGTCCATATTTAGACACTTAAATAAATGTCCTGAATTTCAAAAGTGCTGCGCACCCAGCAGTTCTCACTGAATAAATGTAGGCACATAGGGCCAGATTTTCAAAGGTCTCAGTGGAGTTAGGCACCTAACCTATTTAGGCAATTTTGAAAATCCTACTAGATGCTTATCTGCATCTTTAGGCACCTAAATACCATTGAAAATCTTAGTTATTCAAAAATCTGAGCTTTTTAACAGTACAGAAGCACAGCTGTACCAATATATGCACAATGCATTCTTCCAGGAGGGTATAAACAAAGTGATGTCTAAAAGCTTTCCTTACAGTTCTCTATAGACTTCTCATCATTTTATTTTTGATTGCTTTGGGCGATATCTTGCTTTCATGTTTTAAAAAGAAACCATCAACTTAAACACCACATTTCTGCCTGCCACTTGTGTAGCGTTACTATTGCTAGAAGTGACATCTAAGATGAGTACAACTCAAAGAGATTAGAGACAAAGCCATTTTTGTGTACTTTCTCGGTGTGTTTACTTTCTGAACTGGGCAGCACTTTGAGCTACATTCTCTTATCAGTTTCACCAATGTAAATCTGGAGCTACTCCAGTGAGATGATATAACTGGGACTTAAAAATTGCCAGTGATAAAGTGAATTGCCAACCTTGACTTAAAAAGATGAAGAATCCACCATGACCTTTGGTAAATTACTGCAGTAGCTAATTTCCCTCACTTTACATTTTTACACTTCATTCCAGTCTGAATTTGTCTCACTTTGACTTCCAGCCATTGGATCATGTTCTACATTTCTCTGCTAGATTGAAGAGCACATCATCAAATATTTGTTCCCCATGATGCTTCTTAGAAAATGTGAAGTCACACCTTGACTTTCTTTTTGTTAAGCTACATAGATTGAGCTCCTTGAGTCTATCCCCACAAGGCATGTTTTCTAATCTTGTAATCATTCTTGAGGCTCTTCTCCAAACCTTTTCCAATTTACCAACTTCCTTCTTGAATTGTGGACACCAGAACTGGACATGGTATTCATGCAACAGTCACATCAGTGTCAAATACAGAGGCAAAATAACTTCTCTATTCCTACTCATGATTCCCCTGTTTGTGCCTCCAGCAATCACATTAGCCCTTTCCATCAGAGGCTTGCACTGGGAGTTCACATTCAGCTGATTATCCACCATAAATCCCAAATCTTTTTTGGAGTCAGTGTTTCCCAGGAGAGAGTTCCCCTATCCTTTAAGTATGGCCTATGTTCTTTGTTCCTAAACGTATACATTTACATAGTAGCTGTATTTACAACCATATTGTTTGCTTATGCCCATCTTATTGAGCGATCCAGATTGCTCTGTATCAGTGAAACTGTCCTCTTCATTATTTACCACTCCCTCAATTTTTGTGTCATCAGCAAATTTTATTAGTGATGATTTTATATTTTCTTTCAATCCTTGAGAAAAATGTTAACTAGCACAGGGCTGAGAACGGATCCCCGAGGAACCCCACTAGACACACACCTGCTCAAGGATGATTCCGTGTTTACAATTATATTTTGAGACCTGTCAGTTAGTCAGTTTTTAATCCATTTAACGTGTGCCGTGTTCATTTTATACTACTCTCGTTTTTTAATCAAAATGTCGTGCAGTACCAAATCAAATGCCTTACAGACGTCTAAGTATATTACATCAACACTATTACTTTTATCAACCAAATTTGTAACCTCATCAAAAAAAAATATCAAGTTAGTTTGACAGGATCTATTTTCCATAGACCCGTGGTGATTGGCATTAATTACATTACCCTCCTTTAATTCTTTATTAATCAAATCTTGTATCAGCAGCTCTATTATCTTGCCCGAGATCAGTGTCATACTGACATGCCTATAATTACCTAAAAGTAGGTAAATAACAGAACAATAAAACAAAACGCTTAACGTTTATATAGACGTTTTCATCAGTAGATTTCAAAGAACTTTACTTATCTCAACTTGCAAGTTGAGGAAACTGAGGCCTAGGGAGGTTAAACTCAACGTCACAGCACAAGTATCCTGCTGCCTCTTCCTTAATCCATTCATAAATCTGCCTGTCTGTTTCCTGGTACATGGCTATGTCCCCTTTTTATCACAGAGGATATGTCCTAATCTTCATCCTTTAATCTACTTCTTTTTTCGGCTCTTGATTCAGGATGTGACTGTATTAGGATGACCAGATAGCAAATGTGAAAAATTGGAATACCTTTTTTGTGGGAGTGGGAAGGAGCAAAGTTGCATATATAAGACACAGCCTTATTGTCCCGATAAGTTCGGGAAGTCTTGTCACCCTACACTATCTCCATATTGAGTGATAATGAGGGCAAAGATCTTCCCACATTAAATATTGGAGGGGGAGGGGGAAATCAAGTTTTAGCCTTAAAATCATGTTTTAGCCTTAAAACAGATTTTAAGGCTAAAGTTATGCCATGTAGTGGAGAAGTGGGTTATGTGTAAAAATACACAAAATAGTTTGCTGTGTATAGAACTGTCAACCCATAGCTACTAGCTGGAGGGATGGTCACAAAACAGCCTAAGACTGGCCTGTATTGGCCACTGGCTGTAATGGTGTATAGTGTATCTAATCTTGTCTGTCTAGGTATTTATACCCCACTCATCTCTGTGGCGAGCACCTTCTTAGGAAAGAATGTAAATTGTGTTGGAGAGAAGCACCTAAAGTGACCTATGATCTCAAGTCCTCCTTTAAGTGCCAAATAAGTGGCCATATTTTCAGAAGAGCTCAGTAGGTTCGGTACTCAGATCTTTTGAAAATCTGGCCATATGAGTCACAAGGGCAGCTACTATTTGCTGTTCATATTTGAAAATCTGGCCCTTATTTAGGAAACTAAATGGGAGCTTGAGATCTGTTTGAAAACATAGCCCAAACTATGCATTTGGAACACTTGAAGAAGGGGCACTGAGCTCTTCTGGAAATATAGCTTGATTAGTATGCCACATCTTTTCCCACTTGTTACCAACTGATGCTTAATTGCTGAGGAATAAGCATTCCTTTGATAAGAATTTTAATTGGTAAATGTTACAAGATGCTCTGCTTTTGCCCCTATTTTATATGTAGCCACCTGATGACACATGGCAATGGAAAAAACAATACATCTGACAGTTTGGGTAATAATATCAATGCAAACCGCTATCTTTGGATCCATGTGTACAATGTATTAATTAATAAAAAGCTAAAACTTTAAGTTGTGTTGCTTATTCAGCACAAATATTCACTTTCTCTTGAAGCTACCATGTAGCATACCAGGATTTCATTTGACCACGATCATTTTCTGCCTGCACATACCTCTCCTTTTGGTGAATTATTACTCTCACATAGACAGCACTGGTAATTCAGCAGAGCTACCACACTGGACAGACAAAGACTATTGTTTGGGGCAAGAAGTCTGCTATTCATCTTCCAAAATGTGTAATTTGCTATTCTTTTATGGGATCCAGTTTGTGGATCTGATTGACTGACTTGGCCCGAAGGCTGGAACTGTTTACTAAGATATGTAAAATTCATTTTGCAACTTCAGTAGGCTTTGTATTACATTTTGTAAGGATAAGACTTTATATATTCAAGAATTTGGGGTAGTTTCTAAAACTATTCTGGATTTTGCAGACTATTCTCAACTAGGGTGCTTCATTTAATATATGCTGTAAGAACTGATTGCATACAGTCAACATCCATCATTTCCTTTTGACTTACTGTATGTTGGGAAATCTCTGTGATTGCTTTAGACTTTAACCTTCACAAATGTAGATAGCTTGCTACTGATTCCACAAAACTACAATTTTGGTTATGTGGGGAATTTAATTGTATCTATTACAGCTAAATTCAATCTTTGCCCTTGGGGGAAAAATGAATATCCACTGCACTTTTCTCTTTTTAAAAAATTGTGGTTAACTCCACACTTTGATCGCTATCATTTCAACTTTGGACTTTTATTAAAACTGTTTTGAGTCTGACACAACTATAGAGACAGATAGAGTGGGAAGATAAATGTAACTTCTGAATAGGTTTAATATCAAAAGTGGATAACAGAGAAGGCAAGATATTTCATCTATGAAAACTTCACGTCTGTAAGAGTTGCCACTTACTGCTAATAAACCTTTCAGCCTTGAAAGGTCAAAAGGTGAGAATGATTGAGGTACCTTTTGCTATGAATATTTTACGAGCTGTATATCCCTTTTTCACTGAGATCTGTGTGCTGACTGAGGGCTTCTTCAGGATGAGTCTTTAGTTGACTGATGAATACAAAACACCTCTCGAACAAAAGGCATTCAAGATTAGCTGAAGACAAATCAAGCTACTTTAGTTTCTGTTCATGGTTCCTGGAGTATCAATAGAGATAAAACACTGAGTGACAGGTAACTGAAATACAGAATAACACAATATATTGTACTCCTATTGATTGTGGAAATAATGGGAAAGTTTGCAAGTCACGGTAATGTCATGGGCAATGATGAACTCTAGAGAACTCAAGGACCAAAAAGTAACATGAAACACGAAGTAAAATGAAGATAATATTTGGTTACAGTACAGTTCTCAAATTGTAGTGAAACACATCCCTTTGCCTTTGAGTCTGCGTGGTTTTTAAAATGAAGACAATGGGAAGAAACTGGCTCCTGAAACAATATAGCTATTTTCTTTTACTACGGCCAGTAATGTGAACTTCTTGGAAGACATCTTCTTTCACCACATTACTGAGGCCCTGCACATTTGGAGGCTCTGAAACAAAATTATCTTCTTCATGCATAACCATCTTAGGGTCATATTGTGCAAGGTGCTTGGGAGTTCAGGAAACAGCACGGCACCAAACCAAGTCCTCCCTTTTGTTTGTTTATAGCACTGAAATGAAGGAGCCAGTCTCCTTCAATCATATCTTATCTTTTTTTTTAAAGGGTAGTTTCTTAGCAAAACCAATAATTGATTTTCACAGGTGCTGAGCAGCCCAGGGCCCTCTGTCTTGATTTGCAGTTGTAGATGATCCAGAGTTCTGAAAAATAGGTTCCAGGTGTCTCATATGGGGTGTTCAGAAACTGAGGAACCCAATCCAGAAATCATTTCTGAAATTGGCCTAAGTGAGTTGCTTTGGGTCAAAGGGGAATCAGAGCCAGAATTAAAGTATTAGCTTTCCTATCTCCCAATCCTGTGCTGAGACCACTAGACACCCATCCCTTTAGGTCTACCGATGAATGCAGAATACCACACAAATTGCTGGAAATGTTTATAGATTTTTAACATTTTCAAAGCATATTTTGGCACATGATAAAAATGCATGCCATTTTGCTTGTCTTTAATACAAAACTATTAACTACAAAGATGAGGTCCAATCTGGATAAGTGCGAAAGGGTAGCAGTATCTACAAACTAATACAATTCTCTGAGTTAACAAGGTTTGTGTTTGTGTGTAGGGGTGGGCAGCTCGTTTATCTTCATCAGTCTAATTTTCATACCACATACTTCACTCACAATTGGCAGCTCAACAGATACAAGCCCACAGACAATACAGACAGTTGTGGAGGAGGCTGCTGTAATTTAGAGCAATCCACCAGGTACCTAAAATGTACCAGCATTGCCAACTTTTATGGGGTAAATAAGCACCCCGACTTTCACAATAAACCAAAAATCAAGCTAATCCCATTTCAAAACAAGGCCAAAATAAGCCAGTCCCTAAGAACCCAAACACGCTATGTGACTAGATCCCCCAGCGTGCAGCCTGGGACTGTGGTGTGCCCACTGTGCACCCCTGACTCTCTCCCCCCCTTTGCCCCTTCTTCCCCCTTGCCCCAGCTTGTTCCCCGTTGTTTTTGTTTGCCAGGAGCCGATCAAAAAAAAGAAGCAGCAAGCCAAGAACTAGCCAATAAGCAACTCACAAGCCAATTAAGCCAAAAACATGCCCAATGTCTGAGTTTTTTAGCCAGTTTGATATGTCTGAAATGTATATGAGTGATTCTTCAGGAGAACAGTCAATTCTCCTTCCAGTTGTATGTCATTGTGGATGAGTAGCTAGATTTAGCTGAATTGCTCTGGGAGCATGTTGTCAAAGCTGTACATAGCATGGGTGTTATGGAAACATCTGCTGGAAAAAATGAGTCCTGCACCAGGACCTGAAGGTCGCACAGGCTGGGCTCAGCCAGGTTCTCCAACAACAGCAAATTCCACAACTAGAGGCCTTCTACCTAGAATGCCCTGCGGCCAGTCTCTTTGACTTATAACCTCGGCAGGCTCTGACAGTCAAAATGTTCTGGTGGAATGCAACTGCCGTGGAGAACAGAGAAAATTGATCTTTAAAATGACTAGGGGGGGCTTTAAAGATATGCATAGAACCTTTGAACTGGTCTAGGGGCTCAGATGGTAGTCAACAGAGTTGGCAACATATTGGTATTATTAAGTGTTTTTGTTTGTTCACTTCCCTTAGCAGACCAACTTCTGCACGTTGGACCTAACGAAACTTGTAGGTGGCCTATTGGGTTAGGTTAATGTATATTGCAGCTGTAATCCAGCCCCGATGCGACAGAAATGTGGCTCCATGTAACCAGGTCCACATCTGAGAGACAGAGGGAGAGTGTCCTGGCCAGAGGAAAATGGAAGAAGGCAACATTGTCTTCATGAGTTACCCCACACACTCCTTCCTTTCTCCCACTGTGCTTTGGAGGCAGCTGGGCTGCTTTGAACTCTTTACTTTCACTCTAAAGGTAAATCAGCAGGTGGTTTAATCTGAGAATTTACCACTTCTAGAGTGAGAGTAAAAGCTGAAAGAATAAGGAAGCAGCCTTACCCCTCCAGGCTTAGACATTAAACAGTTTTATTTTAGATAAATATAAAATTATGCTCAATAGAAGTCGTTCATCTTCTTTACTTCCCCTCCTCCCACCTCCTTCCCCCAGCTATTTCTACTTAGCCTTCCACTATGACATTTTCTCTGTAGTGGGAAGATATGTTAAACATGAATGTTTTTAATGGTTATTGTAACAAAAAAAAAATAAACGTTAAGAAATACTCACTAATTGCATTAGCACATTTCAGAACATGTTTCAGGGGATTATTATCAATGTTAGTATTAATAATGTTAATTAAAATTTCAGATGGTATTAAAGACCTAGAAGAGTGAGACATACAACTTCCTTTCACTTTCAATAGGATTTTGGTACCTCACACCCTTAGACTACTTTGAAAGCCCCAGCCCTCAGGTTATTAAGAGCTTCGGTTCACTACCTTTTTTCTGCCCCACTATTAACAGATAAGAGAAAAGAAGACGATAAGAAAAAAAAGGGGAATTTATGACTCAATGTAGTATATGCATCTCATGCCATCAGATTACCACAGGTTCATCGAGTCATGCTTATATAACTTGATTTTAATTTATGGAGGGGGTTGTTGGCAGGTTTCTGCGATTATGATTTGATTGAATGTCTGTAAAATATCTGTTAGTAATGGATTATGTTAGTAATGAATTATGCTGCTTGAGTATTCTCTTATAAAGCTGTTCACCTTTGCATGGTTTCGTAGACAAGTCACATCTTGCATTGACTGCACACAGCACCAGCTATACCAACTATATGTCAGAGTCCAGAGTAATCTTGTAATGCAAGATTAGATAGGCTACAGAGACAAATGTGGCTGTAAACAACTTTTTTCCTCTCCCTGTCTTGGGGCTGGTCCAGTCCTTGGTATACAGTGGATAGCCTGAAGGCTGCCAGGAATCACGGGGGCACATGGATGTCCAGTTTATGTCTCCCATTCTGGGGCCTGCAAGAAGCTGGTATAGGTATCACTGTGATGGCCTGAGAGAATCCCCCTATTCTGGATGTTATGGCACTATGGCTGCTTTGCTGGAGTATCTGGAGCATGGGATTTTTATTCCAGATTGTGGACCTGATTCTGATCTCACGTCTACAGGGTAAATGAGGAATAAGTCTATTGAAGTCACGGACGATATCTCAGTGTGAAACTAGTGCAAGGGAGCTCAGTCTCAGACTCTTGACTTTTTACCTGCTTGGAAAATAGTCTCTCACCGTCCTGACGTTGGTGATATGGTCACAATAGTGAGCTGATTTGAGAAACATTTGTTTTGAGCTATCCAGGTAGATGATAAGTCATAGAAGGGAACTCTTTTCAGGTCACCTAGTTATGAGAAGACTGACGCAGTTCTGGGTCTCTCTTGCAGCGCTAAAGGGAAGTTGTTTGTATTATAATGAAGGTTTTATAGCATAAACAGAAAGGTTCGTTTAGTACTCAGACGTGGCAGTAGAGGTAATTACCACTGCTAGGGGCACTCAGTGCACACTCCCACCAGTTATTTTTGCTCCTAATTGAATTTCTTATGCTCTGACTCATGCATTTAAATGTTTTGAGTGGACATTCCAAAAACTAGCAACTTCCTCTCATCTTAAAGGCAGGGCCCTTTCCCCCTGTCATGAGACTTTCTCTGCCTTCTACCACAGGCGTGCGGTGTGGATTAATGATTGTGCTTTGAAGAACTACATAAAACACGAGGGGACAAAGCAAAAGGGAGTCCAGGAGAGTGCAGCTCACCCTCCTATCCTTCCCCCTAGGGTGGGGGCCCATTGATTCCCAGCACTTCCCCTATTCTCAGCCAGTGAAGGATCTGAAGTGGAGTAGGAGGAGAAGGTGAGAAATTTCTGGCAGTGAGCAGAGACAGCAAGTATCTGACAAGGAAAGAAGTAGCTTCCAGAGTTTCTTCACTAACAGAAGATTTATCCCACCGCATTTTCACCCTTCCCTGTTAATGGGAGGGGACCAAGGACAGCCTCTGGCCTTAATGGCTGTTTTGGCAGTCAGGGATCTCCAGTACATAAGATTTCTCCAGCAATGCTCCCTTGTCCCTGGCTATGCCCCCTGCCCTAGAAGCACCAGCTGAGGCATCTCCTAGGTGGGGGAAGTCTTAAATAGCTAGTTAAAGCAGCCATCAGAGTGGCAAAAAGCAGCCCAAGCATACAGGCAGCTCTGGCCTTCTGTGTTCAAAATGTGTACACGCAATGACTGGATCTTTGCCCCACTGTGCCGGGACATCTTCCAAGGCAACCGAGATGTCCTGGGCCTAGAATACCTAAAAGATTACGTAAAGCTCTGGGTTGAAAATTTCACACCTCAGGCACAGTGGAACTTTCTACCACAAGGATAAATATTGGTTGTGCAGGAGACTGTGAAATGAACTCCCTAGCCATGGCCAACCTTCCAGAAAAAAAGACTGAATATGAGCTGGAGAAGTGACACACACCCATCAGGATGTTACTAGATTCCAACAGGGATTCATGCAGTTCAGGGTACAGATCCTTCTAATCTTGTGACCGAGCATTCTTACCCTCGCATTGTGCTCTAAATACTTTATATTGAAATATAGCCCCATCACTTTGATATGCACCACTCTCAAGTCCAGCAGAATTACGTGTGTTTCACCTCACGTCTTGCAGCCGTAAACATAGCAATTAATTCCTCCCTCCTCCCCCCAACCCTACAGTCTGATCACTGTCCTCTATCACCATCTGGTACAACAGGATCCATTTGGCCCCCAGGCTCACAATATCCTTGCCTGAGCGAGATGTGACCAGTAGAACACCTATGAAACAAATACCTGCTGAACACAGCACTGTGTCAGTGCTGGCAGCTAACCTGAGAAAACAGTCAAAAGTATTGAACACTATAAATTGTGGTACTGACAGCTTGTCTCTGCCTTTTGCACTGTATCAAGACCAAGAAGAGCGGTTGTAGATATAAATAGAGCTAAAGATCTTACAACACGTGTCCCACCAGTGACAGTCCAGCGTCCCAAAGTAAATCAACAGAATGTTCTCTAAATCCTGAAATTGACATGGGATATAAAATGATTTTTTTTTGCTAGGTTCCCCAAAAGGAGAACGTTCATTTTAAAATAACATCCAAATGAGGCTATGATGTTATTGGTTCCTCTGGAGAAAGCCCACTTGAACTTCCTGGCCACAAAGACTTCATTTACTGGGTAAAGAGTTTTCAATGGTGGCCTGAGCTTTTGCCTGTCTGTAATGAAAAAATGTACTCTTGCTCAGCCTGGACTGAATTTTGGAACCTCTGCATACAGACATATTCTGCAGTCAATGTTCCCAGAACAATATGCCACAACTCAGAGAAAGGTGGTGACGGTTGAGCTACATAATGGGATCTCCGTGGTATCTGACTAACCTGGGTTGCTCTAAAGTACACCTGCTGTCAGTGGCTCAAAGGGGCTGAAGGCAGGGATCACTGTAGGGATCATCTTATACAAAGCCCCTTTCCTCCAGCCACACCCCCACACTGGCAGCAAGAGCCTGGGGCGTGGCATAGGAATCACTACCTCAATTCTGTGCCATGGGAGGACAGTACTATGTCTCGCGCTCAGCTCTCTCAAGGCCAGATGGACCTTCTCTATGACTAGCATCTGTCAGCAATGGTGTGCAGCTCTGGCCAGTCTGGCCCAGAGTATGCACAAGGGAAGTGAAAGTGGCAGATCAGTGGGACGGGTGAGGAGGAGTTAACAGGGAAAGCAACTAACAGTAGAGCGTAAGGGAATGCAGGACTTCCCACTGTTTCAAACGTTCCCTTCCATCATCTCTAGCACTCCTGGAGCCCACTCAGCCCTAGCAAGAGTGGAGGCAACTTCCAGTAGCTTACACCCAACCAGAACTGTGTTCTGGCATAACACCAGACAAGGGTTGAGTTACATAAGTTTTGCAAGCCATGGGAATGGCAAATTGGTACAAATTACTCTATTTGGTCACTTACACGAATTTGTTGACTAACCTGCACCTGACCTATAACTTCCACCCCCTTTTCCACCATTGCTAACTTGTGCCCCAAGCGCAAACCCTTCACTTACATTGTTTACATCTCTGTTTCATTCTATTTGTGAATTGGCTGTAACAGGGACTCCGAATCATGGGTGTGGGCAGACAGGAGTCCTATCCTGGGGCTAATATTCCCGATTCCAGCACGGAATCTATTATGAGAGGAGAATTATTATTTTTACTGTTGGGCAATTGTCTTTCTGTGAGGCAACTGGCAGCAATTTACCCCAGAAACGTCTGGCTGCTGACTGGGTATATAGCCAGCAAATACAAGATGAGACACATCATGCCAGCTGCATGTGATCCGACACTGACCCATCTGCAGTACATGATATGTGCTGGTTTCTTTGCTCTGGACTGGTTAGTAGGAAGCTATAATAAGGAAAGGGAAGGTCCAGCACAACTACATGATTTTTAGTCATAGCTCCAGTTCTAAATGAATTGGTTCCTGTCTACCTTAGAGACTGGGGTCCTGGTTCCCACTGCATTTCAGCAGTGTTACATTGATGGGATTCCATTGGACTCATTTACTGATCTAAACAGAGTAGAACAGCCAGACTCCCCACCTCCCGCCATGAAGGACAATGAAGCAATTCAGATCAGCTGAGGCACTCTAGTGACCAGCCTCAAGATTTAAATAAGAGAATGCTGGTGAAAAGACCTTGTAACTGAAGAGTCCTCAGTTCTGGAAATTATGGCCTCTTTGGTGTGACAGAGCCCAAATCTACTATGAACTTCTGGGTATGTTGCAAAGCCCCTTCTCTTTTCTCAGGAGAGGTGGGTATTGGGAGAGTTATAATACTGGTATGTGGGGAGGTTTCTAACTGATATTGGTTCAATTTACATTTAAATTCCTGCCTACAGCATTGGAAAGGTGCATTTTTGTAACCAAAAATAAATAAATAAAGTGAATGAGGAGACACTTTATCAAACAATTGTGTCACAAGATGCACGGGAAATAATTACACACAGAGAAGGCACGATCCTCAGCTGGTCTAAATTGGCATGGCTCCGCGGCAATAACAAGGGTTTACACCAGCTATGGAGCTGGCCCGCAAATTATATCAGGCTTTATGAGCTGATTAAATTTGCCCATCAAATGACAAGGACTGGCTCAATGACAGGAAAATTAGAAATGTACAAGGAACTATAAAGACCACTGGGATAATGTTCTCAGAAATAAGAGGGCTTTGGGCCAGGCTAGGGTGCTCATCTTTCTAGCCCCACTCTGCAGCCCATTTAATTTGTTGTGGTTATTTCTCACTTCTCTGCTTTTCTCTCCTTCCCCTTTTTTCTTCTGTACAGCTCAGCAACACTGTTGAAGGCTGATAAGACAATTCCTGTGGCAAAGGGACCCAGACCCATTGAAATCAATGGAAGTGAGGTGCCTAAATACCTTTGAGGAGCTGGGCTTTGGGAAATTTCTTCCAGTGCCAAACACTCGATCTGTCAAGCAAGTCAAGTTCCCTAATGTGATGCCCTTATTCAGCTGAGTTGTTCCTTTGTCTTCAGTGGGGATGGGAGACAGGACCATGCTGGGTGGCTGGAACATTCTGGTTCTGACTTCAGTTATTTGTTATCAATCACGAAGCTCTAAAATCTTTCCACTCAGGATCTTAGCAGAGAAAAGTCATCGGAAGTCTTGCTTCTAGGCTCACATTGATGTTACACTGCTGTAATTCCATTGATCAAACTTGGAGCCACTTGTGACTTACACTGGCAAGAGCAGAATCAGGCCCAGAGTTTAATTAGCCTAAATTATCTTTCATAGTTATGTTAGTTTTATAGACCATAAATCAATTTGACCTAACGGGGGAACAGGTTCCTAGCCTGTCTATAACTCACAGACTACATAATTGCTGTCTTGCTGAGATTAACACCATATCACGTTATTAGGACTGTTTATGAATCCTCTGGTGCTGATGAAGCCTACAGTTTAGAAACCATCCCTTGCCTACACTTCCGTATGCTGCTACGTCACAAACAATTGTTGCACAAGCGCTACATTTAATTAAAGGCCCGTCATGGCTGAAGCCTCAGTGTGGACAACAGAAACCTATCCCAAAAAGGGGCCTTTCTGTTAATTAGGCAGCTTTAAGAAAAATAGGATTAAGGACAGGGATACCGCTACATACAGGAATTCGATATGGTTATCATAGAGAAGTGGGATAGCCAGGGAAGTGGCTGGGAAGATAAAAAGAGGGATATTTTCCAAGGAATGCAAGTCAATTAACATCTTTCCAAAGAAAAAAGAGGTTCAAAAGAGAATTTGGCTATAAATATACCCCCTTTTTAACACTTTATTTGAATTCTTTAAAACCTTGACTTTGAAAGCTGAGTTTGAACAAATAAAGTCACTAAGTTCTAAATCCAAGGGAGAAAAATCAAAGTAAACTTAGTTCAAGTTCAAGCTCTGTGTCTAGAGAAACAAAGAATAAATGCCAGTCAACCCAACATGTGGCTCAGAATCTTGTTTGGTTGGTTTTGGTTGTTTTCTTTCTTTTTCTGAACAAATAAAAGTCTTTGCTTATGATGGTTCTTGTTGGATTAGGAAAAAAAATCAAACAGGCAACAAATAATTTTACCATTACCAGGTAATATGTGTTAATTGCTCAGTTTATATACTCTGAATGACATACCATTAGAGACTGTGTATGCATTGTAACTAGAGCATTAATAAATTTAAAATGTGCCTATTAGGATGACAGCTTTGGAGGTGCAAAGGAATAACAGTTATCACTTGGCAGAAGCAGATCTCACCCCATCTGCCGAGACTTTGCATACATTTTCAGCTTCCTGAGCAATGATTAGGGCTGTCAGAACCTCTTTAACCTTCTAACTGCTGGTCCCAACTGGCCTTAATTAGAGACTAATGAATTCAGAAGATGCAGGCCGTGAGGAAAACTGCCTTGACAGTTTGTGTACAAATTAAGCACCAATTACTTCATGCATCTTTTGCATTGCTGATACAAGTCTCTGTTATTATTTTTGAATATGGTCATTTTAGCATAAACCGAGAACTTTGCTAATGTATTTTGTCATTTTTATGGCTCATCATAAAAAAAAAATACCAGGAGGGTCATGAATATGTGAAATAAACTACTGTAGATGATAAAAGAAATGCATTTCTCTCTAGGGAATATCATCAAACCTTTCCCCCCCTATTATTATGTTTAGTCACATAATGATCACAGTTTAAGAAACAGACCAAACATGGTAGCCTGAAGATGAGTATTGTGACTGCTTTTATTAGCATAAGAAGGAAAACAAAAATGAAGAAAGAGTGTTGTGGTTCTGGCATGTCAAAACGTTGTCACCTGCCTATGTTAACAGAAGATTATTGACACTGTTTGGATTAGACAAAGGCCCAAAGCAGACAATGTACATACAGATTAGCTCTTAGTTTTGTACACCTCCCCCTCCAATGCCTTCTTTTGCACACCCATAAGACATAAGACAGACTCAGTCTTCATGAAAACACCACACTGTAACACTACCAAAACCACAGACCCATGAGCAAGTCCTGCCAGTGTGCGGGAGTATTCAGCAGAGTTGACTATATGTTGTCTGAGGACGAGGCAGTGATATGCCTACCCTCTGGCAATTCTGCGACAAGAGAGGTGGGAGCAAGCCTAATTATCAATTCTTTCCTAGTTCTCTGGTGCAGAGGCTATGGGTGGAGGCCAGTCCAGCTAAATTTCAGAGCTTGCCTGAGATGCAGGGCACTCAAAAGAGTGGAGCACCAAACAGCCGCTTGCTTTATTTGACACTGGGGTTATATCCCCCCCATTGTGCATTGTTGACATTGATAAATCTTTTCATTTGTGTTAATGAATACGTGTGATTTTCCCATTTGGTCCAGAAAATGAGGTTCTACTGTATAAACCAAGATTTTTATTTACAAACACCGCAGATGTCGCTTTGAAAGACCCAGGATCTTCTCTCTGGGAAAAAAACCCTTTCAGAAGATCTGAGGGAGGAAAGCTAGAAGAGAAAGTAAGGGGTGAATTGTTTGTGTAAGAATGTTTAGTGTAAGTCTATTACTGACTTACCAGATTACATTTCCGTCCATATCTCAAGCACTTTGAAATCTATGGATGTAAAGGGCGATGTAAGAGCTATGGGTGAGTATTATTTATTCTACTTATTATCTCCTTTGAAGCACTGCAAATATGTCTGAAGCAGTACTAAGAATGTGAAATGGGGACGTTACACTTAAATGTTTTCTATGTTTTTTCTACTCAATACTCATATTGTATGAGTATACTCATGTTTATCCAATATCCTATTATCTGAACTTCCACATTATCCAAATCTTTCCCTTGATTCCCCAGGTATCTCGTGCTGGGAAACAAGGAAGGGATTCAGATAATGTGGAGGTCCAGATAATAGATTAAAGACCCCTGGCTAGAATTGAGAGGAGGAAAACAAGCCTCTAGCTGCAGGTGAAACCAACAGGGATCTGGGGGTCATAGTGGACCACAAGCTAAATATGAGTCAACAGTGTAACACTGTTGCAAAACAACCAAACATCATTCTGGCATGTGTTAGTAGTAGTGTTATAAGCAAGCCACGAGAAGTAATTCCTCCACTCTACTCTACACTGACTAGGCCTCGCCTGGAATATTGTGTTCAATTTTGGGCACAACATTTCAGGAAGGATGTGGACAAATTGGAGGAAGTCCAGAGAAGAGCAACAAAAAGGATAGAACACATGACCTATGGTGGAAGATTGAAAATATTGGGTTTGTTTAGTCTGGAAAAGAGAAGACTGAGAGGGGACATGATAACAGTTTTCAAGTACATAAAAGGTTGTTACAAGGAGGAGGGAGAAAAAATGTTCTCCTTAACCTCTGAGGATAGGGCAAGAAGCAGTGGGCTTAAATTGCACAAGGGCTAACTGTCAGAGTGTTTAAGCACTGTAATAAATTGCTTAGGGAAGTTGTGGAATGTCCATCATTGGGGATTTTTAAGAGCAGGTTGGGCAAACAATGGTTAGGGATGGGGGGGTGTCTCTGGAGGGGTTAGTCAGGGGACAAGGAGCAGGAGGGGTTGGATGGGTTGGGGATTCTGAGGGGAGCAGTCGGGGTGGGAAGTGGGTGGGGGTTGTATAGGGAGTGGGGCCACGCTGTTTGGGGAGGCACAGCCTTCCCTATCCAACCCTCGGGCCAAAAAGTTTTCCCACCCCTGTTCTAGATAATACTTAGTCCTGCCTTGAGTGCAGGGGACTGGATTAGATGATCTCTCGAGGTCCCTTCCAGTTCTATGATTCTCTGAATGGCTCCTGCAGCAGTGTAGGGACCCCTCTGCATCCCTGATGTCTTGGGAGGAAGTGAGCAGGGCCATGAGAACGTTGCTGCAGAGGAGTCCTCGTGCTTCTACAGGGCCAGTGACACTGGATCCGTTCATGCATTAGGTGTGGGAAGGGCTGCAGTCCTAGCAGGGCAGAGCAGAGCCTTAGCCAGAGACCTCTGCTTTGCCCTGCCAAGACTACTGCCTCCCCTGCCCCACCCACCCACCCACCCATGCAAGAAACAGGTGTCACCAGCCCTGTGGCAGTGCAGGCAGACCTCTGTAGCCCCACTGTCACAGAAGTGAGTGGGGCAGAGCAGAGACTCCCCCAGCCAAGACTCTGACAAGGAGGTGAAGGAGAAGATCTTGGCTGCAAGGAAGTCCACCCTACTGCTGAATGGCTCCTGCCATCTCAATCATCCAAACTCCTCATTATTTGAACAAAATCCGTGTCCCCCAGGCTGTTTGAATCATTGGGAATATACTGTACACCATACTCAACTACCTCACTAAACATGGTAAGCACTTGATTCCACTGTCTCATTGCCCTTATCATTGAACTTTGTTTTCTGATATCGAACTTGAATATTTTATGCTTATTTTATACCATTACAACACACTTTTATTGAAAATAGTCCCTTGCCCTTCTCCCAGATAATACCTTCCAAGTATTTCCATTGTGGTATCCTATTTCTTTCCATCACCTTTTTTTCTGGGCCATTCAAGTGAAGTCCTATCAGTGGAACTTTAGATATCATACCACCTCTTTGTAATTAGACAGTATCGATAGAGTACTTGGAGATAACCCTATAACAGGACAGCTGGGACAGTGGTGAAGATACTATCTAGAGACCTGGGTGCTCACATTATGTGTGGCATATAGTAGAGAAGATAAGAGACGCAATCTAGGTAGATAGGAAGACAAGGGGTAGAACTGTTAAAAGTTTAGGGCCAGATTTTTAAAGGTGCCTAGTGTGATTTTTCAAAACACCTAAGCAATTTACACCAATACTTTTAAAGTGATTAGGGATATTTCAATGGGATTTCTGCTCCTAAATCAGTTAAGCTTTTTTGAAAATGCTACCCTCTGTCTTTTAGGATTTACAGTGTAAATCCCTTTATTGTCACAATCATTCTTTTAAAACTTCCTTTAACTTCTCAAGATCCTTTTCATAATGAAGGACCAAAACTTGCATGTATTATTCCAAGTGACTTCTTATCAAAACAACATCAATAGGCATTACTGCCCCTTTTACTTTACAAGTTCCCTTCCATTTTATTCATCCACCCAAGGATGGAAGTTTCCTTTCTTTTTCCTTTGCAATCTATTGTATCATGAGCTCCTATCAACATTAAACCCTTAGATGTTTTTCTATATTTCTGCTTTCAGTGTAGCAGTCTCCCATTTTGTGTATAGAAATGAGTCCAGACCATGGATTTGGATCCTATAAACTTGTGGTATTCACATTTAATTCAGGCTCATTGTACAAAGAGGCCCATGCTTTGAAATTCACATGCAGATCTGAACTTTCCCAAAGCTCTGAAGTTGAATCTGGTGTTGCGGTTCAGGCCTGTCTCTAATCTATATAATTATTTCTCAATTGGTGCATCACCTTAAAATGTATCAGTATTAAATCTCATTCTGTTTACTGGACAGCAGCCTATCCCTATGAGACAGATTATTCTGCACTTTTGATCTACCCTGTCTAGTGTTTTTATCCTTCCTCGTTTAGTAACAAATAGAATGAATGTAGAGTTTACATTATCATCTAGGTCACTGGTACACAGTTCAGTCCAGTTATTGGACTTCTAAAACCTTCAGATAAACAGGAGAGAATATGAATGAAGGAGCTGGGAGACCAGCTTTGAAAAGACCATTTGTCTTGCCAGCAGCCCTGGAGTATGATGAAGATATGCTAGCTTTGAAGAAATCCTGGAGACATAACTGAGTTTTGGTTTTAACTAGGTTTGTATTGTAGGTCAAAGAAAGCAGATCAAAACTACTTTCTGCGTCTATATGGATATGTGGTTATGACATCCTCTAGTGGCTGGCCCACTGGCAAAATAAGGGACTTACTACCACTGCTAGTTAGAGGACAGATCCTCCAGCTTAAAGAGCAGAGACCTGTATCGGGGGAACCGAAAACCTGGAGTTCTTGTCACAACTTTCTCAGGATGGGTCTGATTTCTTTAGGACAATAACTCTATCTGGCTTCAGCATGTGGATTTGTTACATTAATATTGCCAAGCCCCATTTTGAAGTTACTTCATGAATAAATCACTCATGGCCTGAGATGAGTCAGCCAGGTGCTAGGTATTTTCCCCCCTTTCTCCACATCGACACTCCGATTTGACTGCTACATGACGATAGAACACGTGCATTTCAGCTTCTGAAGAATTCCTCCTCACAAAATCACCTCTTCCACTTCAGGCAAGATGTCCAGAATCCCAGCAGAACTGATTTGTTTCCAGCCTTCTTTTTATGAACTAAAGCTCTCAGCTTTTTACTAGCTGAAAGGTCTGGATCTCTATTCTGCTTTCCAGTTTTATTCTTCCATCTGGTAAGTCCATTCAGTTGATCTATCCCACCAGACCACCAAAAAAATGGGAGGTGTGGAGATTAAGTAAACACAGATTCAAAATCATGAAGCAGTTAGTAGCCCCCTTATACACGATATTTATATTTAACTACTGTACATGGAACCAAAGCATCACCTAAAAAAACAAGCACTCTATGTATAAAAATTTAAAACCACATTGATAACCCATCTGGCATGCTCCTAATTATGAATCTCTTAGTGGACTAATATTCCCTTTAGAAGCAAAACAGTAAATATAACAAGGGAAACATGATTATTAATTTCTGTTTGCTCTGTCTTTCAAGACAAACATTCACTCTCATGTGCTCCCAAAACTTTTCACAACTGGAATTTACTGAAGTAGTGACATGACACACTAATTAGACATTTAAGAAAGAAAAGCACATCCCGTTCTTCATACATATAGTATGCATTTCATGCATTTGAACCAGAATAGCTTTATTCGTGTATATATAGGAATGACCCAACTTTCACCTCTATCATTAGGGCCAATCTGACCAATCTTGGGTTCATAGAATTCATTCCTCCTGTAGAAACAAAGCACAATGATTGATTATCCGTGCAAATCCTTCACTTTCTAGAAAATGCTGCCACTTACGAGGTGTTATCATTGTGCAATTTATTTTGATGGGCATCAGCTTCCCTTCTTTTTCCACTGAAGTTGGGAGGAAAAGAATGTTGTGGCTTGTTTATGGAATGGTGCCATACGTCCTCTGCTTGAGTGAGAATTTGTTCTTCTGCTGTATATTTTGTGCTATGGATAATAATGGCGTATATAGCTTCCTCCCTGAAAGCTGGACAGGCTGGCTCATTAAGAACTAAATCCTTAAGTCTTTACTTAAGGCTACATTAAACCATTCATTTCAAGCCAAATTCCCCCTTGAAATCAATGGAGAAATTCATGGAAGGGGCCCTAATGAGCAGGAAGACTAGGGAAGTTCTCTTCACAGTTTTTTCTTTATTGTCCCACCAGGGGTTGGGATTTGTTCACAAGGAACTGGGTGAGTTCCACCTTTTTGGGGTCTCTATAAACAATGTAATACCAGGTCCTACCCCACTGGTGCTACTTCTCAGGGGTGGGGTTGGAGTTTCACAGCTTGCAAGAGGTCTGTGCAAAAAGTGAATACTTACTCCCTCCTTATTAGCTCTGCTGTGGAATCCCTGATAAGTGGGCGGGAATGATGTGTGTCCTTTCCTGTCCCAACCAGGGCTTCCTTTTGTCCCCACAAGTGGCTCCTCAGCTCTGGGTGAGAGGAGAGGGGAGGGGTTGGCAGCTTCTGACAGAAGTTGGAGAAGGATAAGATACCCCATTGGTGGCATTCCCTACTTCCATAGCCCACTGGAGGGGGAAGAGCCAAGCTGAGGCTGAATCAGAACTTCCTGATTTGGTCCTAACTGAAGACACATGCTCTGAGCAATAAATTCCTTGCCCAGATTTTCAACACTGAGTCGTGGTTTCGGGTGCTCAATTCTTGACTCCTTAAAGGGGCCTCGTTTTCAGAGGGTGAGTGGATGCTAAGTACTTTCTGAAAATCAGACCCCTTTCTGACATTTCCGTCTGTGTGCCCTCAGATTGAGACATCCAGATTCATCAGTCGCTTTGCAAAGTGTGGATTCCCCCTATTTTATTTCTGATATTTGTCCTAATGAAACAATGTACACCTGTTGTTCTCCTATGCTCCCTCCTCAGCTGATCTCATCTATCCACTACACTACCTACCTGTTCCATTATAGTCTCATGTACGGCTGATTTGCAAGCATGTCAGAGCCTTCTTAACTGCTGATTTTGTGTCTCCAGTTGTACAAGCCTTGCTGTCAGCCTCTCTAATTTCCCCTCCCCGCCCCCACCGCCCTCGTGTGGATAGCTCTGAATTTGATAGCTCGACAGACTGAGCTGCTCAATATCGATTACCAGCTTTAAGAAATCTTTTCAGTTCAGTCATAGGCTTATCTGCTTTGGTTGTCACATGGTCAGGGATGATGGCATCAATACAGATTATGAATCCGTCTCAATGCCCTATAAATCTGCAAGTTTCCCCATTTCAACCTTCCGCCACCCTAAACCATCTTAAGTTCTGCTGGGAAGTGAGAGAGGGTCAGCATGAGCTAAGTAGTGTCATTTGGAATATACAAAGGGTGGGGAATGAGAATCCAAGTGGGGGTTTAACAACGTTCTGGTTCAGACATCTGCTCCCAGCAAGGGCATCTAGGGATCTGCCGTACAATTTTTTTTTCCTTAAAGATGATCACCATGTATGTTACACCACATAAAAATGTAAAACGTTGTGACAGCCAAGTAAGCCATGAAACATGAAATCTCAAAGGCCCATATGCCCCTCTCCGCTAATGTGAATGGAGAGGAGGAAAAACCTAGTGGAAGCTGGTGAGGGGAAGCAGTGGCTCCACATTGCGCTCCCCCTTTCCTCTCATTTGCACAGATTACCCTCCCTGCCCAAGGATGTGGGGACAGGATTCTGAGCATGCAGGGAACAGGAGGGGCAAAGGGATAGACTGCTGCTCTTTGGAGCATCATTACCCTTGAAAGGCAGGGAATTTCCTAATGGAAGATAATGCTGACCCCTTGGTATTTTGAACTCCCAACCCCCACCTCCAAGCAGAGGCTGACAGGAAACTCCGGTGATCAAATGGGAAGGGAATCCTGAGCTGCCAGACACAGGGACCTGTTCTTTGAAATGCCATGGATTCATGGGATTTCTGTGCCATTCTCAGAATATCAGCAGGTCTGAGTGATCTCAGCACACCTTCCTGCAGGCCAGTTCCACAGCAGTGAGGGGGAATCCTTGCCTCCCAACAGAATGCTTTGCAAGAAACTCCATGAACCAAAATTTACTTAGTTTCTCGGTCCCTCTTGAGAAGATGTTATGCACAATACAGCCCTAAAACAGGAAAATATTTTGGAACCGCTTGGATTCTATCTATTCAACAAAGCTCCAAGCCGGAATGTCTATTGGTCCCGATCACGATCAAGGCCCCATTGTTCCATCTTCTGTACAAAACTGTCAGAGCTATGGTCCCTGCCCACAAAGCATTTACAATCTAGGAATGTTTTAACATGTATCATTCAGTAATTTCCACTAACATTTCTTAAACGAATGAATTATAGTATACAAGTATAAGAGGATTCACTGTGTAGCTCAACCTGCAACATATTGTTGGTGGCTCCGGGCAGGCCTCCGACATCTAACACTGGTCCCCAAACTCCAGAGCATAACTTTACTTTGGGGCTGCTGTACAATTGCAGTTGTAACTAGAGACAAACACCTAATGAAGCCAATTGAAAACCAGATGGGAAATAACTTGTCCCTTTCTTGGGTGTGCATCTTTGCCCACTACACAGGCATGGCTCCTCTTGGTTTGGGATTCTAGTGTAGACTTTACTATTGGATTGAATTGCTGGAAAGGTAGAGAGGATGAGAATTATGCTTTTAGTAAGTGCTTGATCCTGCAAGGTGCTGAGCCCTCTCAGCTCAATCCAGCAATGCATTTAATCAAATACTGGTTCGCCCATGCTTAAAGTTAAGCAGCTGCTCAAGTGCTTTACTGAACTGGTGTTGGAATGCTCAGTCTTTTGTTTGCTGGTGAACAACAGCTGTTTGAAACCCATGTGATCTTGAAAAGATGAAAACCATACTGGGGCCACCGAAGGGGGAAAATAAAGGCGCCATGGCATGACATCTCTAAGGCCTGGGCTACACTGGGGAGAAGGGGAGTTTTGAACTAAGATACGCAACTTCAGCTATGCTATTTGCATACTTGAAGTTGAAGTATCTCAGTTCAACTTACCTGGCCTTCCTCACGGCGATGCGTCACTCAAGGCGGCTCCCCCGTCGACTCTGCTTACTTCTCTTGCAGAGCTGGAGTTCCGGAGTTGATAGGGAGCGGGTTCGGGTATCGATTTATTGCGTCTAGATGAGACATGATAAATCGATCCCTGATACATTGAACACTACCCACCGATCCGGTGGATAGTATAGATGTACCCTAATATTTTGCCATAGGTGAACATATGCACACACCTAAAGTTGAATATTCCATATCCATTTGTTTTCATTAATTGTTATGATTGAGGAAATCCAAGATCCCATAGGGAAAGATTTAAGCAGGGACAACAAAATAGGAAAACATGTTTTCAGAAATGAAAAGAATGGTCTTCATTAATTCAATGATGACAGAAAAAAAATTACAATGTAATTACATCCATTCTTTTCCTATTCAAATATTATTTTAAGGGCTTCTTGGCATGCAAGAGACTTTCTTCAAAAAACCTGACCCAATGTCAGGAAGAGAACAGACCTAAGTCTCTTAATCTAATGGCTGTTACCGAAGGGTGACTATTTTAGCAATGCTCAGCTGAAAAATGAACTTTGCAATAAACGACCTTCACAGAAGAAGACTATTTATGTTAATTAGTAGTGCTTTTCAAACAGGATTCATATATGCATTAGGCCATGTCATTTTGAACAATGCCAGCATTGTAGTAAACATCAAGACAAGACTCAAGTATAGTTATCAACATTTTCGAAAACTCTAGTTAGGTTTTTCCTGAAGATTAAAAGTTGCTGCTACTGATGCATTGTACAATGGTATCTCTACTAATGGCTTTTAGCTTTTGCCACTGCCAACTTTTTATATTTAAAATCCATACAATTATGGACCATTTCTAAGCATTATGAGGTTCTCTCTCTTTATTCCCCCCCCCACTGATTCTTACTTATTCAACCAGCTTTTATACCCAGCAAATCAAATGCATTTTGCTTGTAACACTACATTCATTCTCACATATCCCACTTTCTTCTTATTATTAGTATTACTTATTATGCATATTTAATTTAAGAATGCATTTTCTCCATTAAAAAATTAGAATATTTTGAAGTACTAGAAAGTGATTATTTGCGTTAGTTTTCTTTGCTTAACCATTCAACTGCGGATGTGGTCTTTCTAAAGTGTATGCCTAAAGAGCCTTGAAAATGGCAAAAGGACAATGCCAAGGGGAAGAAAAATAACAAAATAAATTCATTTTAAATATAGGATATTATTTTTGCATATTTTGTCAAAATATACCTCAAGGGATAGTTCCAGCCTTTTAGAAATCTGTTATCTCAGCAGGACAAACTTACTACAACAAACGTGATCTACAAATATGTCCTTAAGAGATACAACAAGACACGGGGGAAAATAAGAAAAATATGTATTACTGATTCTGTGTGAGTTCTAATCAGATTTATTGATTTATTTAATTTATTTATATAGTGTCTCTCTTGAGTACCATAAAGCCAAACCCAATGGGGAAAAAAGTGAACCAACCAAGTACAATTCAGACTTACATGTCATAAAAATGCCACTTAACCCTCAAAAGGATCACTTCCCAACTAATTAGGGTATTAACAATAACTTTATTATGGGGGTAGCATTCTAAGACTCTGCTTTATGAAAAGCATCATCCATCTTCCAGAATAATCAGCTAACATGGACAAAATGAATACATATTCACTGTACCTATTATATCTACATTTTATATTGTGCATTTCGAGCCTTACTAATGTTCAGAAAATGTAACATAATTCCATTTAGCAAATAACATTGCTACAGGACTAGGCTAACTATAAGAACCAGCTACCACCAGTATTTTCATTTTGCTTGAATTTCTGACAAAATTCACTTGGTCTAATTTTAAGCTGAGCATCTTCTGGGAGGAATGATACTTAAGCACATGCCTAACTGCAATCATGTAAGCAACCCCATTGCTGTATCTTGCTGAATCAGGACTGTAATTGCCTCTTTGCTTGCCAAATGAGAATACTAATACTTCTTTTCTCTTCCCCTTCATCTTGTCTATTTAAAGCTCTTTGGGGCAGGATTGAGTCTTACTATGTGTTTGTACAGTGCCTAGCACAATGAGGGGCTTGATCCCATTTGACACTCTTTGGTGCTATCATAATTCAACAAATAAATACTAATACGACAAGTAAGCCCTGACTCTAATGGGAGATGCAGGTGCTCAGAAATTATGAACAGCATCTTAAATATGACTAATTTCTGGATAAGTTTTATTTTGATTTTCATTGGCCACTGTTCCTCTCTCAGAGTTCCTGTCTTCAAAATAAAAATCTCTAATTCTGTCACTACTGTTGGGTTGTAATGGGGATGGGCCCACATCATAATCTGTCATCTTAACACCACCCTGTCTAGCCTTAATTTGGATGGTTTGGATAAAACAGAACCCAGGGCAAAGCAGAGTCTAGCAACCAAGAAGGAACATTTGCTTTTGGTAGCTTCTGAGCAAACCCTGAATAAGAGCTTCATGAAGTCTTTTTCAAGCATAAAATTACAACATTGCTGTGCTTATTGCATCAGCAGCCATCTTGTTCCTAGTCTCCTGACGGGCAGAAGTCTACCCAAGAACGTTTTAGAGGCACTACATGAGAAAAACAGATGGAGAATGTATCTATGCAAATAAATTCTCTGGATGGATGGATGGTCGTTGTGGAGCCTCAACTGAATAAAGGTAAAAGCAATATTAAGAAACCTGCAAGCTTTCCCAATGAGTGGGTAAAAAATAATAGTTTTTACTAGATTTAGATATGGGTATTCAATATATGCACTAGTCGAAATGTATAAAGCCAACAATTTTGAATCTCTATACAGAGTGCTTTAAAAAGAAGCCAAGAACATTCCTCGATATTTCTTTATCCTCCACCATTACTATGCCCACATGGAACCCAACTGCTCATTTGTTTTAGGTGACGGGGTCATCTTACCCATTCAGCAGAGAAACATTTAGCAGATGGGCAAAGCTGGGGAGTTGGGAAGTCCAAAAAATAGTTTAAGTTTGAGTTGTTCTTCCCTATCAGATTTTGGTTCAGTAACACCAAACTCAGAAAGTGTTCACATTTCACCTAAACACCCAAAGTTCAGAGAAGAATGAGTGCTGAATTGGTTTTGGCTCATCTCTATCTCAAAAAGGGATGAGCAAGAGAAACTTGAAAGGCCCTTGGAAGCACCTCCTGGATGTCTCTTTTGCAAAACCAAAACCAAAGGTGGGTCAAATCTGGGTCTCATTTAATTCACATCAAGACTTTGAGGGATCCAGATAAATGGCTGCATTTTTTGCCCATCTCTACAAATGACCTTGAGTGTGTTTCAGCTGTTTCTCCAACAGCCTTTTAAAATCATATATAATAATAACCTACCTCATATCAAAATATACTTACATATTAGTTAAAATTTTCAAACGCACCTAAAAATGGAGGTAGGCAAAAATCACTAGTCATTTGTGAAAATCTTGATCCATGGTGCTAGATGCCTTTGAGGTGCAATAGAAAGCGTACAGAGAGCAGATATAGTCGAGCAGATAAGTAGCTTCTGATTTGATGTGAAATGTGTATTTCACAGACAAGAAACACGAACACCTTTCTACAAAGGTCTGCTGTCATTGATTCTAAAATAGAGCATCAAACAACTCAAGATTATGTATTATCTCATTGCACTCACGAGTGCTATTTGTTTCCCTGAAAACACATAGAATGCAGGTCTTTGCCCCAAAGAGTTCACAGTATCAACAGTGGCTTTGACAGACAAGCAAGGAGATAACAAAGGGCAGTTAGAAAAGTGGGATAAAAGACCCGGGTTGTAGATATCTGATTGCTTGTTTACACAGCATAAGCAAAGGGACGTCTCGATGTTACCTGTTGTTGTTGTTTTACTAAATGCAGACCCACCTGTTTCTCCCCCCCACCCCCGTCACACCCAGAAGCACTGCCCACAGTGTCCCATCCCGCTTATGTGCAGAAAGCCATTGAGGATCTGAGCTCTGTGGCATACGAAGGATTTTCAAATCTTCTGGGCCAGGATCTTATAGAGCCTATAGTTCTGAGTGTCCAGATCCCTTTTACAAATGGGACTTAGGCTCCTAAGTCACTTTGGGACTTTGACATATTTTAACCTGATACCTTTTTTTTTTAATAACAAAGCCATGACACCCTTGGGGCTAACGAGGGCCAGTGTAACCACCAGGCACACTAGGCGGCCACCTAGCGTGCCAAGATTTGGGGGCACCAAAAAGCGCTTGGACTGGGGTGGTGGCTGAGCCCCATGTTCCGCTTGAGGAGGGTGGCAGTTGGCCATGTCCCACAGGGGTGGAGAGACACACGAGGGCTCCATGACCATGTCCCACTTGGGATGGGGGCGGCTCACAAGGGCTCCGTGGTTGTGTCCATCTTGCAGGGGGAGGGGAGTAGCGGCGCACAAGGGCTCTGTTCCCATGTGCCACTGGGGGCGTGGGGCGTGAGGGCTCTGAACCTGGATCGCCCCCGGACCCAGAGTGGGTGGGGGGTGCAAGGTGGCTCCTACTGAGGGGATGGTATCGATGGCATCTCAAATGCAGAGTGCTAAGGCCCAGTCTTCAAAAACATTTAGTCATCTAACTCCCATTGAGTTCAGTGGGAATTATCTTTCTAAATAACTTTGAAGAATGAAGCCTTCAGCCCCACTCCTGTGCCCAGAAGCACGGCGGTGCCTGTACGAAGCCCACGGGCACAGCTGTTTGCCTGTGCACTGTCAGTTGCAGGATAGGGACTAAATCAGTTCCGTTCTGAGGAACATACTGTGTGTGTGTGTGTGGGGGGGGAACCTCTGTGTTTCGAAGTTGTGATCCAAACCACCAAAATGATCAATTTCAAAGCTAAGATTGCCACTGCGGTCTTTAACCAGGGGGAGGGCAGTCCAGTGGCTAAGATGCTAGCGTAGGACCTGGGTTTACTTCCCTGCTCTACTGGAGACTTCCTGTGTTCCCAACTCACTTAGTCCCTCTGGGCCTCAATTCCACATCTGTAAAATGGGGTTAATAGCAGTGCCCTGCTTGAGAAAGGGGAATACTTAGGGGGGAAAAATGAAATTCTAAAAAATTCCAAATTCAGTTAATTGAAAACTATCATCTCCCAAAATAGCTCATAATTTTTAAAAAAGCTTTAATAAAATTATTTTTGTCTTGAACAAGTGTTTGCCAAATTTCATTTCAGAATTAACTTTTAAAGCAGAGTCCCAGAAACTCAAGGCTTTATTCTGCCTCCCTTATTCACATGGGGTGAAATCGGGACTCCATTGAAATCAATTGATTTTTTTGCCATTGATTTCACTGAGGCACCAAGGTTTCACCCATGGAGTAATACTTCACTCAGTGAATAGCAATCCCACTGATTTTTCTGCAACCAAACAAAGAAATACTCGGTGGGCCAGTTCCTTACCTTGTGTACATTGACTTTGCTCCATTGGCTTCAGTTTACACCCACTGAAGCTCTGCCCCAGTGTGAGGACTGATGATACATTAAAGCTCTCCACAAACAGGGGTTTATAAGACAAGTACAGACCCACTTTAGCTATAGTTAGGGCCCTACCAAATTCACATCCATTTTCACAGTCATGGGATTTTAAAAGTAGTCATTTTTATGATTTCAGCTATTTAAATCTGAAATTTCACAGGGTTGTGACACATTTCTATAGTCCTGCTGAGAGGAGATGAAGGCATGAATAACTGAGGTCACATCACCATCTGCAGTGATGGGACACTTTCCTAGCCGCCTGGAGATGACAAAAACCGTTACTATCAATGATGCTAAGGGAGCAGTGAGGAGTCCAAGAATACTCCTAGACTATGGATTAACTTGACCAGTTGAAGGTCTGCAGCTCCAACCAACAGAGGCTGCACCATAGCTGCAAACTCTTATGCTTTGGGCACTTCATTTTCAGTTTTTGCCAGTTTTTCCCCCCAAAAAATTCCTAGGTTTGACAATAGCCATTCTTTGGGTTTAACGGCTTTCATCCAAATTTCTGAAGTGCCAGAACTCCCCAGACCACTCTCCCACGCCAGAAAGACAGGGCAGCTTGATATCCCTTCGCAGAGCCCTGCTGGGCAGCCCAGTGCACCTGAGCAGTGGAGGGTAACGTGGGCTTGATGGCCGCTGCTCTGTAGTGGGGGAGTGAGACGGGCAGGAAGCCAGGTCCTGGCAGGTAAAACCACCCCACCACTCCACTGACAGGCCCTCAGGGAGATGGCAGCTCCCTCAGCTGCTACATTGCGAGTTCCAGGCACACATCCCAGGCGCCTTTTTCTTCAATTTTGTTCATCCATTTTTAAAATTTTGGAATAAATGTTGATACATTCCAAGGACATTTTAAATGAACCCGCCTCCCCCTGCCCCCCCAAGTGAAGGGCCTTATGTATGCTGCATAGGTCAGTTTGGACATGTGTTCACTGTATGTGAAGGATTCCTGTTTTTGCAATTCATTTTCCTTTGCGATCTGCTAGAATCCAATCAGAATGGTTTGTGCGTTAGATGTCATAATTTTTGACATTCCACTTGATAAAATACACTTTACAGTTATGATTTTTAAAAACCCAAGTATTTATTTTAATAAAAGACAGCAAGGATTTTAAAAAATTATTATAAATCAACCTTTGGCACCATTTAGGAGACCTATCACTTTTATGATGAACTGAAGCTCAAATTGGGTCTGCAACAAAGTAAAAGCAGATGGTACTTACAGCACAAACTGTTGCCCTTTAATAAAATGAGTCCAGATACAAGCATTTCTCAACTAGACTTCTTCACATCATAGGAGATGAGTGAGACTTTTACGATACAAAAATGATGCTCTTCACAAGAAATAATTTTTTTTTCAAGAGTTTATAAAATGCATCTAGTTGCTGCATTTGACATAAAACAAAAACTATTTTGCTAATTACCAAGACATTAGCAAGATAAATTAGCTGGCTTAGTAGAATTGAATTTATATTCAAAACTTCATACAAAATCCTCTTGTTTCGCTAACCCATTAATAAGATCAGGAAAACAACAAAATGTAGATTAGGTTTGTCTTTCAGTTGTAGGCTCAAGCCTGTTGGGTACTGAGTACAGTAACATTCCTTATAACATAACATAGTGCTTAAAAATGTAAGTTCTGGTTATGGTTCCATGTGTTTTCATGATCAGTTTTAACACCAAACTTTTAAATAATTGTGGGTTGATAAGATTTATATTAAATTAATAACTTTTCCTAATGTAAATTCCTCTGGAAACTCCATCCAGATAATGTCTATTACCACATGCTCCAACTTCTCTATAGTCCAGAAATATTTTGTGGAGATGTAGGGTTTTCCTTAATATTTTTATATTCAGTACAAAAATGGACAGGGGTCAAAGCAGGATTGATTTGAAGGAGTTAGATTTTTAAAATCCCTTTAAAAATCAGGACATAGCATACCACACTATTAAAATAAAATGCTTAAAAACTAAAAGTATTATGCACGCCACACAGTAGAAGATCAGATTTTTATTAATGCAAGTTTTAAATGCTGATTAATCCTCTTGAGAGTCAGTTTCCCAAAGCTTTGGCCTGCATTCAAGTCTTTTTCACAGGGGCACATCACTTCCATTATTCTGAATATTAATTGAACAACATTATAACTAAGGATACAAAGCAAGATTTAAAACATGATTACAGCTGTCATTGCTTACATCTAAATAAGTCTTTGGAAATTCAAGCTTGGGAAAAAATGTGGTAAATCTCTCTTATCAGACCAGTGGAGATTTTCCCCTCCCCCACTTTTCAAAAAGAAAAATGCTATGCGGCGTATATGTTTGGCTTGATCATAATAGAGTCACACAAACTCCCCTCTATTGGACATTGTGGATGTTTTGTCTGGCAACCTTATAATCATCCCAGAAGAGACTTACTGTCTTTTTTAGATATTGGGGCAAATGGGATGCTATTGTGTTGAAAGACCAATCGGTCCATGTCCTTCTTTTAAAAAAGATTTCTTGTGGGGTTTTTTGGAATGAGCATTTTAAAGCCCCAAATCAATATATGTTTAAACTTGAGCATATGAGCAATCTCACACAATACTGTTGTGCTCAGGACTGGATTAACTCATCATTGGGCCCCAGGCAATCGTACACTTCTGGGTCCTACCTTCTCCCGAGTAACAAAAACCAGCTGTGGATATGCTGGCACCAGATGCTCATCCTGCTACTGCTTGGAGAGACAACTGGGCCAAACCTGAGCATGGGGCATTGTGATTTAGCACAGTATTTCTCAAATTGGAGTCCATGGGTCCCGCTGACTAACTAACTCCTCCCCCTCCCTCCCAGCACCTCCTGACCGCTGGGAATAGCTGTTCAACAGCATGCAGCAAGCCCCACTGATCAACTCCTCCCGCTCCCTTCTAGTGCCTCCTGCATACCCTGGAACAGCTGTTCAGTGGCATGCAGCAGGCGCTGGAAGGGAGGGAGAAGAGCGGGGATGGGGCTGATGGGGGGGAGGGGCAGAAAGAGGTGGGGAAGAAGAGTGGCAGCGGTGGAGCTGGGGTGGGAAGAGGTGGGGATGGTCCCCAGGGATAGGAGCCTTGGGGCAAGGGACAGAGTGGCACGGGCAGAGCCTGGGGTGAGGGGGGGGGGCTGAAGGTGCACGTAAAATTTTAAATCAAAAGCAAGGTCCTCGGGTTGCTAAGTTTGAGAACCACTGAGAGTATCACCCATGTCTGGCCAACCCTGCCGCTGGGTGTGTACTGTACAGTTGTTTGTTGGGCCTGCTCCCCATTAAGATGTGCCTGGCTTGCCTACATGTTAATCCAGCCCTGTGTGTGTGCTTAAAGTTAGACATGTGTTTAAGTACCTTTCTGGATGCAAGCCAAGAAGAGTAACCTCTTAAGCAGAAGCATCTCCTTTGGAATTTTTGTATGTATTTGATGTCCTTGGAATGATGCCTTTTTTGGTTAAAACTGATGCAGGGTTATGGTAACATCTAATTCTGATGAGACAAATTGCATTATGAAAGGAGTATTAAAAATTTATAGTCCTATTTACTAAGTTTATTTGTCAGCCATAAAAGTCTGGATCTTACTTAACCCCCAAAGCATCCAGTCCTAATGATAAAAAAGATATAAAAATATAATGGTGCAATCATAACATGTCTCAGAGTTTGTACATCTCAGTTGCAGTTTGGCACATTGCATAATTGTATTGTGCCAAACTGGCACCAACCCACAATATGTTAGTGAAAAGGGTCCCCAATTTAAGAGGAAAATCTAGAAGTGTTAACTATACACTGTCTAATTATACAACCTTGCTGTCCCAGAATGTGATTTCTGAAACCATTTCTGACATATGGGAAGGGGGTAGAACAGCTGGTCATTAAGGTTTTCTCAAGACTATTTAGTAACACACTTGAATGTAATTAAAGTGCTACATTAAATACTGCACTTGTGTACAATGTATTTTTAATCTTTATGGCTTGTTGTAAAAGTAAATACATGCAAAGCATTAAAGTTTCTTCCCTTCATCTCCTAAATTGTTAAGATATGATGGTATTCCCTAGCCATGCTGTGTGTATTACCTGAAGGATGCTATGATACCATGTAAGCATCTTGTTTGCCCCAGGCAATAAGTAAGCCTGATGTGAACTGCAGAAGATGGCTCTAAATTTAACATGATTTACTTGACAAAAATGAAACCTAGCAGAAAATGTGCTGACTTATTTGGCCATATTTTGATTGATAATGTTGCTGTGAACATCATTTGGTTAAAGTTTTCCTCTCCCATTAGACAGCTTTTGGAGCGAATCAGGGTAACCACTCTGGGGTAATTTTGAACTATGCTGGATCTAAAATGAGAAGTAAAAATGTAGTCCAATGTTAGATTTCTCTCATTAACACCCGGCTACTCAAAGATATTTAGCTGCCTAACTCTCATTGAAATGAACAAGATCTAGGTACCTAAATACCTATGAGGAACCGAGCCTAAATATCTTACAAAAATAAAGTTTGCAGGTCAAATTTTGTCTTAAGATGCACATGAAGTATTAGAAGTTGTGCACATGAGTTTGCAGGCAGAATTTGGGTCCATATGAATATATTTGTAATCTTTCAGGCCTCAGTTCAGCAAAGCACTAAAGAATATGCTAAATTTTAAGCATGTGCTTAAATCCCATCTACTTCAGTGGGATTAAAGTACTTAAAGTGCAGCATGTGTTAACATGAATCAAGGCCTCAGTTGCTTGTGTGTGCCCATCTTTTATTTTCTGTGATACTTAAGTCCATCTGCTGAAAAGGAGCCCGATAGTTCCCTTTTTCTGGTGTAAATCAAGGGATAGTCAGTGGAGTTATACAGATGGAAAACTAGTGTCAAAGATGTTGGAGCCAGAAGATATGGGAAAGGACTTTTATTCTAAGAACTTGCCTTTTGATCTTTGATATGACTTCAGTAAATATTGCATTGGTATTTTGTATCCCTGATGACTCAAGTGTGTGGTCCAAACCAGACCTGGAGGATAACTTAGTATCAGCACATTTTTAACGCAAATTCCAGAAAAGAAATAATTTACCAGACAGGATCAAGATGCAATTCCTACTGCAGATTTTAGAGAAATTAATTTTCTTTACTCAAGAACTATGCAATGGAAACCCAAAATAAATATAAATGGGCATGTTGTTGTATGCTGCTTTTAATCTAGTTATTGTTCGGGTTTCCATTTTTTCTGGTCACTTATCAAATAATAACAGAGTGAAACTCACCTATGTAGGGAGCCAGCCAAGGGCTAAAGAAGGATTTAAGTGATGTATGGGCCTTGTGCTGTCTCTCTGCACAGGGATGAATTTCACAGATACTCATTGGATGCATCTCCCTCTCTCTCACACACACATCTCCTCACTCTTAAATTCATTCACAATGAGGGTCCCATTTGTGTGTGGTATTTATGAATGACCAACAGGATTGTGAAATGCTGTGGGTTTTCTCCCTTGTATTAATCATTTTTAAAATGACTCAAAAGAATTAAATTTCTTTTTAAAAAAACACAAAACATTCCCCTTCTTCCACCAGTGATGTGTCTGCAGCTGCTCCCTTAGGGAAAGTAGTTGTGGAATCTTTAGCCAATCACGCTGTCCCATTGACTCAATATTCATTGATGCTGTTTGCACCACAAGTATAATATATAACCTCTTCTACAGCTGTGTTCCACTGGAACAATGAAGCAGCAAAGAGAAGCCTGTGAATGCAGGCCTTTACAAGACTACTGAATTCACTCTTGCAAGAGATCAGAATGACCACAGGTCTCCTGGGATTCAGAACTAATCACAACACTCATCTCTTTGACCTAGTTATTCCTCATTCATTGCTTCACCTATAGTCACCCGGAACACCCATTTAGATGCATAAATGACAAACCAAAACCAGACTAATCAAGCTAGTTCTCCCACAGGCAAAGGAAGAGAAGGAGGGAGGGAGGGGAGGGAGGGAGAGGCTATTGTTGTTTCTATTTTAAAATCCTTGAGAGGTATTCAGATACTAAAGTGAAGGGGACTGTATGAATACCTAAATAAGCCCATTTCTATGGAATTGGTTAAATACTACTGCAAAGAATGTTGTAGTCTGACTTTTTCAAAGGAATAGCTTATCTCAATATTGACCCTAAATATTCATTTTAAGATCCTTGTTCTGTAGAGGACCACAAGGACAAACAATGCAGTGATTAGCTTGAGAACAGCTGTCCTTGGCTTGCCATGTGAACTTGGACAAGACACTTATCCTCTCTGTATCTCAGTTTACCCATTGGTTGAATGGGGATAATCATATTTCCTCCCCTTTGTAAGGTGCTTTGAGCTCCTGGGTGCTAACTGTTATTAGCCTCCATTCACTTCCTCCAAACCATAATAGATAGCCACACTTCCAAGTGTGCCAAGACATCTTCAACTTCCACTGACCTGCACAGGTAGCAGAGATTGGCAACAAGAACTTTGATTGCTCATTTTATCCAAGAGATTACATCTCAGATGATACTGCAGCATACAGTGAGTTTTGCCAGGGGTATGAACTGCCCCATTGACTTCAAAGAGCTGAGTACACATTTGAGGGCAGAATTTTTCCTGTGGCGTACCACTCAGCCCCTTTTGGACAATAGGAAAAAGTTACACTAATTGAGCCATACTACAAAATGTCTGTATTGATGGTAAGCAGAGTATATGCAATTTGTTCATTTGAGCAAATTATATTGTTTTACATCCTCCTTCCTGGTTGTTTTCCAACAGCCCTGTCGATTTAACCCAATATAGTCATTATTGCAGAGCAGCTCATGACTGTCATAAATGTCCCTTAACTATTATTTTATTTTTTAAATCTAGGTGCCTGGAATGCTCATCATTTCTATTGTGATTCTAATCTCAGACTGAATTCAACTCAGCTGAACCCTAAATGAAATCGAATAGATCTTGGAAAATAACTCATCAATCTTAATCCACATGTTTCTAATGGATGGACATCCATTGTTTTTAGCACAAAGACCAAGCCACACAGAATTACAGTGTTTAATTTCTAAGCCCGACAGTACTCCTGAAGCACATAGTTCACATCTTGTGTTACTACTTTTGGGGCCTAGTTCCAGAAGGTGTCTGTGCAGACCAACTCCTGGGATAGGGAAAGGCTGTTGTTTGGGGATATTAACGCATTGTTAGCATCTCCAGTTGGTCCCTGCATTATTTGCCTATATTTTCTGCCCTTGCTTCTCATCCCCTCCTCTTCCAGTTGCAAACACTGAGTATTTAGCCATTAATTTTCCATGCGTGCTATTATTTGATATTTAACCAATAAAGAAATCTTCACTACAAACGAAATTATACATTTGTTCAAATCAGTGATTACAAACGAGGTCAGATCCTGAAGTCCAAGCTGGGCCCTTTGCACTTCAGCAATCCCCAACTGCTGGATGGCAGCTTGGGGTTGGTATTAGCTGGTGCACCTTAAAACAACCCCTAGACTGATGTAAAACATGCCAGGCCAACCACATAGCCAGCCTAGGATCAAGAAGCCACAATGGGCTCCTTTGAAGCACCCCATCTGATCTGAACACACAGGAAACTAAGTGCAGCTGAGAATTTAGCCCCTCACTAAAGCTGGATGGAAACTAGACTTTTCACCCCCCAGAAAATCCCAACATTAAAAAAAAATATTCTGAACTGGAGAAAAAAATGTGAAATTTAATTTCAAAATTGTATGATATAAGATCAAATACTATATATACTATGTGTGTCTGATATTTAATATATGTATAATATGGTGTTAAATATGTTTGTTATATTAAAATTAATTTTTCTATATAATAGAAACATGAAATGAATCAAAACACTAATGTTGGGACTAAATGTTTTTTCTCTTCTACTAAATGACACATTTCAACATTATCAAAAAGACACATTTTGGCTTTATTGAAATGAAATTCTTTGACATTGTTAAAATGCAATGAGAAAGTCAAAAGGATTCATTATGACTTTCCTATTGAAATTGACATGTTCCTGCCAAACACTTCAATTTTAGACACAGCTACAGTTTTTCAACAGAAACCTGTTCTGTCAAAAAAAAATCCATCTAGCTCTACCTATGGTTTCTGATGCTATTAGAATATATTCATAGCCCACACACTGATCATTTGGAAGGAATATGGGGAGATGGTGGGAAAGGGTTCTGTGTGTGGAGGATTTCTTCATGTATGGATCTCCCCACTCCCATGTGGAAGTTTTTCCAACCTATCATCTTCATCCATCCCTAACTTCAAAATAAAGTATTTTTTAGAACACTTGCTTCTTTTCTTGATAATTTAAACACCAAAATCGCCATGTCATACTTCTTTAAAAGTAGTGTCTCTAAGGGCTAATCTAAACAGTGCTTTTGTCCACACCAGAAAGTCCCGTTTCAAACAGTACAACATTAATGTGCACTAGGGAACTTCTAGTGCACACCAGAAGGGTCCACACTGGCCAATCAGTGTGCAACATGTTAGTGCGGACTATAATTTACACCCCGCTGCTGTGGTCTAAAGCAGCATGTAAACAAGGTCTCTATCTCTTTGTTAGCTCACTCAGTTCTGTAGCCGGATGGCTAGCTGAACATGAGCATTAACATGAATAAATCTTCACTTTACTTCCATAGTCTATCATTCTAATCTGTTTTTAAAAGAATTCCTAATCATAGCCAAGTCTTTGTTAATTATAATTTAGCTCCTCCTGTAATGTATTTTCCTTTCCATGGTAATAGAAAAAGCACCTTCCTATGACTATAGAAATCTTTATTTCCTCAACTCAGTACATCAAACTACATTTCCTTTTATATTCACTATTTCTAATTATTCCAGTCTACTAACTCCCCTAGAGACTGAATACTGCCAAGGCCAAATTGTATAAACCGTTGATTTTTAGCACCTCCTACTCATTGGTTCTGGAGTTATTAGGTCCCAAATTTCTCTTTTGGGTGAACACACATGGCTTGCACTGAAGTCAATGGAAACCAAGCATTTATGCATCAAAGGACAGAAACTGGTCCTTACAAATTTTGTTCCTTAGCACTTAATTTGGTGGTATCAGCAGTGGCTTGATTGTTCACCAGCTTGAAAATGAATTAGTGAGCCTAGTCAGTTACATCTTTATACTCTCTACTTTCCCCACATTGAGGGCAGGGGGGAGAGAAAAGCATACATGAGTTTACACAATGAGTAATAAATCATAAAACTATACTTTACCCAGGAGGGGAAAAAAGCCTTTGACAGGAGTAAGTGTATGTGAAAACTGCATCAATGGGAGGGCATTTCTTTTGCATACATTTTTCTATATTTTTTCCTCACTGGTGCTCTTTAGTCTGGGCAAAGAACCCAGAAACATTGTAATGCAGGTATGAGTTGTTCTTTTGTTCAAAAAGATCTGAAACAACAGAAATTGAAGAATCAGAATTCAAATGAACAAAAATATTAAAGCAAGTTCTGGGAATGTCATTTAATTACAAGAACAACATGCCAATATGGGACAAAAACATAGTCAGCCACAGAGTACCAATATCTCCGGGCATGATCCTGCAAGCTGCTGAGTGGGTCCCAAGAACTGCTTGTAGGAGGCCTTCCATCACCTCCAAACACAGCAATGCAGCCTCCCCTCCACCACATAAACAGGAAAAAACTGTTCAAACAGAATTTTCTAATTCAAAAAATCATATTGAGCCTCACAGCATGAGAAATTGCAGCCCCCAAAATGTCCCCTACCAAAAGCTAGAAGCACCTGAAGACAAGTAGCTCCTCAACTTTAACTAGAACTGATCAAAAAAATTTGGTCAAAACATTTTTCAAAGGAAAATGGCTCTTCTGTCAAAATGGAAACCTTTGTGTAAAGTGTCAACTCTTCTCACATATTTTCTTGTTTTCATTGAAAAACTGAAAACAGAGCTTTTCCCCCTCAGTTTTTGGTAGCTGAAAACTCCATTTTTGGCTATTTAAAAAAAAAGTTTCACCGCTAAAGTAGAAAACTATCCATCTTGTCATTTGTAACTGAGCACATTCACCGAGTCACAAATAACCATGGCATCCCAATGAGACTATTTTTACAGACTCACTTGTCAGAGGAGAACTGCACTGTGCATCAGGTTGCGCCTTTTACATCACTAATTCTTTATAAAATTAATTGTCATGCAAGTGACTACTCACAGCCACAACATGGTAATAAATACATGCAGCACATACATTGCATGTATGGTAAACTTCCTCTTAGTACTTTCTACAACTGGTCATCAATGCGATAAGATAAAGCCTTCACAATGGATGAAGTGGTACGGTAACATGTTATTGCAATGCTTTCTACAGTTCGTCATTAGCTTGCTATTTACTGCAAGACTTTTTTTAAGTACCCAGCTTGTTCTTTAGCTCAACGTTGTACCAGTTAGAATCTGCCTAACTTAATAGCCAAGTTGAAATCAATGGGACTACTGATGGAATCAGATACTAGTGTGAAGAAAGGTGGCCTGATAGCTTTCATTCCTCTTCTAGTTCTATACTGTCATTCCACTACCACTCTTTACTGTTATCAAACACACATCAACCACCTAACTAGTCATGATTTGATTTTTAAATTGTGGAACTAAATCGGCTACCAAAAACCACTGCATGGAATCTGCTATTACATAAAGTAGGTATATATTTGTTTCTTTATTTTGGATTCCTCCAACACACCTAGCCTGGGGTTTTCTCGGGAGGCTGTGGGAGCGAGGCTGCTAAACCCTGCTAAATTTCAGTGGGATTTGGATGTCCAGCTCCCTCAGATTCTCTTGAAAATTCCAGCATTAAGGTTCTCCTCTCAGTACTTCCTTAGCGAAGGTGTCTGTATTTTGTGTCTGGGAATCCTCCAGAGGGCAGATGCATTGCAGTGCTTGGAGTACAAAATACAGAGCTCATACTTCACAGGACATTTTACAAAAGAGCTTTCAACGTTCACCTCCATGAAATAATTTAAAAGGCTGAATTTTGTTACCTCAAAACTAAACCTAAGCTGCTTCTTGGAATGATGCAATTATACATGATGGGGGAAAACCCGCTACAATGTGTATATGTGTTTATAGAATGTGTGTGAGTATGTATGCGTATAGATAGAGATATATATAGTACTGAGATTCTCACTCAAAGGCTTATGTTCCTATAATAACATGCACACTAGAGTTGAAATACACATCTCTTTATATACTCTATTACCTCATTGCCATTTACTTGTTGGTAATGAATGCCAGTGTTAACAGAACAGCATGCTGATGCATTTTTTCTGCCATTGTATGTAACATATTTTCTAATTCTTCTGCTCTATTCAGCATTTGACCCCAACGATAGGGGATTATGGTATTAACTCTCTACACAGCACACATTCTTTACAGACTTTCACTAAATACTGTAAGCCTGCTGCAGAGCGGAATAAAAGTGAAAGCATACCGTCTGGTCTTAAGCTGTGCACACAGAGGGTCGTGATCCAATTGGAAGGGAAGCAGAATTTTAAAAAGAAAGAGGTTTGACAAAATTTTAATCCTTGTCATTTTCATTTCTCTTACCCTGTGGATTTGGGTGATTTTATTTACACTGTCAGCTTGAGCCTAGGGATTGAAAATCAGGCTTTTATGGAGATTATTAAAAGTACATACAGTACACTAAAGGTTGGACCACTGGTATATGCTACTAAAAATACGAATGGGGATGCTCTCCACTGTGCATTTAAGGAAGAATGGTGCATTCTCCCTGTCAGGCAGGACTTGTGGTGATTATGATGAGGTGGATGTTGTAACGAGGATACTTATGACTGGTTTCAAAGTGCTGAGTGTGTAGTTGAGGGTCTAGGGGTTCTAAGCACAGCCCTGAGCCAGGGCTGATGCATAAGCCTCAACGCCTTCGGAGTAGTGCAAACCTTTGTGAATCAGAGACCCCCCCCTGACATATCATTTTCATCCCACCTCCCCAACGGCGGCCACGTCCCAGAATAATACGGCAGGTTAGATTATTGGTGCACAATGCAAAGAGCAGCAACCCTCCCAGATCTGTGCACCTACTTAACTGGTAGCTACAATTGCGGTCCAGCTCTAGCCAGCCCACCCCAGCCAACAGACCTGGGAGGAGACGGCTCGGTGTATCCTCACAGGGTGCTAAAGCTCTCATTTTGAGGGGCACTCGCCCAGTGCTCCTGGAGGCATTATGCCTGAATCAGCCACAGTATCATGGGGCAGAGCACCTTGGCACGTCTAGCCTCTATTGTGGACTTTTGCTGTAGCAGCCTAAATAGAGCTCTGAATAGGGGGAACTGCACTTCAATGCTGAGCCAGACTGCCCAAAGCCATTAAACTCAAAGGGAGACTCTGAGTTTGTAATACTTTGGTCTAATTCACTTGTTGGGTTTCATGTGAGGGTGGTAGTGGTGGTGGCCTGTGATATACAGGGGGACTGACTAGTTGACTTGGTGGTCCCTTCTGGCCTTAAACTCTGTGAATTTATTCACATAAAAAAGAAAAACCTCAGTGATGCAGCACACAGGACAAAAGTAGAATATTCAGAGACCTGGGCTCGACCTATCAAAATGGCATGTAGGTGTCAAAGCAAATCACCCGCACTCCATTCGTAAGTGTCAAGATATGATTTGCGACAGACAGCACCTCCGGGAGATTTAAATTTAGATCCAAACGTGGACCCCTAAAATATACAAGTACATTTTGAAGCACCTGCAAAACATGATTTGGTGTTTAAAGAAGGCTGATGGCTAAGGACCTGATCTTCCGCCCATTACAGTCAACAACGAAATTCAAGTTGATTTTACATGGGAGCAGAGCAGAGCCCTCAACCCCATTCCTGCAAAATAAACTCTCCGCATGAGCAGGTGTATAGTTCCATTAGCAGCAGTGGGACTATTAGAAGACATGCATATGTGTATGCAGGACATGGTCTTAGTCATTACATTTTCACATAGATCCAGGTAATATGGCTACTGAAAGACTCCTACTTGCACCCTGAGTCAAGGACTTACTACTGCAGGCTCGTTCGTTTTGAAAGGATACTTTTCTACTTCAGGAAAATATTGGCATGAAATCAAAATATGTTTTTATCATGAAGCACCATCTCCTGTAGCTCTATCACCCTGGCTTAGATGCCTGTTTTATGCATGTAACAGGGGCTTCTAATAAGGGGTGGAATGGGCTGTAGAGCACGCACAACTTGGACGGCCAACAATTGAAAATCAACTTAAGCTGGAGCCATCTAACTGCAGAGCCAGCAGCACGGGGTTTATTGAAATGTGCCTGTTATGTAGCTTCCTAAGCCAATTTTCAACACTCTTGGAGTGTCTTCTGATAAGGGGGCCTGCTCCAACTACTGTTAAACTCAATGGGAGTCCTTCCGTCTTACATTACTATTTTTGTGTTGGATTGAGCCCATAATGAAAGTTTGGCCACAGCTTTAAAAGTCCTTTCAATGTGGCTGATTCTTCTTAAGGAGTCCAAATTGTCATCTCATGTAAATCCAGGCTGAGAGTGTCAACTTTAGCTTAGAATTTTCTGATTTAGGGTCTGATCCTGCCAGGTGCTCATTACCCTCAACTCCTGTTGACTATAAAAGCAGCTGAGGCTGTTTAGTACTTCTTAGGGATTGCTCAATATCTTGCAGGATTGAACCTTTTGTCCTTAATACTATCCCATTCCTATTATTCCCCTATTGCTCTGGGATAATCCCATGGCATTATTCCTATTATGCCACTTGCCATTCCCATTATGTTTTTTAACACTGATCTAAACCTATCTTGCGTATTTAATTTCCATAGTAAAAATATGTGTGTGTTTTTAATATTATGCATTTATCTGTTCCAGTTATATTTATGTAGCCTTCTAAAATGTGCCTTTATTATGCACACAGTATTATAATGCAGCTGGACTATTCTACAGATCTGGTGGATGAGAATAACTCTGAGTACTAGGGGAATCCATATGTCTAAACATTTTTAGCATGAGTACTGTTACCTGTTTGTAATCATGAAACATGCCATTAAACAGCACATAGTCAAACATTACACCATAGGCATCGTTGCAACGTCCTTGCCTGTCTCATACAACTGGAATATTCCCCCCTGTCTTTAAGATGGATGGAAAGTAAAGGGAAATCATAATCAGTTTGTCTTTAGTATCTGCAAGCCACAGAATGGAGTATTGGGACCTTCCAGACCAATATATTTGCAATTCATCTTTCACCTTGATTAATTGCTAAGCTGCTGCACAACAGTGGTTTCAAAATGAATTCATCAGTAAGCCTTCTTCATTGGCACTGTGATGCTTGCTAGTATCAATGCCACCTGGTGCAGGGATTGGCTCAACAAGTGAGCATCAAGAGGCAGAAATTCAGATAAGTCCAAATGGTTGAATCTGCTTCACACCTTACCATAGTACCAAACCCCTGTGTCAGTCCCCTCCCACCTAACCCCCCACCTCCCATGCACACACAGAGATGTAGTGATCACTTTGGGCATAGCGGAGCTCCAGCGTCCAATTACTGATATACTTTAAAGCTTGGTTGGTCTTTTAGGCACAGCTGTAAGCAACTGGTGGTGCATAAGCTGCAATACCCCAGCAGATATTCCACTGAAGCACCATTCCCTCCCTGCAACCTACCTTCTTCCAGGAGAAGGTGGTGCAGTAATTAGCTGGTGGCCAGGCCATTGAGGGTGTATGGGGTGGGAACCAAGGTTCTACCCATTCCCCATCCTCTTCAGCCCATCTGCTTCTCCAGAGGCCTGGAGGAACAGCATGCACACAGTGCCCACTTACTCCTGCACTTAACCCCCAAGGTCTGGGTAACCTGTGCACATATCCAAGGGGATTATGCCTTCCTCATAGACCACTGTGGGATGGAAGGGGTGGTCCTAGTCCCAATGAGAGCCATTGGTGGGAGGGAGGAATGGGAGGAGAGAGAAGGCTATTTAGGGTACAGCCTACAAGAGCAAGTCTCAGAGCTGTGGTTGACAGAATGGCTCAAAGAGCTCATCCTGAGGCACGAAAAGTAACTGCATGGATGTTTGTGCTCTGGATGGAGCTTGGATGCAGAGTGGATGGCAGAGATGCTGTGGCAGGGCGGCGACTCACCCCTGCAGCGCCTCCTGCTGGTCTGTCCGGGAATTAGCTCGCCAGCCTCTGGAGCGCCCTCTTCAAGCAGATGTCCCGCTTGCTGCTTTGGCCCAGAGTCCCTCCCTGGACCCCAGTGCCCTCTTACCGAGGGTGCTGCACCCCTGCAGTACCCCCTCAGGTCTTAGGGTCTCCCCTCCCAGGGAACCCCCATGCTCTATCCCCACCTTGCCTCAGTCTAGGCGACTGCCAGTCACCATTTGCCCCCATTCACTGAGGCAGACTGCAGTATAATTGCCACTCATCACAGGCAAGGGGGGTTGGCCTGCTGCTCTGCCTCTGGAGCCCTGGGCTGCCCCCTGAAACTCCAGTACCCTTTGTGGGGCCTTCTCCTAGGCCCTGCAGCCTGGGGGTTTCCAGGCCAGAGCTTCCCCAAGCTCCTTCTGCCTTGCCCCAGCCTTGCTTCCCTCTCGGTACTCTGGGCTTCCCCAGCAGCCAGGCCTATCTGCCTCCTCAGCTAGAGAAGGAGACTCTCTCTCAGGCCCCTGCCTCTCAGCCCTTTTATAAGGGCCTGGTCTGTTTGGGGCGTGGCCACCCAGCTAAGCCTACTTCCCAATCAGCCCAGCTTTCCCTACTCAGCCTGGGAGCTGCTTGCCCCCAGCCATAGCCCTTCCCAGGGCTGTTTTAAACCCTTCTCCACTGGAGTAGGGCAGTCACCCCACTACAGATGCCATCAGGATGGTTTCCACTGACAAATGAGCATGGGCACAGTAGACATTGAGAATAAAATGGACGGCTGGAAGAAGGAGAGAGGGATGGGGTTAGGTAAGAGAAAAGGCTACTAAGAGAAGCTTAGTTTGCTTGAGGTTTAGAGCCCCCAAGCCTTATTGAGATGAGTGGAGGGCATGAAAGGAAAAGTCGGGGGGAAGATATTTGTTTAATAACTATTGAAGGCCTAAAAGATTTTTAATGCCTATAGGCATGTGACCCACTTCCTTCTTTTCATACCATTTTGTCTTATTTTAAGATTCCTCTGGCCCCAGTTTTTCCACTTTCAGCCAGGCAGCTGGGTCCCTTCACGTATCCCAATAGTTACTCAAGAAAAGTCAAGTTAGGTGTCACCAAGTACAGTAGCCTTTTCTCGGGGACTGGCAGAAGGTGATTTTCTCTCTCTCTCCCCCTTTCCTCTTCCATGGGCTGGTCTTCAATGGGGGGGGGGGGGAGGAATCGACTGCAGATACGCAACTTCAGCTATGTAATTCATGTAGCTGAAGTCTGCGTATCTCCAGCCGACTTACCTGCTGTCCTCACGGTGGCGGAAGTCGGCGGCGTGCTCCCCCGTCGACTCCAGCTTGCGTCTCTCGGCGAGGTGGAGTTCCGGAGTCGACGGGGGTGCTGCAGGCGATCGATTTCTTGCGTCTTCACCAGATGCGAGAAATCGATCGGCAAAAGATCGATTGCTACCCTCCGATCCGGCGGGTAGTGAAGACAAACCCTATGTTCTTCTGGTTCCTAAACCTCCTCTCTGACTGGACAGCTCTTCTGTCTCCACTCCCTTTTTTCTACGCTCTTCCCCCCCCCCCCCCCCCGTTCTTTCCTTCTCATTTTCACCTCTTACTCTGTGGCCCCTTCCATACCATGCCTTGTTGGTCTTGGGGCTGCCTCCTCATTCTCTGTGCTCCTTTCTAGCCTCATCCCCAATCACATAATGGTAGGGCTAGCCATCCATTCCATTTTTCTTTCATGATCTTCTCATCCCTACAATGTAGGAGCTATACTAATGTGCTTCCCACATCCCTGCTCCTCTCATCTGACCATCACATGATGCTCACATCACCAAAACTGCAGAGCAAAATGATTGTCTGATACCCTGCCTTCCCTTCATAAATTTTAAGCTCAGATGGGACCATTATGATCACCCAGACTGATCTCCTGCAAAACACAGGCCTTCCGAAGATAGGTTCTCCACATCTGGATAGGAAATAACAGCCCTACTTCATACAATCCTATCACCACAGCCCAGTACATCATAGACAGGCTTCTGAAAAAAATAAAAGCACAGTCCTGTTTTATGGAATCTTGCAACAAAGATTTTTGATTGTCACTTGCAGAAAATAAAGTAACAAACTTCAGGAGTGATAAAATACTACACGTAATCTACCTCCTTTGAAAAGTGTATTTCACACCAAAGTCAAAAAGAATGTACATGATCATACACTAGCTATTGGAAAGATTTATTATTAGTACAAATATTTATTTATTTGTAATGCCAAAGCTGCACTCTTAAAAAGCATCCCCAGCTTTTCTTTTGTTGTAAGATCTGGTCACATGAGTACAGGCCGATAAAAATCCCGTAAAAGCACAGTAACGGCCATAGCAAAAATAAATAGGCTGCTCTCATAAAAAGAAATGAATACATAAGAAAAGTACATATTTAGATTATTGACTCCTATTCTCTATTGGCCTAAATGTAATTCCCATCAAAGTTAATGCTGTTTACATCTCTTCCCTAAGGCTTCCTAACACTAGCACTTGGGGATGATTCATTAGTGTCAAAACCAGTGGTGGTATGAGCCTTTTTTGCCACCCTAGGCGGTGAAGCCAAAATGCCACCAAACTGCCACTAAGGGGGGGGGGGGGAACGCTGTCCTAATTACGGATAGCTCACCGCCCCCCCAAGGTTCGCTGGCCCTAGGAGAGCAGCTGTCAGAATGCCGCCAGTGGCCAAAACGGTGGAGCAGATATGGCTGCAGAAATGCTGCCGAGGAGTGCCGCCCGAATTAAGGACAGCGCCCTACCCCCCTCCCGCCCCCCGAGGCAGTTCACTGGCCGTGGGAGGAGCAGGTATGGACACCAAAATGCAGCCAAGGGCGGGAAAATGTTTCCCCGCAAATCACGCCACCCTCGTCGACCGCCTAGGTCAGAGCCTGCTACCTATTGAGCCAACAAAACTAGTCTCTGAAGACCAACAGTGATCATCAAAAGACTCTCATCTAAGCACCAACCTGGTCTGACATCTCTGAACTCATAAGTAAGGCTGCGTGTCCGTCACAGTGGTCACAAGTCATGGATTCCGTGGCTTTCTGTGACCTCCGTGACTTCTGCAGCAGAGTGGCTGATTCTAGGGCCAAACAAGCAGCTGGCCCCACTGCCAGCTGCCTGAGGATCGCCTGGGACCGCCACACCAGCTGCTACTGGAGTGATCCTGCAGGCAGCGTCTGGTGGGCAGCCCCAGGGTGGCCGGAACAGTGCCCCAGAGGCCCCCAGAACAGTGGCCCCGGGGCCTCCCCAGTTACGATTTAGTCAGGGGTATTTATAGTAAACGCCACTGACAGCTCACGGGCCATGCGTGTTTGTTTATTGCCCATGACCAGTCCGTGACTTTTACTAAAAATACCCATGATAAATCGTAGCCTCACTCATAAGATCTGGCAGGGCCACAGCACAAGGTGGTGTAGCTTGAGGCCCCATTTCTATAGAGAAGCTACTTCTTTCTCAACTCAGTTCACCTCACCGTCTCCCCTGGCAGTACAGCTGCCTTAGCAACCATGCTGCCAGTGGTTATGCCTCTCAGTGCCTAGACGTAACCCCTCTGAGGGTGGGGTCAACAACGTAGAGGAGAATTACTGATGGTTCAACAGGCAACATGCTTCACCCCTACAAGCCAACCTCAGTCTGTGGTCTCTGAGGCAGGCTGGAGCATGTAGTGGAGGTGCAGGTTACTCGTCTATGCTTCCCGGGGAATTTGCAGAGACTGAACAAGTGGTAAGGGGGTCACAGCAAACAGAAACATGCAGCTGCTTGTGCTCCCACTCATCCGTCAGGTGCAGGTAGCCCCTACATAGTATCCACAGGAATCCACGGAAACACTTGTTCTGCCACAGTGAGTAGCACATTTCTGCTGATAGCCAACGGACTGCGTTCTGGCCATCCCCCTGGTGATCTGTGCCTGGAGGGAGCCTGCTTTGCCATGGAGAAGGCCCCATGGTACAGATCCCCTCTCCAAAGCCTCACATAAAGGGAAATCTGAGAGGGTTTCAGGTACAAGGTGGAAGAGGGTGTGTGGAACAAGAGCTTGTGGATCTGTGCAGCACCATCCCTTATTCTGGACCTGGGTTTCCATGTGTAAATCCAGTTTGGGGGGCAGGGAAGTACAATTTGAGTTGTGTTACCTCCCACTGAGACCCTTATGTGACTGCTACTGAGCAGTCTCAGGGCCCCCCTGCAATGGCCGGGTAGTTCCTCCAGGAGCTCTGATGCCAGGGAGTGGGGTTGGGGGCAGAGGAGCAGCAGCCTGGTGTTCTCTTCTTGAGGATCCAATGGGCAAGAGAGGGGACAGCATCGCAATTCCAAACAAGCAGCCCTTCTCACCACAGGGGCAGTATAGAAACCCCTGCCAGAGTAGGTAACCCAAGGGGAATCCCGTCTCCCGGTCCCCTTGTGTGGGTTTTTATGCAGGAGGCGGTAATCTAGCTTGGAAGTATTCATGTGCTATCACTTTTCTATAGTAATTTACCCTGTCTTTCCCCCAAGGATAGGGACGGCCGGACTCTCCCCTGACTCCTCCCACATTGGCGCAGCTGCCATGTTCTCTTGTCTGCAGAGTGTGCCCTTCTTTTGCAGATCTCCTCGCAGAAGCCCATTGTTGTGTTGTAAACGGGTGTGAAGGCAGCATATCAAGTAGGAGGTTTTGGCTTGTGTGTAGAAGTTGGAGAGAGGTTTTGTAGTAAGTTGCTACACTTTTTGGCGTGCAAGCCCTGGGAGCATATGGCTCATTGCTTGCAAAATGCTGGTATTTTAAATTGGGGGAGGAATAGAGCATGGCACATTTATTTGACTTCTTCATTGCCACTATTTTTGCCAACACTTCCCTCCCTCCTCTATTCTAGATCATACTGTTCCAACCATTTTAAAGAGAACTCCCCATTTACTTCCAAACCCGTGGCAGGAGAGGGTCCCCTACTAGATATAATAAAGAAGTCTCCTTCTCAGCAATACCCAACTAGAAATTTCCATCAATTCAGAGCTGAAGTGAGTACACAGCAAAAGCGTGACTAGTTCCACTCATTCCTGAGCCCTGCAGCTGGCCTTACTCAGCCTTTCAACAAACATCTTTTCTTTTCCAAGCAATCAAAACTTTATGGACTGTTATTTCCTTCCTCTCAAACTCCCAAGAGCTAACACCAGCACACTTGAGATGCTGCAAACCTGTCACTTCCACCTTGAACTAGTGGTTGACCTGAGCAGAGAGATGCCAGGAAATGAAATAGCATCCTTAACTACAGACAGAATAACTGTGCTAATCCAAGCACAGCTCTGTTAAGCCACTACAGTAGGTGTCAAAATGTGGTTGAAATCACTCCCCTTTGCCCCCACCCAAGCCATTTAGTGATGCTGAAAAGTGCAACATATTATTTTTTAAAAAGTTAATAAAATAGTAACTAAAGGTGACCTGCAAGACATTAATTTACTTGGATTTTCAAGATGCTTTTGATAAGACCCCTCTAAGAAAATAATTGTGGGGTTAGGGACAAAGTCTTTGCTGTGGATTAAAAACTGGTTAAACAACAGGAAACAAAGAATTGTTAATGAACAGCTGCTTCTCCGATTGGCGAGAGATGAATAGTAGGGTACCACCAAAAGGTCTCTATTTGGACTATTGTCATTTAAAAGATTTGTGATCTGAAGGAGGTAGTGGACCGAGTTAGTGATGATGATGATGATTGATGACATTGCATTTCAGTGGGCCCAGTCCTGCAATCTGTACTCAGTTTAGCAATCAGTGCTCATGCAAGTAGACCGACTGAATTTAGGGGGGACTTTGAGTAAAGATTATCCGGCTGTAAAGGGTTTGCAGGAGTTGTCTTTTGGTTCATAACAAGAACGTAAGATTGTGAAGAACTCCAGGTGTACTTAAATGCACTGGCAAATTGGGCAGCATTATGACTGATGAAATTCATCAGGGGTAAGGGTAAGGTAAGACATCTAATGAGAAATAGCCTCAGCGTTTACCAGTTGGGTTCCAACGTGTGGGATCCTTTGAAGAAAGAGACCTAGGAGGCACTGTATGTAGATCATTGCGGGCCCAATTCCATCACTCTTATTCACACCGAATAGTGCTTTATTGGGCAAAAAGTCCAATTTATTTAAATGGTGTAAGAATGGCCAAAGCAGGCCCTATAATACAATACAAAAGACATTACAAAATAGCAAATAGGATAGTTGGTTGTGTTCATAAAAAGGATATGCAATGACAGAGCACACTGTAATGAAATTACAGCCAACAAATCCCTCCACTGGTGTTCTGTCCAATATTCCTATAAAACCACAAAGGAGCTCCAGATAACACTATTAATGTGGGTGTTTAGACAAACATGCTGGACACACAGCTACTGTACAGCAGCTTGAGCTATGATTTTGTTAGTGTTTAACACTAAACAGCCTTTTAGATTTGTATGGAAGATGGCTGAGGAAAATCCAGGCACTGTAGGAAGTGAGGCCAGTTGCATCTTTCCCCCTTCATCACCAGGGCACTAATATCCAAGCAAGGTGCTGCAGGGTGCCATCCTCCACATGAGAACTACAACCCAAGTCCTCAGCACTCAAGCTCATTAAATAGCACCACACGCGTGGGGCGCTTGGCCCAATGCTGGGGCTAAATTCTAACTACAGTTTGTCTCCCTGCCTTTCTCATTTACTTTACACTCTGCAAGTTGCTAGTTGGCTTCCACCCTAAACTCATGTGCTGTGTTTTTAGCACTGGTGATCAAGGAGACCTTCCACCCCAGAGAGACTGCGTGTGCATGGCGAGATTGCAGCTTTGGGTGCAGTCCTGAGCAAGGGATGTGAGTTAGCTGCAACACCTTAGGAGATACCCCTGTTAGCCACCATTCCCTGCTGGATTCTCCCTTGTGCCATGAGAAAGAGTTATTTGCTTCTGGCATATACCAGTAATTAAGACACACCCTATAGAGCTGTGCTTGTCAGTGCATTGGTGGGTGGATCACCCCCACACCCACTCACCCATCTGTTCTGGGGTGAGAAGGAAGTATGTACACATACACACCCACTTCCTGCTGTATTCCCAGGTGCAAGATCCTGGTAGGCTATGCAAATGCGTGAAGAGATTTCTTTCTTCCTGCTTCCACTCCTGCATGGATGTGTAGTCCAAGTCATCATCGAGCCCACAGACTGCAGGACTGAGCACTCGTCTGACATCTCTGTGGAAGAGAACTTTTCTGACAGGGAAGCAACAAGCACAATTTTTTAAATAAAATGAACATTATGAAAGGAGGAATCCTATTGACTGACAAAGGTCATGACAGTGAGTCTATGCAGCATAACTCTCCATTACCCAACATTGTATGCCGAATATAACCAGGGGTGCATACCAGTGGCCAGAATAGAGTCTATTCCTGTCTCTGCCACTAACTAGCTATGTGACCTTGGGCAAGTCACTTAAGCATTCTGTGCCTCAGTTTAATCATCTATAAAATAACAAAAAATAATCCTGACCTCCCTAGCTCTCTGCCTCCCAGATCATTTGGAGTCTTAATGAATTACATCCTTCTAAATGAGGAATGTTTTAAACACCTTGGGTGTCCGGACTGAAAGGTACCAGAGAAGTAAAAATATGTTTATTGTAAATGTAAAGTATTAATGACTTTAGCAACCTTACACTGCTCGCTAGACAGCCAGCAAGCTGTTGAAATGGACAAGCTTCTGGCTGCCAATTACAGCTCACATAGCCATGGAAAGGTATGACAGATCAGCAAAAACAATATTAACGTTTTACAGTGCTAGTTTGCCCCCTAATAGTAATGATGATCACAATAAGATAGGCAGGTTTCAGCTGAGGAACTCAAATCCTTTTGCAAACATTAACCCCATTATATTGCATAATGCTACCAAGACCTAGGCAAAGTGTATAGAGGGACACAAACCACATTCCTGGTGCCTGCTCCAAACTTTACCCTCTTGTAACCTGCATTCCTCTTCCAAGTTCCAGGCAGGCTGCTACCTCTTCCAAGACCTCTTCTTTGTGATTCTCCTCTCTTGAATGCTGCCTCTTAGCTTTGTACCTGAAATACCCCTGTTATTGCTTGTCCTTGGCAGAGACTATCAACCACCCAGTGGTTATGATGAGCACAAACAGACGGCAAAGGTGAGCTCACCAAACTCATTTCTGTTGACTTGAGAGATAAAATGCTAGCACACTAGATCACTACAGTAACTGCCCACTGAGAGTACAATTCACTTCACCTGCATAAAGACCAGCTGACCATGTTTTATGCAGGTGATAGAAATCAGGGAGGCAAAATACACCCACCATTTAACTTTAGGAGGATGTTCCCCTGAAAAGATGGGTTAATTTTCCAGTAGACAACTCAATTGTTAAATTAACCACCTAATATAAATATGAGAAAGAAAAAGAGAGAATTTAACATCCAGCAGCTTTGAGACACTTTGGTTTGCAAGTTTTTCAAATGGAACCTGAATTCTCTGTCTATGCTGCATCATCAAATAAGGACTGCAGATGGGGAAGGATAGTTAAAATGGCATTGAGAGCCAGCAGCACCCAGGAAGGGTCTAAGCCTGCTGATTGCCTTCAACTCTCCTTCCTTTCAACTGAAATGAAGAGTGTTCAGGAGGAGCCCAGCGCCTCTTCGGATACAATTCAAAATGGTCCCAGTGGAATGGGAAAATGGCCAGTGATGTCTAAGGAGTGTTCTGAACATTTATTATATTTAAGGTGTGACTTTCAAAAATACCCAAACAACTTTAGAGCACAGATCCCATTAATGACTAAAAAACCCCACCTGTATAGCTTTGGATCCCAATCCTGCAATGGATATGAGTAGCCTTACACACAGGACTTGTCTCACTGAGTTCAGTGGGGCCACTCACATACGGAGAGTTATGTAGGCTGGATCACATTTCCAGGATCAAGGCTTTATTTAGTAAATATTTATTTAGAGACACATTGTAAACCTCTTACTCCCATTGGTAAACAGTTATTCACAGGAGCAGTCCAATTCACTGTAGTGGGCATAAGGGATTCACAGCCTGATCTTTAATGTCCATCTACTAACCGCCATAGATTTATTTTGTTTGTTTGTTTAGGTATTTTTTGTCTCTGTGTGTAATATTTATCTTTAAAACACAGAAAAAAGTTCTCACAATATATTTCACTTTCTGGACATCAAACTTGGTGAGAGATACAATGAAAACAACTTGTCATAGTAGTTGTGACCAGTGCTGTGTGTGACTGAGCACTACTGGAAAATCTCAAACTCAGATAAAAATCATTGGCTTTTTTTTTTTTTTGGGTGATACATTTGAAACAACCCATGTTGTAAAGGAAACCTGCAACAACGAGATAGTACGAATGAAAAATAAACACTTCATATGTTTTCAAGCAAACAAAGCAGCATAAAAGCGTCTACTGAAACAGGCATTATAGTCGTATTATTGGAGGGTTGGTATTTTTCTTGCTCCAGCTCTGTGATTTATTTGAGAGAACACTGGCTTTTATTTTAATATATTGTTACTCAATATACTCTGTTAAGGTACCCAGAGTCCTTGAGCACCAGTAGATTGCAGAGTTCTCACTGTTATGTATAATTAAGATCAACATTGATATGTCTCCAAAACATTTATTATGAGAGAAGCCATGAAAACGGTTCTCTAACTTCAGCATCTGAGAAGCAGCAAAGGTATCGGCAGAAACAATTCAAGGATTTTGAAGTCAGTGGGTCTGTGGCAATGATCATGGATCCCCTGGCAGGTTCAGTGCCCAAGACATTCATGGAAACACTTTATAAAGCAAATAGACTGTGCTGAACTATGGTTAAAGAAAGCCATCCTCTTTGAGAGGAAGTTGTCAAGGGCTGTATCTTATAGCAATAAAAATATCAAGTGTACACACAGTATAAGGAGAACAGACATATAACCACTTCTAAATCTAAGACTCATTCCGTGCATACTTGACAACAAACCAATGAGAGGAAATATTACTTTCTAGAAACTGTTTGATGGTGTCTTCCCCTTCCTTTCCAGCGGTGAGTCTTGAACCAACAGTCTGTCCCTACCTGCCAAGAAGCAGGGAGGCAAAAAGAGCAGTCACTTAAGGCAAGTGTAAAGGAGGCAAGCAGCAAAGTTCCTGCACGAGCTAGATACAGTAGACTCTCGATTATCCAGGATGATAGGAAAAAAATTAATTCTGGTTAATAAAATCCCGGATAATCACCATCCATAGGAAATATGGGGATGGGAGGGTTGGTTCACCAGCCACCCTGCGCCGGGGGGAGGGGGTGTTGGTTCACTGGCTGCCCTGCGCCCTAGTGGGGGTTTATTTTGTGTGTGCTGGGGGCGGCAGCAAAGCCAGAGCCAGCCCTGCGAGTTGCGCATATTTTCTTTTGACATCCTGGTTAATCCACATCCTGGATAATCGAGAGTCTACTGTATAGGCCTATCCTTTTAACTTTTAAAAACTGTTCCTGTGGTATAACAAGTGTCTAAATTTGAAGTCCTCTTTGAGGGCCTGGCCAAATGGCCCTCCTGAACACCCACCCCCCACCCCCCATTGACCCTGTACGCTGCTAAAGCATGCAAATCTCATGCCGATAAATAGGGACAAATGATAGCAGCTTCTTGAAGGAGGAGGTAGGTCACCTTGCTCATCAGTCAGATTGATCCCTGTTCTCTGGGGGTGATTGGACACAACCATCAGCATACTGTAGCTAGCTGTGGAACAAGCCATTCAGACACCAGTGAAAACTTTCAAGCAGCCAGCCAAACACTCAGATGCTTGTACAGGAAGAGTACATTACCATGCTCAGCATCTGCGACTTGCAGCTGCCAAGTATCCTCCATGTGTTGTTGCAGCTGTTGAGTCTCCTGCTAAGGAAGACAGAACAGAAGGATGAAAAGAAAGCATCATCGAGAATGTTCAGCTACTGGAGAACAGTGCCAAGCAGGTATTTATGCCTGCACAAACTAAGTCCTCTAAGCATGTGAGCTCACTGCTGTTTGCCTACTGGACTCACAATAAAGACAAATCATGTCCCTAAGCCACTAGGCAGTTTTCAACCTATTCTCAATACAGGATCTGCTGAAACCCTAAAGTAATATACAGAGCTATATGCAGCTTTGTGAATTGGGTCAAAATAGGATGGAAACATTGGAAGTGGGGGCATATGTTTGCATGCTAGTTGAGAATTTAGCATCCAAAAGACAAGGAGGGAACAGCAATGACCCCTTCAAAAGTAGCCGTTTAAAAAGCTGTTTTTCATTTTCAGAAAATTTTCTTCAAGGGCTTTTTAAAAAGGCTCTCTCTAGACTTTCAACCTTTTTCAAAAAATCAGTAAGTTAGGTTGCTTGACACTGATTGTATTTGCGCCTAGTTCTTACTGTTCTAGTTCGAATCATATTTTTCACTTTGTTTACATGTAAGCTTTTATACTTTACACATAGCAATATTAATCTGGGTTGTAATCTTGTTAAATTCAAACATTTGAGGTCTCAGTTCTAGTCTATAGTTGGGTCCCAGTTCAGCAACGCACATTTTAAGTAAGTGGTTAAATCCATCCCTATTCATCAAAGCACATAGGGCCTGATCCAAACCTCACAGAAGTCAGTCAAAAGATTGGCATTGTGTTCAGTAAGCTTTGGGTCAGATTCTGTAGTATGTGCCTAACTTTAAATAAATATGAGTAGTTCCACCAAAGTCAGTGTGACTTTTCATGTGCCATTGGAGACGTCTCTAGAAAACTCTTGGATGTGATAGCTGTTCAGTAGGTTGTTTTCTTCTTTCATGGCAGTATTAAATCAACAAACTGGCCCAGTGTTGGGGACGCTGTGTTCTTTCAGGCATCATCAGTTGGAGAAAATGCAAAATGGAGGTAAATATGGAGCCAGTGGCACTTTTCACAAGAGAGAAGAGATTCGTTTATTTGGGTATCTACATCCTGCCTGTGTAAGAATGGGTGCAGATGTCAAAGGCAAATGGTTCAACATTAGAATATCAAAGAGAACATAAAGGTGCTGTGGAGATTTTGGATGGATCTGGTCCGGGAGGTCTCAATGCAGTAAACTTGGAAGAAGGGGGGAGGGACAGCTCAGTGGTTTGAGCATTGGCTAGCTAAACCCACTGTTGTGAGTTCAATCCTTGAGGGGGCCATTTAGGGATATGGGGCAAAATGGGATTGGTCCAGCTTTAAGCAGTGGGTTGGACTAGATGATCTCCTGAAGTCCCTTCCAACTCTGACATTCTATGATTCTGAGACTCTCATGCCTGGAAACATTTTTTTTTCATTTCAAAGCAAATTAATAAGTAACTTCCTATTTGCTTCTAAAGACACAAAGTGTGGTTTCATAAGGCCGTTCTCTGAAGCAAAGGAATTTGTGTACTACAGCAAGCTGTATTGTATTAGGAAAGGTTTTTAATGGTGTTTAGTGATTGAAAGCAAGATGCAATAGCTTTACAACAAAGAAGCTTATGATGAAGGTCCTCTGTAATAGCTTTTATATTACTGTAAATCACAATGCTTATGGTTTACTTTTTATTAATGCAAATGAAGTGCAAATCAAATGAAAGCTGAGTGTCTATCAACAGGTTGTTTTAAATAGCTGAGAATATATGTATATTTTAGCTTTTAACAGGATTTTTTAATTTTAAATAGTTTTAATGTTTTTATCCCTGTAATAGTGCTGGAAGGCCACAAGATGAGAGCAATTTTTAATTCACGCTTATAAGACATGGGTATTTGGAAACCATTAGAAACGGACTTTTTTCCCTCCCTTTTAATTTTGATTCTTTCACTAGAGACGCCAAGACTAATGCTATCATGACAGATGGGGAGAGTTTTTAGAGCCACTGTACAAAACGTACTGGAGCAGTGTATCATTAACACGCAGCACCTTCAAAATGTGGCCAGGGAAGTATAATTTGTTTGGAACAGTGTCTGCTTTATAGAAACTGAAGCCCGAATTCTGTTCTCAGGTACTGCACGCTAGATATGTTCTAGTGACATGATAGCTTCGATGACAGGATATGAAAAATAAAACTAAACTAAACAGTACTAATGAAGTGAGGTATATTATTATTATTACTTCTAGTATTTAATGACTTGCATGTTTTCAGTAGTGTTAACAGGCTGGGTGAGGCAAGTCTTCCATTGTGTGGAAGACTCTTAGGTCCCAGTCCAGCAAGATATTTAAGCACATGCATGACCTTAAACTTGTGACTGGTCCCATTGGAGGAAATGAGACTACTCATATTCCAGAAAAACATGCATGTAAATGTTTGCAGGACTGGGGCCTGAGACAGAGCAGGGGAGTTCAGTATGTGAGACTACAGAATTATGGGCCATGGCATTTTTCTGCAGGCCGTGTTATAATGTGGATTTCAGTTAAAATATAGAACTATTTTAAAAGAGAAACATATTTAGTCACTAAACAAAGGGAGGTGAGGGTGGGTTTTGTTTCAGTAAATCGCAGTAAATACGCAGTAAAATTTTCCCCTTATCTTGATTCTCCTTTGAAATGATGCATATTAAAATATATCTTCACGATAAAGATACATGCTTTGATACATTAGGTTCTCCTCTTCAGTCATGTACAATTCAGACTTTGTAACTGTAACTGTCAGTAAACCCACAAGAAAAAGTATCCCCCATGTACAATTGATAGCAACATTTTTAAAATAAATGTTAGAGCCAGATTAACTGATATTGAGACTTAAGTTGTCTCTTTACCCTCAGAACAAATCTGACAGGGGCAGAGGGAATGCAAGCTTCCCCAAAATGCTTTGCAATGTGCTTCTGCGCTGACCCTGAAAGATCCCTTCTGGGATAGCAGGTAGATCTCTTCTAAGGACAGTTCAATTTCCATGCTCATTCAGGGCCTGATTCAGGACCCATTGACAACAAAGGAAAGACTCCCATTGACTTCACTGGGCCTGGAATCAGCCTGGAATCCATTTGCCTCTCTGTTGAGTTGGCCCTACAGAGGTAAATACAGAAGTGGTTTTGGTGATGTGATGCTTTTTCATGAAGAACTGGACAGAGAACATAAGCCCATTTCACACAGGCCCCCAGCAGCCTTCAGACGCTAATAGCTGTCAGTTGCTACTATCCTGCGTTCACCTCCAAACTGGCAATTTAGAGCTGAAATACTGTATATCCCATTACTGATTTGCTGAGCCAATGCAGCCTCCCTTCTCTCCCTGCAATTAAATGTTACCCACCTTGCATTCTCTAAAATGTATCTAGATACCTCCGAATTTTTCCCTTGGCAGGTCACAGCCTCCATATGCAGCTAGCAAGTCACCTGTCTGAGAGAGACAGGGGAAGAAAATTAGACATGTAAGAAGAAGGGAGACAAACAATAGCAGAAATGAAGAACAGCTGCCTGATCCCAGAAACTGGACTTTGATTGTTACAATCATTGGGAGAAAAAGAAAGGGGAACTTTTGTTTGTTGGACTTTCACACTGTAAGGCAAGAGCCTGTGGCAAAGGATACTGTCCAACATACTATGGTGTAGGTGTTTTGCTCATGGCCATATGCTTCTGAAGCATGCTTGTGGTGTTTTCCCAAATTAATGCTGAGTTACTTTCCCCTTTTTATTAAAAGTTTATTTTCTAAACACAGATTCAGGTTTTGTGAGAGGGGAAATATTGCCTCTTGGAGACACCCAGGGGTGTAATTTTCCTAGATTACTGGAAACTGCTTTTGAGTTTTATTGTTAAAAAGGAAGCCCTAGATATTGAACCTGGCCCTTGTTGCTGCTGACTCCACCTGGCAGAAGGGTTATACATACATCAGATGATTGCAGTGGTCCATTCTGGCCTTAAAATCTATTAATCTATGCATCTAGGAAGAAAGGTGCATCAAACCTACCTAGACTTCTCTTCTGAGTGCCTTGCAAGCAGCTGATGATGCAATAGTATTTATATGAACCCAAGCAATATTTGTACCTAACAAGAGGTGACCATAAGTTTAAAATATAGTTATTTGATAATTAACTTTATTGCAAAACCATTAAAAGTAAAGCTTAGTGCAGTATCCAGTATAGCCAGAGAATTGTTGCAGATTGCACAGTTGTTCTCGCACAGCTTAATAAAAGGAAAAGTTTGCTCCTTAGGACCAGATTCCAATCCCCTTCCCCATATTGAATAGTGCCTTACTTCACATATCAGAGAGGTAGCCATGCTAGTCTGGAATTGCAGAAGTGACAAAGAGTCCTGTGGCACCTTAAAGACTAACTAAAGTATTGAAGCATAAGCTTTCATGGGCTAATACCTGAAAGTGCATCTGACGAAGTGGGTATTAGCCCATGAAAGCTTATGCTTCAATACTTTAGTTAGTCTTTAAGGTGCCACAGGACTCTTTGTCATTACTTCACATATTGTCTCACTGAAATCAGTGGTACAACTTGTGGAGTAAGTGTTGCCCAATATAAGTAAAGGGGAACAGAAGATACGTGGAAGGTTCCCGCTTTAGTTTTATGCAATGATGGAAGGGACAGACAGCTATTGGAATAATCAGTTACTAGCTATTTGGCTGTATGGATATTTATACTGTGTCTTTTACCATGGTATGTATGTGCACTGAGAATGTTCTATATCATTCTCTTAAAGTAAAACTATCAAGGCTGGTAGATCTAAAATGAGACCTATCCGGGAGTTTCATCTGAATTCTTTCATTGGGGCTGAGAGGATACACACACACACACACACACACACACACACACACACACACACACACACACACACACACACACACACACACACACACACACACACACACACACACACACACACACACACCAAAGGAGCCATACTGTTAGGTCATCCTAAACAAATGGCTGCCCCTGAAAGTGTTGTTTAAGGGAGATTCTCCAGACTAGAGGAGCTCCTGTTTTACTTTTTTTTATTGATTCCTTGCATGGCTTGGGGGTAGAGAAGATGATGTGCCATCTTCTCAGACCCAGCCAAACCTATACACAAATGTGGGACCCCAGGAAGGAGGACCATTCTGAAGAAGCAACTGGTTCCCAGCTGTGTGGAGGCAGGTCAAGATAGATCCCATGTGCAATGTATGGAATGAGGGACAATCAGGTCCCCTGTTATCTTGGAGTCACCCAGGCAGGCATTAGAAATCTCAGCCATATTGCACTACTTATTTTGTGCAGATTTTTTTGTATCAAAAGGAAATTTAAAGATAAAATGTTAATTTAAGGGTAAGTTAAGTTTTGAACCTGTCAACCTTGACAGTGTCTCTTTAACATTTGATTTTTGTAGGTCTTTGACTAGCCCCACTGGAATGTTAATGTTACCTGGTTCTTTAGATATATTTTACAGTTATCAAGTGCATGCTTTTGATTAACATTTGATGGGTGCTTAGTTTGCTAAGAGCTCAGATAAATTTCCCGAGGGTTATTTCTGAGCAATCTAAATGTGGGAAATCCCTTTTGTTGGGGAGTGAGATTAATCACTTCAGCACCTAGATCCTCTACATCTTTACACCAGAAGATATATTGCTGAAGTGTCTACAACACGTTGTAAAAAATTAATAACTCTGACTGCTTCCATTCCGCTCATGTTTGAAGGAAATCGGGCTGAGGTGTCATAGTGCTCTGAAGATGCACTATCACCTCCTGGAGAACTTTGAAAAACTCTCTATCCAGAATCAGAGAGGTAGCCGTGTTAGTCTGGAATAGCAGAGGTAACAAAGAGTCCTGTGGCACCTTAAAGACTAACTAAAGGCTTTAGTTAGTCTTTAAGGTGCCACAGGACTCTTTGTTACCTCTCTATCCAGAGAGAGTTCTGATGACTTATTACATCTTCTGTTGTTGATTCCCCCTCACTCCCCCCATCATACACATTATTTTTTTTACAGCAGTTAGATATAGGCCTGAGGAAAATGTCACATGTGAACTGCCCCAGCCCAGGCGCAGACACCCATTCTAAGTCAGCAGCAAATCACTGGGTTGTTCTTATTAAGGCATGGACGGCTTGTATTTAACACCATTATTTTTGTTTAAACTTTATATGACACAGCAGTGAGAGGCTGCTCTAAGCTGCAACCAGCCAAATCCTGCTCTGGCCTCTGCAATCCAGAATCCCATCTTCCAAAATTCAGGGTGACCTTTGTTTGCTACAGCCATATCCCATATCCTTACACAGCAATGACACCCAAATCCATGCCCCCTGCGACACCCCTGTATCAGCTCAACAATCCTGGCTGGTGTATTAGGAGTAGGAAATAATCATAGAAATGTAGGGCTGGAATTCAGGATCCCTTGACAAGCAGGTGGGGCGTACTCAGGGAGAACAGGGGTTTAAAAAACCAGTTTGTAAGTGGCCAGAGGAGCTAGAGAATAGGAGAAGCAAACAGAGGATTTTTGCAAGGGAGTTTAGGGAGGGAGCAAGAGAACTTGATGCAAATATTCTCTAAACTTAGGCCAATAATCCACCCCCGCCCCCTAACCCTAAAAAATCCCACATACAATGAACAAACAAACAAATGAAAACCCTGCAGGAGTAAAAAGGATGCAGGCAGAAGTCCAGAAGCCATGTGGGGACTCCAGTTTATTACACAGAATGCATCATCTATGATTACCTGCCTTGTGGGCAGGTGGCATATATGTGCATTCAATGCAAGCAGCTCATGGCCCTCAGAGACTAGTATGAGCTCTTGAGACGAGAGTGGTTGAACTGAAGGCGTTAAGGGAGACAGAGAGGTACATACAGGAGATTTTCAGGGACCCAGTAGAGCAGTCCTACCTGCAGTCTGACAGCCTCTGTGCCGTTGAGAGGGATGAACATTTCAGGGAAGGAGAACATCAAGCTGGAGCGGAGGGAAACGATCCCATAGTTGGGACCCTCATTGCAGATGATGCTGTAGTGTCCCCTGGCACTGAGGAGATCTTTCTGACAGAGGGTACCCCTGTTATTATGAAGAGATAGGTCATGGTAATAGGGGATTTGATTATTGGAAATATAGATAATTCAGTTTATCACCAGGAGAACTGCATGGTGAATTGCCTGCCAGGTATCAAGGTTGCGGACTTCTTCAGATATCTAGATGTGGAAGGCAGGTGAAGCCTTCCCTGGGGAGGCTAGCCGCCTGCCCCACCTCTTCTGGCTGAGGCCCTGCTTCCTGCTCTCAGTTTGCCATGGCCCCGGCCGGAGCAGGGGGGAGGGGCTGAGAATTGGTTGGGGCCATGGAGGGGGCTGAAAGCTTGGCCCTGGCCTGGACCACAGCATAGACTTTGGCCCGGACCAAAGTGCCAAGCCTGGAGCTCCTCCCCTTCCACTTGTGGCCCTGCCCACAGCCTCACTCCATTCCACCCCTCCCTGTGGCCATACCCCCTTCTCGCCCCCATAACGCCCTTTCCCCCTGCTTACTCATTTCCCTATCCCCTCCCACTGTGACCCCAAGACCAGAAAAGCTCTGTGCCACTACAACAGGGAGGGAGGGTTTCTCCAGCCCTGGGGCTGTGGGGAGATTTTTCCGGGGGCCCCAAATTGGCCAGGTCCCCTGGGCATGGGTTCCATGGGCTCATGTGGTAATCTGCCACTGCCCTCTCCCCTCCCCCCCCCCCCCCCCGTGGTGCAAGGTTTGGGGAGGCTTAAGCTCTCCCAGCCTCCATTATGTGCTGCCCATGCAGCTAGACAAACTTATGTGCAGTAGCTGTGGTAGACATATGTGCCAAAGACATAGAAAAAGATAGGAGAGAGATCCTGGAGGCCAAATTTAGGCTGCTAGGGAAGAGATTAAAGTCCAGGGCAACCATTGTAGCAGTCTCTGACATGCTCCTAATTCCATGCACAGGGCCAGTTAGACAGGCAGAACTGCAGTGATGAGACAATGGTGTGCAGAGGAGAGATTGAGGTTTAGACTTATTGGGGAATTGGGGAACCTTTGGGGGAAAGGAGGAGCCTAAACCACTTAAACCAGAACAAATCCAGATTGGTGGCATGTAATATTAAAAGGTCATAAGGAAGTGTTTATACTAAGGGCTGGGGGAAAGCCAACAGGTACAGAGGTGCACACAGTTTGGATAGAGACATCCCTCTGGGGAGGATTTATTCAAGGGGATTGTGATGAGGTATCCACCCTATATAAGGCCTGAAGGGGTAAATTAGTCCAATTAACTGATATGCTGCACCTTTAGGAAAAGCAGAGAGTGTTAAGGCCTAATTTGCTGATGAAGTCCAGGTGGGAGAGGAGCTGGGCTTGCTTTATAAAGCCAGGATGTTGGCAGTAGACAGGGTATGCAGAGAAGTGGGCTGCAGTTGCTCCCTGGGAGTCTGAAGGTGTGTTTGAGGCTACCGGGTTTATGAGTCTGCTGTAACTCTCTGGAAGGAGGGAGTTTGAGGTGGTACACCTGGCATGCAATTGGGGGGTGGAAGCCAGAAGTCGTGGGAAGGAGTCCAGGGAAGAAGCAACAGAAAGCAGATACAGTTGCCAGGTATAGGATCCCTGGACTGGAACCTGGATTAGTGGGTGGGTCTGGATTCCCCTACTGTCCACCAGGGAAGTGGCACCATAAGGGCAGAGCGTCAGAAGACTGCCTGAGACTGTAGGTACAGAAAGACTTTGATGCTCCAGAAGGGGAAGACAATAGAGTAGTTATCAGTGGTTCACAGTCAAGCTGGAAGGGCATATCGAGTGGGGTCCAACAGGGATCAGTTCTGGGTCCGGTTCTATTTAATATCTTCATCAGTGATTTAGATAAGAGAGTACATTTATAAAAGTTTGTGGACGATACCAAGCTGGGAGGAGTTGCAAGTGATGTGGAGGATAGGATTATAATTCAAAATGATCTGGACAAACTGGAGAGATGGTCTGAAGTAAACAGGATGAAATTCAACAAAAACAAGTGAAATATACTGCACTTAGGAAGGAACAATCAGTTGCACACATACAAAATGGGAAATGACTGCCTTAGATTCAAAGGAGTATTGCAGACAGGTAAATATGTGTCGCAAGTGTAACACTGTTTCATAGAATAGAATATCAGGGTTGGAAGGGCCCTCAGGAGATCAAAAACATGCTTTGTGGGGCTGTACTAAATCTTCCTGTTCTGCTGGATGGTACTGAACTTTCCTAGAGTTCAGTAAAAATGATTCCAGTAATTCTTCTCAGGAAAGCCACCCACCTGAAGTGGGTCAAGCACAGACAGGGTTCAAACCCATGATCTTTAGTTTATAAGACCTACACCTTACCACTTGGCCACTGTGCCTACTTCCAAAAAAAAAGGAAAAAAGGAAAAAAAGCAGACAACGTTCTGGGCTATAACAGCAGAAGCCTTGTAAGCAAGACATGAGAAGTAATTCTTGTACTCTACTCTGCGCTGATAAGGCTTCAACTAGAGTATCATGACCAGTTCCGGTTGCCACATTTCAGGAAAGATTTGGACAAATTGGATGCAAAATATATTGAAACTATAGTAAAGAACAGAATTATCAGAAACAACTTGATATGTTGAGGGTCAATATGGCATATGTAAAGAGAAATCGTGCCTCACCAATCAATTAGAATTCTTTGAGGGTGTCAACAAGCATGTGGACAAAGGTGATTCAGTGGATATAGTGTTCTTGTACTTTCAGGAAACCTTTGGCAAGGTCCTTCACCAAAGGCTCTTAAGCAAAGTAAGCTGTCATGGGGTTAAGAGTGAAGATCCTCTCATGAATCAATAACTGATTTAAAAATAGGAAACAGAGGCCCGGTCTACACTGTGGGAGGGTGAGCTAAGTCGGTCTAAGTTATCCAACTTCAACTACAAAAATAGCGTAGCTGAAGTCAACATACTTACCGCGGTGTCTTCACAGTTTAGGTCAACTGCTGCTGCTCCTCCATCAACTCTGCCTACGCTTCTAGCTTCTGTCTGTGCCCTGAAACTTCCTGGAAGTGCTCAAACTCATCATGTGAATATGAGAGAGACACTGGTAAGACATCATCCACATTGCAATTTACTCCTTCCCCACTGCAAAAAACCTTCCACATTTGTTAACCTTTGCACATGCTGTAAGGCAGTGGTCCCCAACCCCCGGTCCGCGGACCGGTACCGGTCCGTGGATAATTTGGTACCGGGCTGCGGCCGCCGTCCCTGCAGCAGCACCGCGGGACACTCAGCGTGCGGGGCACTTCCCGCCCTTGTATATCCGCTGAAAAGCCGCCGCCGTGATAGCTTCCTCATCGGCGGCTTTTCAGCGGACATACAAGGGTCCGCCGCGCCGAGGAAAAAAAAAAGGGGTCGCGCCGCGCCGAGGAAAAGGGGTCGCGCTGCGCCCCAGGCCGCAGTAAAATTGTAAAAGCGTTGACCGGTCCGCGGTCGTACAAAGGTTGGGGACCACTGCTGTAAGGGACACCTATTTTCCTGGCTATTCCGGGCGTGGGTTGGTTCCAGGGTGTGCTATAAAGGGGGTTTATTGCCGCATTTTGTCTGCTATATTTTTATTCATTTGTTGGTGGGCTAAGCAGTACATTTTGAGCTTACTGTGGGCACTCATTGTGGAAAGGAAACCAAAACACAGGATCAGCATCTTTTTAAATTTTTATAATCAAATAAAAATAAACATTTCCATAACAATTTCTTTAGGCCAATCCTTCCCCAGCAGCCCAAACCTGCCAGGGACATGGAGTTTATCCTCTGCACAGAGGACACCAAAGATATTATCCAGAGGCCATGGAACAGCAGTTAGGGTGTGACAACTTTTTCTCCCAATCAACGTAGACTGAATCATAGCCAATAACTTAAGGGGAGATAGATTCCATATCCCAGTAAAATCCGCTGAGCCAATGAGTTTCCCAGGATCACTTATCTATCATATGTATGGGCTACCTCCAAGGTCCAATGACAACTCAATAAGAGGTTATATGGTGATCAGAGACTGGGAATATGTTTGGTACCTCACTGCCCAGGCACCATACCACTCTGACTAACCCAGTAGCGGTGTTGACAGACTCCAGCAATAGCTGCGTTCAGTCTTTCCTTGCTAGCAGTATGAGTCAGTTAGACATGAGACCTTCAAATGGGAGAAGAGAACTAAAAATGACAAAAGGAGAATTCCAGATAACTGTCCTCTAACCCCCCCCCCCCCCACACACACACACACACACACACACAGCTGTCAGGGATTCCATAAAACTAGGCTCAATGTCTAGTATCTTGGAAATATCGAGGTGAACCTCATTGAAGCTAATGTCTACAGGTGCCCAGTTCACCTCTTGCTTTCACTGCATTTCTCATACTCTTTCCCATGCTCCCTAGACCACTTAATGGTGAAGATGAATTGCAACACTTTCTGAACATTTTTCAATTATTTCTTACAGTGTTCGTTTCATTTAAATGCAAGGGCACAAATCCTAGTTTATGTCATAATAGATGGACAACAATAGTATAATTTAACAAAAATAAAATGCTAAACAGTGCTACATGTTGACAGAGTTGTGATGGATAAAATTTGGAGTGTTTTGATAGTTTCGATCTTCAAAACATATCTGGCAAGTACACAAAGTGACAAATGTATTTAAGGATCTATGCCATTCAAATGATACTACCACATGTCTGTTTTGGATTTTTCCCGACTAAATGTTGGAATATGGGCAAAAATTCACTTGCCTATTGTGTTCTTTAAACAGAAAGTGTCTGCCTCACAGATGGCCTGTCAGTGCCACCTGACATCAGCGGATGTACATTTCAAAAGCTAGAATTCTGTTCCTTTAACAAAATGCATCGTTTGCATTCCAGAACCTTACATACCTCTGCCCTAGCTGAAATCATCTGTGTTTAGGATATAAAGGCCAGATTCTGATCTCACTTAGAAATAGGTAAAAAATAAGCAACTTACAAAAAAGTTATTCTGCAGTGATAAACATCAGTTTACTGAGATGGAATCTGGCTTCTAGTTTTTACATTATCTGTCTATTTTGTTCCTTCTTTTGCTTTTATTTACCACAATAACCTCCCTCCTTTGCTGATTATTTTTTATTTGTTGAATGTATTCATAGTCTCAGTCCATCTGCTAAAAGTATCCTATTTAAAAGAAGATGGCATCATTAGCCACCCTTTTTCGCTATAAAGAAAGGAGCAGTTCCCATATTTTTACCCAGTTCAGTGGATGCACTAATCTTGCTGAACACTTCAGTTTAGATGGTATATCAATGAGGCATTCAAACAGAGCAGTTTATACACAAAAATTCTGTCTGCTTTGTAAAAGATTATCCTTTTATAAACACTGCGGAAAACATAAAAGCAGATAGGGGACAGCACATAGGACAGGAAAGATGTTAGCGGGGAGATTAATACTGAATGGGTCGAAATGAATGGTGCTTACCAAAACGAGGTCCAGATACTTTGGCTGCAGTGAAACATAAATAATGGGAATGACACATCGTTTATTCGGGATAATGAGTTGATCCGAAGTAGGGGCCTAGAACAAGAGATTAAAGATTAAATATCCATCTCCTGATGAATATCAGTAGCAAACTTTAACCTCTTCCTTCCAAAAGCACAATTTCTTTGAACAGTCGTGTCAGCACGACACAGCGAAGAAATGAGTGAAAGCAAACTTAAATCACATTCTTATCTTAGCCGGTAGGATAACACTGCTTCATATTTTAAAACCAGGAATTGCATTTTTTATTTCCAGGCTTGTAAGTCTTTCAGCATAATTGTTGGAGGAGAGAAAGATTTTGTCCGACGTTTGGCATTATGAAAATCTGACTTTAGCATTCTTGGCTTACATTTTAGTTATCTGCACTAACTGAAGGAGGAACATACCATCCTGAACATTCCCTTTGGTTGAAAAATAATCACAAAAGTCAGCCTGCTGGAAAAGCACAGCATGCCACATGCCGAATTCGAATCTTGAATGCAAGGAGGACTTGGAATAATATGTCATGAGCCTTGGATCAGGAGGGGCTGAAGGGTAGGGAAATGGGGCAGGCACGGGCTATTGGGGATAGGGAACCGACTGTACTATAGTACTGGCAACCTATCCAGACTTGTCAATTAGTGGTCCTTCTAGCTTAAGATGCTGCACTGCAACGAAGGCAGAAGACATAGGACAAGTGGGAATCTGGATAACTGTGGCTTGCCCAGAACTTGGAACAGAGCAGCTGCTGACTGCATTCAGTCAGCCAAGACCAGCATTGTGGTTTGTTGCTGATGGATGGCTGCCTCCTGCAAAAGTGATAAAACTGGGATGGGGGGAGGGGGTGTCTTTCCAAATGGCATTTTGAAAACAACAGAGCTCGTATGGAAGGGTCAGTTCAGCAGGCGTTCACCAGCTTTATGAAAACGGGATCGCAAGTGAAACAAGTTTGGTGGTTTCACTTTATTCTTCAGGGAGAGTTTTGTCCAGATGCCAAACCAACATGCATGTTCAGTTGGCAGTTTCTCCACAGGAGAGGCCCAGAACGACGAGCTGTGGAAAAGTATCCATTTTTACTTGGTAAATATTTGCATGCGAAAACTGATATGCCTGCAGGTTTCTATGAGACTCTCTGACTTTGTTAGAAGGGAAGATTTTTTGGGTTTTGCTGCACCCATTTTTGTAGTGAAAATGGTAACGTCACTCCCTCTTTCTCTTTCACCCATGTGCATGGGCACCCGCACTACAGGCGCACACAGGGTGTGAGCCTGGGAGGTGCGTGAATTGACTGAAATGGTGGCTTGGAGAGGGACCGAGCATCTTGCCGGGAGCACTTAGTACCTCCCAGGATCAAGCCCTACATTTTGCAGAACTCACTAGTTGCAAGAGAGTAAAAACATCACCATTTCATGAGACCATTTTTCTCTCTGAAAAGAGGATTTTGCCATGAGCAAAAATGAATACTTTTTATATCTCTTTCCAAAGGTGAAAACTCACCATTTTCACCACAAACCTGCTTGCTGATTACTTCTAGTAAAATCGCCATGTTGTAATATAGCTACCTGGCACCCTTCTTTTCTAAGGCATGAAATACAAATTTCTTGTCCTCATATTCAAGGCCCTCCATAATTTCTCCTTCCTTCTTATTTCCTGTCACCGTCACCCATCTCCTCTGTTTCACGTGTCCAGATCCTTCATTTCTCTATTTCTCCTACATTTGTCTTCACACTTTCTACCATGCCACCCTCTGTGTAGACAACACCGTGTTGCTCTGTAAAGTCACTCCTCCCTCTTCATTCTAAACTTTCTTGAAGACAAGTTTCTTCTGGGGTATCTATTAGGAAACAGCTGACTAAGTCGTCTACTGATTTTCTTTTGGTTGCCCTATGCTGAGAAAAGGGGGTCAGAGGTTGCAGGGACGGTGCATAAAACCCAGGAGATGAGGCTTGGATTTGCTCAGGGGGTTGAATGGTGAAGGGGGTGACCACTAATAAATGTGTAACTAACAAGACATGTGCTTTATGTCACCTTGGTCACTTGGGACCAGATTCTGTCTCCTTTGTTCACATGGGGTAGCAGCTTGCTCCAGGAATCAATGGTTCAGATTCTGCCACCCTTGCTCACGCTGGGGACTTCTTCTGGAGTAAGGTCCTAATTGCCATGACCAAGGGTGGCCAGATCTGGGACAATGAGAAAGGTACTATTGTGTGGCAGAATCTGGCCCTTTGCTTGTATGTTGTAGTCCTCTCCCGTTCCATTTGTTTGTTTCCATCTGCGTAGGCAGGGCCGGAACTGTGCCTTCCTCTGTGTTCGAGGAGCACTAGCACATTTTGGATGAGATCACAATATAGATAATAAACATTAACAAGGATAGAGCACGGGGGGGGGGGAGGGGGGAGCCAGGACTCTGCCACTGACTGATGTGTAATCTTAGACAAGTCACTTAGCCATCCTGTACCTCAGTTTTCCCAGCTGTAAAATGAGGAGGTCACTGCAATACAGCTATATTACACAGGTGTCATAGAGCTTAAATACTTATGGACATATCCTCCACTTTTGTAAATGGATCCAGCTTCAGTGGAATTGGGCCAATTTACACCAGCAAAAGATCTGGTCCTTAGTGCTTCTGGAGCACAGTTAAATCCTTGGTTAAAAGGTTTTATATTAGTGCAGCGTATATTATTATTATTACCCCATTCTCAACCTGACTAGCTAGCAAAAATTGGGGGTCCAGCTGATTGGTTTGTTTAGGAGGAGAAACTTGGAAAGAATCGGCTTTTTCTTTGACATTTATTTATGAAGACTGTACAAAGCCCAGTTTCCCCGGAAATAGCAGCAAACAGCAGGAGACAGTTTCTTTGCTCACAGTTCCAAGCTTTTTTGCAGCCAGCACTGAGCCCAGAATGTCTCTCCAGCCTTTTCTCAGGGCCATGGTCCTGGTTCTTGTTCTAACCGTGGCTTTCTGCTGCTTGCCTCAGGGGGGAGGGGTAGTTCAGTGGTTTGAGCATTGGTCTGCTAAACCCCAGGTTGTAAATTCAATCATGGAGGGGACCATTGAGGGACTAGGGGCAAAAATCTGTTAGATGATTTAATTGGGGATTGGTCCTGCTTTAAGTTGGACTAGATGTTTAAGTTGGACTAGATGATGTCCTGAGGTCCCTTCCAACCCTGATATTCTATGATTCTCTGCTGTGTTTCCTGCTTCTCTCCTAGGTACAGCTGTCAAAAGCTACCCAGAAAACCTGCTCTGCTAATGTCCCTTGCATGTACCTCTGTTTTGGTCGGTGTCTGTGTTTTGAGTGGAGGCTACTATTGTTTTAGCTACTTGGTTCTATAAAGGAGCTTAATTTTATTTACATTTATCAGTAATGAAGGGCAGCTTCTATACAGACACACACCCCAGTTTCAATAGGAGTTAACCCAAGTTAACCCAAGTCACTCATAACTATGGGCTAGATCATAAGGCACAGCGCATAGTAAGGGATCATGGGGAGCTTCCTTGCCCTCGAAGAAACACCAAGAGGCTTCTCCTGGATGCTCAGAAGTTGCACATCCATTATGACACCCCTTTGCAAGGTGCTGGTTACTACTCCTCAAGTAGCCAGGCAGCTCGGCTGCCTGCTGTGTAGCAGGTGTGGAGACAGGTCCACATTCTTCCTGCCACTTTGGCACACCCGGTAGCCATACGGGAGTAGGAGGGAAGAGTCAGAGCACCACCCTGAATACAAGGGCTACAATTCTACTGGTGCTTACACAGGCCGAGCAAAGAAGTGGTGAAGGCTCCTTGCATTCTCCCCATAAATAAGATGAGGAAGATTTGTGGCACCTTAGAGACTAACCAGTTCATTTCAGCATAAGCTTTCGTGGGCTATAGCCCACTTCATCGGATGCATAGAATGGAACAGAAGTAAGATGTTCTCCCCATAGTTTGCAATGGCATAAGAGTCAGTCAGAATCTGGCCATAAGTAATGACACCACCTAGGTCCTGTTACAGCCAGGCAACATTTTTGCAATCAAGCTCCCAGTCTCCTGCTGCAACTCTTGGATAATTTGATTTCATGACTACCAACATTTGGTTCAACCTGACACAGCAACAGGAGCCTGGCTAAAACAGGCTCCCATTAATTAAAACATTTAAAAACATTTTCTTCTCCCAAGCAGATATGATTGTTTAAAATTAGCATTCACACAGCATCCAGGTATCTTAAAGACTGTGACCAGAACTGATGAAATAGCGGAAAAAGTGACCCAATAATATTTCTTTGAATTCAGCTGAGCATGGTCATGACCTTTTAGAGTTGCTCTCCACATACATTTGTGAGTGGGAGCTAAAACCACAAGAATTCTTATTCCCAGCTAAATTTATGCTTGAACGCTTGAATATTCACCCAAGATGGATTTTGATTTATATATTTACTCGTTTTGGTTAGCTACATATGTCATTGAATCGGTGCACAAAAACAGAAGCATGTGACATGTGAATCTATCCAATAACTAACTAAAGCACAAATGGTGAATATTCACAGCCCTATTAACAGAGGGAAAATAAATTCAAAACTATTTGAGACTAAAGGCATCTAATCGATAGAATGGAGATCTGTAAGCAAAAGGTAAAAAGCATCAGAATTCAATGAACACAATATCAGTTGCAAATTTTTCTGTCAACACTAGTTGTAACATCAAACACACAAGAAAGTTCAAAGTTAATTCAAACAAAGTGTCTTTAACCACTTAACTGTGGAGTGAATCTCAGCTCCTGTCTGGCCTCAACAGTGTGCAGCATTTCATTAATTATTTGCTGTATGATGCAGCACTGAAGAGCTTTTCCAGCCCTTCGTGCCTAGATAATTGCAGCACACTGTTGGTCTGATTCTTCTGTTATTTTCAACTGTGTAAATTAGGAATAGCTCAATTGAAATGATCACTTACACTGTTTTTTTACTGGAATTATTTCCGTGGAATTATTCCTGATTTACACTCCTGTGAGAGCCAAGTATGAGGGGGAAAAATTAAATTACTACAGGCTAAATTCAATCCTCAGAGACTGAAGCACATCCCATGCGGCAGAATGATTTAATGTGTAATACTTTGGCCTTTTAAAATGATATCAGTCTAAGGATCTCAAATCACATTACACCCGTAAGACATTATTATCCCCATTTTATACATGGGGAAACTGAGACACAAGGAGGCTAGAATCAGAGAGGTAGCCGTGTTAGTCTGGAATTGCAGAAGTAACAAAAAGTCCTGTGCACCTTAAAGACTAATTAAAGTATTGAAGCATAAGCTTTCGTGGGCTAATACCCACTTCGTCGGATGCAAGGAGGCTAATTGACTGGCCCTGGGTCACATAGTAGGTTTGTAGAAGAGCCAGGACTAGAACACAGATTTCCTGGCTTAGTCCTTTTATTACGATTGTTATATTATATTATTATTATTTTTTTATTATTATATTATTACTATAGATCCATAGGTATCACCAATGAGATGGGAACCACGTGATCTTGTAAATACTACTTTCATCCTTCCTCATCCCTACTGATTCTTACCTTCCTCATCATGTCACCTCTAATATCAGGTAGAAAATCTTTGGGAAGATAGACCCTGTTCTACATTAATTTGTCCTTCTTTGTATTTGTTGGTCCACAGGGTGTATTTTGGTTCTTTCCTAAGAGATGGGCCTGACTTGGAGCAACCGCACCTTCTTCCATACTTAGGGGAAGTTTAGCTCCCGATCTAAAGCTTGGTAATGGGTTGGAACAAAACATTGAATCTGAGCAACTCTGGCATCGGGGGAACTTTGGAGCTTACTGAAATTTGCAACTCAGACTCAGTTCTATTAATCGTCAGTTTTAAAGGTTTTCTGCAGAAGAGCATCTTACACCTATTGTTGAAACTGGGCTGGATTTTTTGCAGGGCCATTGTGAAAGGGCATGAGTTAAAGTGGAACTGGCCTTTCCGCACCTCGCTCAGGTCAAGGGGAAGGCTTTAACTTCTCTTTGTAGCAACCTGAATCTGGGACTTCCAGTTAGGTCTCAGAGTATTAGGACTCAGGAGCTAGGAGGGGGCTTCCCAGCATGGGTAGACAGATGTGTGCCAGCTCTAATGGCGCTAGTGTGCTCAAAATAGCAACATGGCTGCGACAGCATAAGCAGCAGCTTGGGCTAGCCACCTGAGTACACACTCACGGGACCTCCTGGGGACATACACAAGCCCTGCTGGACAGAGGGATTGATCCCCCTTACCCCTTTTAGGGCCTACCACTGTCTTTTGGTCCCATTCTCACTATTGTTTAAATGAAAACAAGCCACTTGACATGCAGTGCCCCTTCCCCACCTCCTCACCTCCACATTTTCCCCATAAACTGAGCATTGCCTGGGGGGCAAAGATTGGGGCTGTATAGCGCTGTTATGACTACTCTGTCCCACCAGTAATCCTCTTTACACAAGAGGAATCCTCCAGGACCTTCACTTGTAGCTTCTGTGGGCCGCAGAAGAAGTACAAAGCAGGTCAGTAGGGCCAGAAACATGTTCCCATTTGCCCCCTCATTGTACCCTTCTTTCTACTATTTGCATCTCTCAAATAAATCCTTACTGGGAAAAGCTCAAAATGCATCCTTCTAGAGATTATTTCCTTTTGCAAATCACAAAGGATATATTGATTGTGCTACACTCCTGAGATCAAGATGGAAATATTGCATAGTAGTGTAGCGCGGCAACGACTCACCTCCTGCTGGTCAAGAATTAGCTCTCCAGCCCTCGTAGCGCCTCCTGGTGGCTGGTGTCTCACCTGCCACTGGCCGTTACCATCCCATACACCGGTGCCCTTTTACCATGGGATCCTCCCCCGCAGCAGTACCTCTATGCTCTGGGTCTCCCCTCCTAGGGGAATCCCCAACCTTCCAAATCCACTTTGCCTCAGTAGCTACTACCAGTCATCATCTAGCCCCCGCTCACTGGGGCAGACTGCAGTCTGTAATGGCCACTCATCACTGGCAAGGGATAGGACCTGCTGCCTTTGCCTGTTCACAGGCTACCTCTCTGTTGTAGCCCCGGTACCTTTCCTGGCCTTTAGTAAGGCCTGTAGCCTGGGGAGTTGCCAGGCTGGAGCTCCCCAGCTCCTCTTGCCTTTTCCCAGCCCTACTCTGTTGCCTGCACCCTCAGCTCCCAGGCAGCTAGGTCCGCCTCTCTCTAAAGCAGTGGTTCCCAACCTTTTTTTGGCCATGCCCCACCTAAGCATCTCTAAAATCCTGATGCCTCCCCCCCCCCCCCCCCGTGACATATAATTCTTATTATTCAAAAAGTGAACTCCTATTCACATGGAGGAAGCCTAAAAGACCATTAACTTGGTCTAAACAAGCTTTCAAAGAACATGGCATCCATGAAAGAGAAAAATAAAAGAACGAAAGGACAGTTGAAGTACTGAGGAAGAAATCACTAAGAAATTGTTAAAAAAAGAATAATAATATAAAGTGATATGAAAAAATAGCAAATAAAGATTCAAAACATATAATAGAGAACTGAAATGCATAAATATAAAATAATTGTAATGGAAGCTTTTTCTGTAATACTTTGATCATTTTAAGGAGACCGTTCATCATGGATAGCGGGTATGAAACCAAATTTTAAATATTCCTCTGAATACTGACGAACTTTTTTCTTGCTTGCACTACTCATTTTATGCATAGGGTTTATGAAAGCAATAAATGTGAGAAAAACTTATGAAGTGAAATGCACTTTGATGGTTGTGATGATGGTGATACACCAGGCATGGGCAAAAGCGTGCACGCGGGCAGATTGCACTTAAGTGTGAACGGTTTGCAATCGGAGTGCAGAGCCCCTCCAAGCGGCCGCCAGGGGTGGGGGCATCGGCGGTATATGAGGCCCTAGAACCATAGGAAATGCAAAAAATTCGCTGTTAATAACTCATTCTCGAATTGCCCCCCTTAAAAATCAAATTGCCCCCCTGTGGGGCGTGCGCCCCATGTTGGGAACCACCGATCTAAAGCTAGAGGGAGACTGTCCTTAGCTCCTGGCTCACTGCCCTTTTGCCAGGGCCGGCTGTGGCCTGATTGGGATGGGGCCCAGATGTGGCTGCTTCCCCAGTCAGCCCACCCTATTAGCTCCCCAGGGCAGCCCTTTCCCAGAGCTGTTTTAATCCCTTCAGGGCCGGAGCGGGGTGACTGCCCCACTACAAGTAGGTATAGGGATCGTTGTCTGCTTATTAATCATATACAGTACAAGAGACACCATTGTGGACACCAAGCAGATATTATCTGCACCAGCACAAGCTCTAGTATGTAATTCTCCAAAGCAGAGACCGATGAAAGGTATTAGCAGGGAAGAACTGAATCCTGCCATTCCTGGGCCTTGCAAATGGCACATCGTGGAAGTAGCAGACCTGGGATGAACCCACTGTCATTAGGAATCCAAGCAGGTGGGAAGCGCTTTAGCTGTCGTGGATCCCCTGAAGCCTTTAAGAGTTGTACAGAGCTGCTAGAATTGACACAATAGGAAAGGACGTCCCAGGGAATATACTGAAAAGGTGAAGTTGCTCACGGACAGCTATATCCTACAGCACGCTGACAGCCACTAAGTGAAACAGCTCTCCAAAGGAGTGTTGTGAGATTTCTAATGTGTTCGGTGGGAAACGTGTGAGGTTCTTTTCCCTGACCTATGAAGAGACCAATTTATCTATCCCCACAAATTCATGGCATCTAGGTGTACTGGGGATGACACAATTACAGCTAGAAACTCCAGCTGTTTTGTACTTCACCACCAGCGTACTCTTGCTGCGTACCTATTTTAACCGGGTCTGGAAGGATTGCCCTATGTAAGGATAATTTCTGGGCAGGCATGAAGCAGGAATCACTCATCTTTCCCGCTTCTAGCATAACAGAGAAAAGAGAGCCTGGCCAGAAGAAATGGGACAAGTGTATGACATGCCTACTCTAGCCAATCCTCAGCTGTGTTTTGGCTCCTGGTACCTTTTGCGACCCAGCATGAATGATAGCAGACGAGTGCTCTAACACACCCAACTCAGGCAGATCAGTCTTCCCAGGGATGCACCTGATCTCCTAACTTCAATTTAGAGCCAATGGTGAAGATTTGGATTATGTGATGAGCCTTACAGTATGTTCTTCAAGCTAACAAACTCCAGCTCCAATAGAGTGTCCTGGGGAGTGAGGGCCTGCCGCAAGTCTTCAAATGCACATCATTGGACTGTCAGCAAACATCTCATGGGTTTAGACCTTAAAATTAACACCTGGAAGCAGAGGGAATCCAGACTAGCGTGTGTGTGTGTGTGTGTAATGTGCTCACAAAGACCTGTTCCAGGAAGCACATCAGCTTCTCCCAAAAGAAGCAGCAGCATCTCTCTTTAATCTGGACTGAGACTCAGCCAGTCCATTCACATCTAGATTAGGCTCAAGAATCGCAAGGAAACTGTACCACCTGTCTCTCCAGAAAAGAAGACGTGAAGTAACTACAACGCACAAAGAGCACAAAGCATCCCTAGCTCTCGTCTGCTGGTCTCACATACAGGTTGACTAGGAGGATCAACAGAGTAAATCCACATCACAGGATCCTTGGAAGAGATGATCAGTTACCCAGCACCCCGCACTGAGATCTGTCAGTAAGGAAAATATAAAGCTACTGAGAAACAACTTATCAGCAAGTCAACAACGTCCCCCAGTCAATGGTGTCTGCAGATAACAACCTCAACATAAGCCCAGACCTTTGGCCATCACCAAAAGGAGATAATTATCCCAGGTTACTGATTCTGTCTCCATACTCATGCCTGAAACCACAGTTGGATTGATCCAGCTGAAATGGATCCAAGAAATCAGAGAAATCCAAATCACGCTGTAGTTGTTCGGCCACTTGGCATTCTCCACTTTCCGCGACAAAGAGTGGGCCTGATCAGTGGAACTCCTCAATTAGCAAAGTACTCTACATAATGAAGGGTGGCAGAATCAGGCCTGATAACCAGGAGGAGATACTCATTTTATGTGCAATTCCATAACCCCTTTTGCTATCCAACATTGGCATGGCAGATGGATTGCCCTAGCCTCTTCTTTCATTCCACTATTCTATCAAAACAGTTACAGATACATACGTATCATCTTGCATCAATGCGGAAATTAAAGGAGCTCCACTGGTTGTTGGAATATTTTGGTGTGGTACAGAAGAAGAAGAGGATTCCCTCATGGCATGATTTACCTTGACTAACATAACAATTAGCTACACTATTTCCATTCCCTCCACCCAAAACGCTAATTAACTGTAGCTCATATCTGAGAGAAATGGCACACAAACGGCTGCTGTGCTCCAAAAATGTTAATCAGTTCTGAAAATCCAAATCAACCCCAGACATTTCACAGATCAGGTCAGTACTGTATTTTGACTTTGGCTTACTCAGACTATTTCCAATATCAGGTACCATTTAAAGTGGCTTAAATCTATTTGCTTTGCAGCCTGGCAAACACATTCTGTGAAGAGGTTTATTCTATTTAGCTTAGCGTTAATAAATTAATAGTGTACCATTAATAAATTTGGCCAGATACTGACACCCTTACTCAACTTGAGTACCGCTATTGAATGTAATGGGATGTCTCATGCACTAAGATACACTGTCTCTTCTTAGTGGGTATCAGATGCTGTCCCTTTGGGTTCACCATATTTTGAACTGCAGCAGCATTTGGGCCCCAATGACTGCAAGATGCTTAAGTGCATGTGTAACTTTAAGACTGGGATATCCTTCAGCTTACTGCAAGATACACCTTTGCTTCATCATCATCATGTACAGGGGCCTTTGTTCACCCAGCAGCATGAAGATTCCTATAAAGTAAGTACATTTTTTTATTAAGAGGCCATTATTACTTTACAACCATGGCTGTGCTTCCATTTCAATGTATATTCTCAATCAAATGCCATATACTTTTTCTCTTTGTTTATGGGTCATTGTTGCTCATTTCTCTCCCATTTAACAAACTAATGAGGGTGTGGAATTCTGCGTGTTCTAATGATGATATCCTCTTTCTTTCTTTGTGTAATAAAAAGGCTTTGAAGTCCTACGCTGTGTGTTAGAAGGATTTTGATATTTCCCTAGTAAGGATGTAACAGGAGCCAAAACAAGCCTCCAGGTGCCAATATTACACCTGACAAATTAGGCACACGACTGGAAAAGGGTGGGCCCGTGCTTCTGTTTAATGCTCATTTCCTCTCATTTCCACATTAACAGGAAGTAGTTGGAATGGAAAAAAGGTTTTCCTTAAAGACCCAAACTATCAAAAGGCCTGAAGTAGTTACTCCTTGCAAACAAAAAACTTGGAAGCCAGCTAAGTCCTATGATTTGGATCTCATTTGCAATGACTTATTGAACCCCTACTGACGGCATGGTGAACAGGATGTTATGATTTATTTAACACTTAAAGCGGGTCTCAGAACAAGGTGGATGGTGCCCTTAGATGTAGTCTTTCAATAATTTATTGTTGTAAGTGCTTAATTTTTCCTTGGGGAAGCCTTTGACGGCAGGCTGCCGCAGGGTGGTTTAACCGATGTGGATTAAGCAGTCTGCCACGTAAAGCAAAAATAATAACACTAAAAAATCCAGCGAAAGCGCAGGCAGCTTGATTTCGTGGATCACATAGTGGGAACTTCGGGCTGATGTTTTAACACCAGTTGAACTGAGTTTAATACACTTCATTTAGCAACTTAAGGACTGCTGAATTTACCTTGCAGAGACTTTAATGGCATAATACACCCACAAACACAAAGAAAACTGACTCAGACAAAACCCTGCATGGCTCCTAGAAGGCCATTGGAGAGCAGCAACAAAGCCTGTAAAAAAAATAAATCAAGTTACATCTACTACATTTATACCATAGGGGTTTCTGACCAAGAGCAGGCTCACAAAAATGTTATGTCTGACTGACTTTAAAGTTGAACTGCTGCTTAATAATATTGTAGCATGCCTCAGAGGGTTTATCTGAAAGCACCTTCTTTTGAATGGTTTGTAATCGTTATGTGGGGCACAGGACCATCCTTTAGAAATCTTTTTTATGTCAAAGTTACTCAGTGAAATAATGCATAGATGTTTTACCCTCTGGAGATCAGTGCTCAGTTCTGCTTCATGTCATATATTGAAGGCCCGTGGTGACTTTAACAAGCAAGATCTATAGGAATTCCTGCACCTGTGGATAAAGCACTTCAATCTTCAACGATAAATGCATATTTCTGCATGCTTGTGTGTGTACAAATTATATTTTAGTCTAGACAGGCAGGTAACACATTTCACTTTTTGGAGATGAAGTAACGGTTTTAGTAAATTACATTCGTAGCTTTAATCTTATATTTCCATGCACACTGAGTTAAATGTTGTAAAACTATCAATTCTGTCAAAACCTAGCAGAAAGAAAACAAGAGACCCTGCAATCTTAATGTCCAAACTGACTGGTGATTATCAGGAATTAAATGTGCAGGAATTCCAAATCTTTTTTGATCTGAGATGTCTAGATGACTTTTGTTTTTCCATAATTGTATGAGGATCCTACATAGTATTTAAGAATCAATTATATTGCAATTGATGTAATTAACTCTAATAATCCAGTAAAAGTCAGTAGGAGGGCTATTCAAGTCAATAGAAAAGAGGGACTATATTATGAAGGTGTTATTAACCTATACAGAATTTTACTAGGCATTTCCTTTTCTTATATAATAAATATACAGTGGTTAGGAAGGCTGTTATTATAATTTAATGGGAACAATGGCTCATCACTTTCTTTCCTGTGTAACCCTTAACTAATTCTACATACAGCGTATAAGTAAAATGAATCCTTTTTTAATGGCATAGCAAATCAGCTATTAATCATCCATCAATCGTCCCTTGCGCCAAAATCTATGGTGCTTTCAGTGCTGCTAAAAGTATTTTGGGAGTGGCAGGAGCTGCATACACATATTCCCATTCATTTATGTGTCTGACTTCCCATTTCACATCATCCGGGTACTTCTTAACTAGTCATTTGGTCACTGATCCTGAAGTCAGTCCAAGCCCTTGAGGAAAACATCAGCACTTTGCAGAATGAGGTAAAAGAATTTATGGGGATTTTATGGCATCCTCACTGTAATAGCTGAGCATCTCTCTTGGTTATTAATTAAGGCACACAACACAGCTTTCAGGGAGGGGAATATTATCAGCACCCATTTTAAAGTTGGTGAAACTAAGGCACAGTTAGGTTCAATACCTTGTCCCAAAGCAACACAGCACAGTCAAGAACAGAGTCCCTGTCTCCAAACACTTACACTGGTACCTTCACCACTAAACCGGCCTCCCTTCTATCTTGGCCATGAGTGGGAGTGTTGCTAGAAAGGATATCAAGATGGGTCCCACGGGGAATTTCAATCTTCTTCACCTTTGTTGGTCTGAGTCCAGGCCTCCCTTTGACACAAAGATTGCACTGGTCGCACTGGCCGATGATCTGCTCCTGGAAGTGGATGAGGATCAGCTATCTGGGATGGTGTTATTAGAGATGTTTTCTGCCTTCGATGCAGTTGGCCATAGGATGTTTTTGACTCTCTTGTGGTCCCTAGCAGAGCAGGACAGGGGTGCTCTTCAGTGTCTTCCTTGTTTTCTCTTGAAGAAATTGCAATGGATGGTCATGATCAAGCATTCCTTCTCCAAAAGTCCTCTCACATGTGGGGTGACTCAAGTGTCTTTCTGTCACCCATCCTGTTCAGTCTCTATACCCTGCCACTTAGAGGGTGGGTGAGGAGGCATGGGGAGGGGGGTAGTTCATTATGTCTCTCTGGGTTCTAGAGAACCTACTGGTCTCCAGGTAGAGTTTAAGGTTTTGGTTTTGACTTCCTCTCTCTTCCCGTCACACTGCCACAGATGTGGTCAGCAGAGACACTCAGGCTGGAACTCCCTCGTCAGAAAAGAGAAATGAGTAGACGAAGGGTCATTCTTTGGGGATCTGGCTCCCCACCCTCGTCTGAAATAGCCCAGGCTTGATCACCTTCTGGGCATGCTGCAAAATTCATTTTTATTGTATTTTGGTAAATGTTGGGGGGCGCTCTTCCCCTGCTTTGATACATTGGCTGGCTGAGTTAATTTGTTCCCAGGCTATGATTATTTTTATGCTGCAGGATGGTCATCATTAGGTGATTGTAAGTCTAATTAACTATTAGGGCACTTAGAGCTTTTTGCATGGACATTTCTAATTGTTGTTTAAAGCTAAATAAATTTAGAGCTGACTGGGGCAAATTCATCCCTGGTGCAACTTCACTGAAATCAGTGGATTTACACTAGGGTTGAATCTGTTGTTATAACCTGAATGAATCATTCTTAGAGAGGAAGAATTAATTAGCATTTTAAGCTATTTACACACACACACACACACACACACACCTTCTTTCCATCCTTGCTCACACTTTCACAACTTTCCTATTTTACATATGGTGCAGTATGTTGACTGACAGAGAGGAAGAAGTTGCAATTGTTACAATAAATAAATGTAACGTGAAGGTGTCAAATTCTGCTTTCCCACCAGAATGTAGATTTACAAATATTCACAGCTATAAAGTAAATGCTGTACAAATATCAGTCATTGCACAAGCTCTGAGCTACGTTGCACAGAATGAATGAGCGTTGACTACAGGAACAGAGATACACAACCCTGCTGACTTGTGCTGAATGAACCAATTGTAAACGTGGCAAGCAACCGCCTCCTGCCGGGAATCCTGGTCCAAAGCTTCATTCAGCGTGGGACTCCTTTGCACGAATGTATTGGTAACTGCAAATATCGCTATTCAGTTAAATACACTGTATTCATCTCACTTTCCATTGCAAGCTTCAGGAACAGTGAACTAGACTTTCAGAAAGTCACCAACTTAATCCAATGGTCATTCTGCAATACAAGGGAATGTCTAGAGACATACTCAAGAGACAGGACAAAAAGTAATAAGCCTCTAGTTGCGGTGGAAATGGCTACATACTATTAATTAGCTTACTACTATAATATCAGAGTTCACCTCAAGACTCCATTGTGGATTTGGGAGAATTACCCACTGTACCATGGTAATACATTAAGCACACCAGGATGCATCAAAAGAGACATCACTATGGCACCATGCTGATCACAACCTCAGCATGAGTCAGCAATGTGCTGCTGTTGCAAAAAAAAAAAAAAAAAGCAAATGCAATTTTAGGTTGCATTAACAGAGGCCTAGCATGCAAGTCCTGGGAGGTGATGGTACTGCTCTACTCAGCTTTGGGTAGGCCTCAGTTAGAGTAATGTGTCCAATTTTGGTCAACCATGTACAGAAAGGACGTGGAGAAGCTGGAAAGGATCCAGAGACAAGTGACAAAGATGGTCAAAGGGCTGAAATTGAAACCATATGATCAAAGGATGAAGGAACTGGGTGTGATTAGTTTGGAAAAGAGGAGCTTGAGGGTGGAAATGATAGTGGTCTTCAAATACTTGCAAGGCTGCCATAAAAAAAGATGAGGGCAGGACAAGAGGCAATGGGTTCAAACTACAGCATAGACGATTTAGATTAAATCTCAGGAAAAACTTCCTAACTGTAAGAACAGAAGGACAATGGAACAGACTGCCCCGGGAAGTTGTGGAAGCTACTTTGCTGGAAGTGTTCAAAAGGAAGCTGCATAGCCATCATTCTTGGGTAGTTTAGACACAAGAAATCCAGCATCTTGGCAGCAAATTAGACTAGATGACCCTTGCAGGTCCCTTCTAACCCTACGATTCAATGGAAACGTCCACCACAGGCATGAGGTTGGTTGTCCTCCATCACTGTAGTGTTACATAAATGTTGTGGTCTCACCTATTAGTGGTTTATCGGGTGTTCCTGGAACTGCAACCCCCCAAGGATGAGTGGTGCCAAAAATGATAGACTAAGAATTGTTTTAAAGTACAATAATTCAGCAGACAGAACTTCCTGTATTCAAATCCCCAAACACCGCTCAGTTGTTTAAACATCTCAGTTCTTCTACAATCCACAAATGTGCCTTATAATGTGTGGACCAGTTCCGCAGCTGGTGTCAGTGGTCCTGGCTCCACTGCCTTCAGTGGAGCAAGGACAATTAACCCACTTGACGAAGTGGGTTCCGACGAAGTGGGTATTAGCCCATGAAAGCTTATGCTTCAATACTTTATAGTTAGTCTTTAAGGTGCCACAGGACTCTTTGTTACCTCTGCTATTCCAGACTAACACAGCTACCTCTCTGATTCATAACCCACTTGAGAATCTACCCCTGAGTGATTGCACTCCATGTGCAGAAGACAACAATACACATCATTTTAAAAAACATTAAATAAGAAGACAAGGAAGACTTTGTAGCACCTTAGAGACTAACCAGTTTATAGTCTTCCTTGTCTTATTTACGGATACAGACTAACACGGCTGCTAATCTTAAACCATTAAATAAGAACAATCATCTGCAAGAAAAGGTTCCAGTGTTTAGACTTTCATGGAAAATCAATATGGTCTTATCTCTATTATTTTACTTTAAAAAAATACTTGGGACCAGGGCATTAGGTTTCACTGTGAAAAACAACTAAATATAGCTGTAGATCATGGTGGGTGGGGATGGAAAACCAAGGAGTCAGGAGCCGAGCTCCTGCTGCTGTTACGTCATTATAACACCCATAATTATGTTATTATGTACACTGCCCACTTCTACTATATCTGGACACCACTTAAAATGATAAAAATCTGATTAACAGCATGATATATAATCTTAGTTTCTTTGAACACAAATTAGTACTGACTTCTGCATCCTTTCTAGAATAGTTAGGATATTTGTTTTGCTTTCCTTCTGCAAGGTGTTGTCAGAATGAGCATATCAAATTGAAAAGAGTTTATTTTAAAAACTCATTTTATACTTACACTTTAACAATTCACAAAATCATATTTCCATTCTTAACACAATAACACATGACTCCTCCCTCCCTGACCCCAAACACCTAAGCATACAATTTATAAGATCAGTCTAGAGATTCCGTTAAAACTATGGTGTATTTAGCTATGTAATTGCTTGTTATGCATTTGTTTTTGGGGTACTGTACCTTTAAATCTCAAATTTCTAAGGGCTCTGCTATTAGGGTGACCAGATAGCAAGTGTAAAAAAATGGGACAGGGGTGGAGGGCAATAGGTGCCTATGTAAGAAAAAGCCCCCAAAATTGGGACTGTCGCTATAAAATTGGGACATCTGGTCACAACTATCTGCTATCTACAGAGAGAGAAATCCATTTTGCATTAAGGTCAGTGCAAACAATCACAGAACACACACACACAATGTGTGAAATCCTGGCCCCAATGAAGTTAATGGCAAATTTCCCATTGTCTTCAGTGGAGCCAGGATTTCACTCACTGCATGCCTGCTCATATAGATTTTACTTTTCTTCTTTCTTATTTTTTTTTTCTCTTCATCTCCAATTAAAGTAAATGCCTGAAGGTCTGGGTTTGATTTTTGTATCTGGAAAAGCAATACAGCCACTTTCTATAAATAAGCTAAAACAGACAGAATAAAAGATTCAATGTGGTGGAAGCTCCATCACTGGGGTATTTAAAACAAAGACCTACAAAGTACACCACAGGGAACAAACCTGCACAAGCAAGAAGATGAACCAAAAATTATGTTCATTCATATACAACATATGTTTCTCCATTTAAATAAATGTGGAAAAAGCATACATCAAATTATATCTTCAACCCATGAGGCTACCCTGGCTGGTTTATTTCAGCTTCAGTGGGGAGAGCCCTCAAGATATTTCCAATACAACTGTTAAACCTTTCCCCTGTGTTACAATGTATGGAGTTTTTATTGCCACCAGCTTGGTCTCAGAATTCCCCCTTAAATATTTTTTATATCACCAGACCAGAACTGGTTTGGATGCCAGCGAGCTGTTCTGTCCTATTGAAAGAAGAGAATGGTTTCCGCTGCAATATGTACAAAGAGCAAGGAAATTTAGTCAGTTTATGCAAAACACAAAATGGCATCTGCCATCTGGAAATGTGCACAAAAGCCATGGGCAGTCAAACACTTCTCAAGACTTTAGCATGTAAAATTAATATATTTGTTTAAGACTTAAAGAGCCACACAAACTCTCAGCCATGAAAAGGGGAGTTTTACTTTCCTCTTCCCCAAAATAAAATAAACAATAAAATATTTCCATTGCAATGCCTCATAAAGAATAGCGCAAACAACCTTCTAGAAACATTTTCTAGTGACTTCATGAGGCTGGGCAGAAACAAGGTTGCAACCAAATGTATATTTTAAATGATGGAGAGGCATGTGTATCTCCCAAAAATTGCATCTGCAGTAAAGAGTGTTATTTTCAGCTATGTAAACATCATGTCCTTGTTTTCTCTGTGTGTCACCTTGAACTCTCCGAGGACTTTTATATCTGTAGAAATAAGGAGCTGTTGTGTGTTTAAGTTCCATGAAGATTGTCACTGTATATATATATATATATATATATATATATATATATATATATATATATAGTGCCCTTTACTTCCATCCTTTTTTGTTATTATTTTCTTAATCTAACATAAAGATAATCCTTGATGAAAGTCTCTGCTTCTGTTTATGTTCAGAATAACACACCACTTACAATAGCCCATGACACATGGTTCTTAAGTGGACATCATCATAAATTATTCAATCTTTGTTCACTCAACAAATGTAAATCTAATCAATTTCAAAAACTAAGACCCTCCCCCCCACCCAGAAGCATGCAATCAGGTATACCTGGGTAGAATTTAGTGACTCCTGTGGGACTTTAGTGAAGTCAGTGGGGCTATGTACAGGAACACAGATATGTCCGCGGGATCAGCTACTAAGTTGTTAGTAGTTGAACCTGTACCGACACCTTTAGTTAAGGTTGTCCAACTCTGTCCATTATAAATCCTGTATTCAGTTCCTTACAATTTTGCCAGACTTTGATTGCTGAAATTTTCCATATTTAGTCTCTACCTAAGTCTTTTTGTTTTGTTTTGTTACATTTCAGAAGAGAAAAAAAACCTCCATTGTTTCTAAGATTAGAGAAATCAGTGTGCCAAAGTGATGTGCTTGGCTGTACTATCTAAAACTACTAGACCACACTCTCCTCCTCTTATATTAGGGTTCCTAATCCCCAAGGTCCCTCTGTTGTCTAACAAATAACCATGTAACCCACCAGCAGTGTGTGTGTCATTTTTCCATCGAGGGGCTTGTCCACATAAGGGATAACAGTCTACTGCTGCTCTCTGCTATTATCTTTAGGTCAAGGGATAGATATCTGTGCTGTAGGTCTAAAGGTCCTGGGTTCCAACTTTGCTGATGTCCTGTGTAGAGGGTCAATATGATTTCACATAATGAATTTCCTGGGTTTTTTCAGTTGACTTTTTAAAAACCTAGGAAATTACATCCTCAAAACTATGAAAACTGTATTAAATCAATATTATGGCTTCAAAGTCAAACACTCAAAAGTTAAGAAATACCAGAATTAAGGTTTCCTGTGGAACTTGAATTTGGTACTCTTGGGTACGTTTTATTATAGTCATGCCTAGAACCACATTGGAAACCTGTGGCCTGGCCAAGAAAAGAACTCAGCTCCCGTGAGTTTCTTAAACACAAGAGACTATCCTTCATTTTCCTGCAACCCTCCACTGCATTTGCTTTCTCTCCAGTCCAGGTCCTGGGGATGGGGGGTCTATGGAGCAAATACTATGTGATAATGCAATGGTCTATGGAACATGGATTGAATCAGAATGCACATAAGGACGCTGAATATTTTTTCTCTAGTACTAAACTGGGCTCTTTACAGTGGCAGAAAAGGTTGCTTCATCAAAGAGTTTACCAAGGTCCTAATCTTGCAACTGCTTAGCCACGTGAACTATGGGAAGCTGACTGAATTCAACAGGACTACTCACACCCATACATTTACTCATGTACCTATGTGGTTGCCAGAGAAGAGCCTAAATAAGCTACGTATGACTGAAGTATTGTGGATGGTACATAAAATAAAGCAGGTGTTTAAATAGTGAAATGTATACCGCACCGGTTTGGGTTCCACATTTTTTATTTTGCTTTCTTAAGGGGGGGGGGGAGAGGAACAGAGAGATTAACTGTGCCTGATAACGTTAGCGTTTAAATGCTCCTAGTTCTAGGCTTCACCAAGGTCCTAAGGGGACCCCAGCAAAAGTCAGAGCCAGCCCAAGGGTTGCTCTAATTTACAATGCCTGCAACATCTCCCAGTGGAGCCATCCATCAGCCCAGAATAACCAGGCAGCAGTGTGTGCTCTGGGTGTGCCTCCTCCTTCCCCAAAATGTCTGCCTCACCTAGCACTATGCTATGCTGTGGGCTGGAGGAAGCACTGTAGGACCATTCTGCTACCCTATGTCACTCAGGTAGGTTCTTTACACAAACAGTGTTCCCTAGAAAGCTGTTTCCACCTCTTTTGCCATAAAGTAGCAAGAGCAGGGCACAGAATTAGGGTCCAAGGATCTCAGTCCAGGGCCTTTCACAAGAACTACATTCACTCACACACGATGCAATTTGAAAGGTTTTACTTTGGCCTGCACGAGCTACTGCATCATAAAATGATATTTCTTATGGCAAACGTGCACACACACATCCCCACGGCGTGCTCTGATAGAAACCCTGGCTTACAAGGGATCACCAGTTCCATTAAAGAGGAGAACTTGGCAGTAAAAATAAAAGTACGGATCTCAGCAAAAGAGAGAGATGTCACCGGGTGAAGAGGTCGAGTCTGTGCCATCGACAGACTTAGAGTGAAACATGACTGCTATTAGGCTGTAACAAGACAGTTCAAGAATGAACTGAGGATTCCAGGCATGTCATGGAGATGACATCGTGACACTCCAGGGATTGGGTGGCCACTGCTCTTACTGAACCTGCTGCCGGCCAATCCTTGGAGTGTCACTTACATCAGTTCCGAAGTAATATGTTGGCCCACCCTTCAAGCAAGAGATGAGAAGTCACGATCAGCTAATAGAAAGTGACAAGAGGGGACAAAATGGATGAGGAGGGAGGGAAAGTTTCAGATTAAAAAAGCATTATTCTTTTCTTTCACACCAACCACCCTAACTATATGGCTGTGTTAATTAATGTAGCATTCAAGGATATTCATCCATTTTTACATGTATCATTCATTTTTCTACGTCCACATATTTCCAAATTAGCCAGTAGCTCTTTAAGGAATCACAAATATGGCAATGCTTTCAACCTGATGGTGGGGAGCAGGGGGGTTTCTCTTTCACAGAAATAAAGTTTGAATAAGATCAAGATCGAATCATCAATGAAGTTTTTGTCTATCCATCTTTCTATCCAAGGGGGTTATACCGACGTCCATCCCGGTAGCATCTGAGCATCTTCTCCCTTTTCACGGTAAAAACTCTGCTTGTCAAATTTACAACTGTATTTGTAATTATCTGATCTGTTTGTTCTCTAACAAAATACTAATGCATCATTTGACACAACCCTAATGAATATGCACGGAGGGGTTTAGCCCATGGAACAATTACAAAGTTTGTTCTCTTGGTATTGTTCCAATGACACCTATAACTACAGGGCATGTGATACAGCTAACAGCTGCCCACCCCCTCCAACCACTAGGACACACGTGTACATGTCCTCAAAATACTGGATCAAATCTGTAAGTTTCAGTGAAAATCTAATCAGCTGTGCCAAGCTTTAAAGATCATAGCTGTGCAGTGCTTTTAATTAACAGTTTGGGGTAGGGACATTCTCTTACTATTTGTATGTAAAGTGCTTCATACAACAGGGTCCTGATCTTGGTTCGGGCTCTTAGATGCTACCATAATGCAAATAAAAAAATTGTAATTATAATAATAATAACATACTATTGCATTAGATCTATAGATCATTGCAAATTGTACATACATAGATGCTTCCTTTAAACTGTAAAGAATTCCAAGAATAACCATGCAACAATATGTTTTGAAGTTTATGCCAAAAAGTACAAAAAACAGTAGTAAATCTAATTAAGCATTTGATAATGAGCACTGTTTTTTCTACTCAACATATTTTTCTGGTGTATTTGTTTGTAAAGGTAGGGATAAGCATAGTAACACAATCTGTTCTTTAATGCCATAGGCAAAGAATATTACTAGTCATCAGCTACAACATTTTATAATATTTAGAGGACAGATTTATGTGTATATTTATTCTCTATTCCAGACACCTCAGATAGGGTCTGATCCTGAAAAGCCTTCCTCTCTTGAGTATTCCTTGATTTTAATAGTATTACTTGCAGGAAAAGATTGCTCATATGAGTAAAGATTAGAAGATCAGGCTGGTAGTCTTCATATAATAATATTTTTCATGGTTATTTTGTTATAAATAAAAAGAAGAATTTTATGTACAATGTGACAGATACAGTACAGTATCCACATATGTAGCATTTTGACAGATATATGCAGAAACCAGCAAATACTTAAAAGAACAGTAATTATTAGAAATCATAGCCAAAATAACATACATCAACTGTGATTAGTAACATTAAAAAGTTCCTATAAACTGATAGTCTAAAAACAGGAAAATTAGCATCACCTCAAAGTCTGAATGGCTAATAAAAAAAACAGTTAAACCAGATTAAGGTTAAATCAAGGTCATGAAAGGAACTGATTGAGGAAAGCTGTCATTTTTTCTTGGGTTGTGTGTCTGGTTTAGTGACACTGTTTCCTCTGAATCAGAGTCTTACAATGAAAAATTACACTGCTGGGGTTAATAAAGAGAGCACATTTGTTTAGATCAAGATTTCAATTGAAACGCGAGCAGAGAGAGAGGCTGATTTCTTGCTTAAAGGTGAAATTAAATAAATATAAACAAATTAGCCAATCGCTAACAAATTATGGGACACATTCATTTCCACAATTCTACTCCTCTTGCCTGCTGTGGATTCATCGCAGGGGAATTGTCTGTATTGGCCCCAAATCTCTATTTCCCCCCCCCGAGTTTCTTTCAGGATGGGGCAGCTTTAAATTCCAGCCAGGGCTCAAGAACCCCTGCCATCTGGGAGAGGTGTTCTATTAACATATTGACCCGGTGGCTTGCCCCACTGGTTGAATTGAAGTCTCAAGCAGCTCACGTTACTGCACCCCCATCCAAATGTATGTGCTGTCCTGGGGGCCCAGGAGCAGGCACAAAATGTGAATTGTTCCCTCTTTATGTAAGTGAAACTACAATACATTTTTAAGGGGAACAGGACCTGTCTCTGGGCACACGTACTCCAGGGCTTTTTTTGCCACAGTCAATGGCAATACTAGCACCAAAACAATACAGGCAAAGCTGGTCTTAGAATTTTTGGGCAGGCCTGAGCAACAAACTTTTGCATGCAACTCTTCCCTGAAATGTCACTTGCTCCTGCCCCTCCAGTCGCAACAGTAGGCACAGCGCAGGTTCCAGGATTTCCAGGAAGAGCTGAGAATTGATAGTGGGGTATCTGCTCCACCTTCCCCAAAAAGAATCTGACTCATTTTGAATAAGAAGAGGAAGGGACAGAGAGTTTTCAGGGCAGAGAGTTTGCTGCAGGACACATAGGGCACATCTACGCTAGGGTGACCAGCCAGCAAGTATGAAAAATCGGGACAGGAGCCTATATAAGAAAAAAAACCCAAAATTGGGACTGTCCCTATAAAATCAGATCACCCTAATCTACACAACCTATTAAACACAAGCAGTTGGCTTGGGTCAGCAGACTCAGGCTTGTGGGGTTGGGTTGTGGGACTGTTAAAATTGCTGTGTAGACATTCGGGCTCAGGTTGGAGCCTGAGCTCCGGGTCCCTGCTTAAGGGGAATGTCTACACAGCAGTTTTAACAGTCCCACAGCCCAACCCCATGAGCCTGAGTCAGCTGTCCCTGGCCAGCAAAAGCCATACTGTGTGTCTGTTATTCCAGCGTAGATGTACCCACAGAAGCCTGCTACTTGAAGGCTGAAGGATGAAGGGAGGTCAGGGGAGGGCCCTATCTGTCAACATCTAAAAAAGAATTTGCTAGGAACAACTGTACAAATAAAATTGGCCCCTGGGGCTGGTGGGCTAGGGTTATGTGCACACAAAATGGGAAACTTAGCCTGCATGAGGCCTTTTGATAATATTCACTCACTAATGAAGACAACACTCCAATGATACAGACTGCAAGCTCTTGGGGGCAGGGACCATCTTTTCCTTTTATATTTGTACAATGCCCAGAACAATGGGGTCATGGTCCGTAACTGGGACTCCAAGGTACTACTAGAAAATAAAATAATAATAACTAACCTTAGTTTTCTGTTCAGTGACAAGTGATTATATTATTTATTATTATTATTATTATTTTATTTTATTATTTTATTATTCCAAGAAGACTTAATCAAAGTCAGGAATCCCAAGTGAGAGGCACTGTAAAGAGGCATTCCATATCCCAGAGAACTCTCAATCTGGATTTACGACAAATTGCAGCAGGTCCTGTGGCATTACCTTTTCTGTTACTAAATCAAGGACTTCTGTCTTCCAGAAATTAAATTCTCTACTGAAGAACATTAAAGAAGCTAGCAAGCAGTACAAAGTAGTTTTGTAAATGGATTTTAATGTGTATTTACTTTTTAACCTGGAAGAAACCCATTTATATTGAGCAAAGTGAATTCAGATTCAGATGAAAATACATTATTTTAGGAAGCAATGTTACTTTGGAATTTAAAAGGTATGAATTGTACAGATAAGATTACTGTGCCAGAAATTACATTTTTATTGGTATATTAAATACTTGTCACTTAACCGTGCATATCTGGAATGTGGAGTGAAATAACCCTCCAACAGCGAAGTCAATATTTAAATCAATATGCCTTGAGAGGAAAATAACTTACTTGTTGGTATAGATTGAATTTTCTTCCTCAAGAATCTCTTAGGAGATAAAACAGCATATTTTTGTTGTAGGGGCAACTAAACAGCACTGTCAAGTAAGTCTGATCGTTCTTAGAATTCAATAATTTGATGCTCTGAAATTATGACGTTGTTATAAATGCCATTAGACCCTGCTGTCAGAAAACTATTCTTCTTCAAAAAAAAAGGCACCAAAATTATTTTGGACTTGATCCTGCAGTGTGCCAAGCATCATCCACTCCCCTTTATTTCAGTGGGAGCTGAGGGCAGTCAGGGACAGATTTTTAAATGTACTTAGATCCCTAAAGATGTGAATAGGCTACCAATGGGACTTTCAAAAGTGCCCGTGTGCCTAATTCTCATTGATTTCAATGGGAAACCCATTTACATTAAAGTCTTTTGTAAATCCAACTAGGTGCCTGCCTTAAAAATTTGGTCTTCAGAAGTTTTCAGGATTGGACCCTATGATCCCTAAGTGGAAAGGTCACAAATAAAACAGATCATTGTCTTCTTAAAGCAATAGGCATGATTGTAAATCAGCAAACTTTTTTTTCTGAAAAACAATTGTTATACTTTCTGCAAATAAAGTAATTAAACATCCAGGAAGTTATAAAAAGAAGGTGCTTAGGTGATAATCCACCTACAAAAATCATTTTTCTCTTTTGAAACCACCAAACTAAGGAAAGTAAATATATATAATTAAGTTACATTGGCAGGCCAATATCTGGCTGACTATTTTTTGGTGGGGTAGAGCACAATGTTAACTAGCAACCACCCTTCATTTTATCATTTGAAGTTACACAATAAATTTAAGATGGGGGCTAACATGGAGAGACTTACGGTACTGGTTATATGAGTGTCTGACCCTTTCACTTCTAGGGCAATACAGTAGTGAATGAGCCAGTCCAGGCCAAATGACAGAGTTGTTGCATCTGGCCTATGTGAAATGAGCTGTTGGGCTCAGTTACTAATGGATAACTATTTGCATCACAAAAGTCTCATCTACACTATAATAAAGGCCATGGTAGGAAACAGTTTCTAATCACCATCCTGGTAAATCCCAAAGTGTCATGGTCTCCTTGCAAATCATATTGATAGTCTCCCATACTGGTTTCTGGCAAGGCACTTAAACTGGTCTGATTGTATATTAGTTTACATCCATTACTGACGAGCTTGTTGCACCACCAAAGCTTTTGGTGCCCAAGGGATCACTGGCCATGTAGTAGTATTCCTTGGTACATGGGCTTTGGAATTTGTTGGTCTTCCATTCCTATAGACTCAAAGATTCATAAATTCCAAAGCCAGAAGGGACCATTGCGCTTATCTAGTCTGACCTCCTGTATAACACAAGCCAAAAAAATTGCTAGAGTGTATCTCTTAGAAGAGCATCCAATCTTGATTTTAAAATGGTCAGTGATGGAGAATCCACCACAATCCTTGGTAAATTGTTCCAGTGGTTAATTATGCCATCAGGAATCAGGGCGTTGCAGCTGTGCCAGTCTCCGGGCAACCTAAAGAGCACAACAAGCTTGTAGTTGGCTGCCTGACTGACTACCTCACCTGATTGGTTGGAAGGGTCACAGACCAGCTCTTAAGCCCAGCAGCAGTACAGTGGCTTCTCAAAGCATCAGCCTACAGCTGTAATAGGTCCGGTGCCTGCTTGTTCCCAGCCTTGCTCCCGCCTTGTTCCAGTCTTGTTAAAACCCTTTTCCTACCTTGAACCCTGCTCTTGCCTTGGGCCAGCCTTACCGCACTCCAAGTAACCCAGGTAATCTGACCCTCTGCTCTGATTCTTGGCCTCCAACTTCAGTTCTGACCATTCACTCTGGCACCTTGCCTCTGACTCCAGCTCTGAGTCTGGGCTCCAACTCCTGTCTCCTGATTCCAGCTGCGACTCTTGGCTCTGACACCTGGCCTCTGACTCCAGGTCTGGCCCTGGGCTCTGATTCCTGGCTACTGACTTCTCTCCTAGCCATCAGGCATAAATCCTGCTGTGACAACTAGCCCCAACTCCTACCCACACCATGAGGCACAACCACCCATGTCCTGGTCTGTGATAAATGTCCTTATTTCCAACTTGAATTTGGCTAGCTTCAATGTCCAGCAAATAGATCGTGCTATGCTTTCTCTGCTAACCTGAAGAGGCCATTATTAAATAAATTAGACTTCCAATATGCCCACACCAAGTAAGCCACTGAAACCGAACCAGGGATGGTGGAAGTGGTAGCTGGCTCAGTTTTGAATACCCTCGTTTCTGATCTTGTTCTGCCACTGATGTAGAGCTGCTGACAGAAATGATGGAACTGGAGAATGTCAGTCCAGTGTTCTTCAACTTTCTCAGTGCCCACTGGCACAGCCATACAACAGAGTTGGTATAACCGTGTTTCTATAGGTCCACAGTTTCATAGCAGACCTGATGCTAGGATATCCCCACAGAAGATACTGAAGCCCTGAAACATGACAACAGCTGCTGCTATATGAACATCACATCTTTTGAGAACATCCAGCACACACTGGATACCAACGCCACCTCTATTATTATTACAGAATGATTTTTAAAGAGAGAGGGAGAGAAAAAAATAAAAACTAAGCACTGTAATACCCATAGGCCCTGGTGAAATCTGGTTACAAGGCCAAATAAGGTTATATGGCCAGATGAAATCAGAATCTGGACACAGCTGCCTGGCTAAGACTCTCCTGGTGGGAATAAAGCCAACAGTGCCCACTCCTGTTCCAATCTTCCAAATCACCGCAGCATAAGGGGAGAGATGGGATGTCTGGGGATGGAAAGTGCATGTAAGAGCAGGGAGAGGCTGAGACAGAGTACAAAACTTTACTCCACCAATTTACGGCTGGTGTATGGTTCCCGAGGAACCCTAGGCAACTGTTGGAAATCCAAGCAGCCCCATGGTTGTTCTAATTTATGTCACGACCATGGTCATGACAGCTTCTGAATCAGGAAGCCATAACCAATAGCTGTTGGCCACCATCATTTTATTAAGCAGACCTCAGTGCAGGAGAAAATCTAATCCATATTGTTCATCTGTACATGCATTTAATAATGCTGCAATTCAGGAATTGGAAAAGTGCAAATGGCTACTCTTAAAAAATACTCCCCCAGAGATATGGATTATGGGTAAATGTGTCAGGCATGAATGAGCAGGATGTTAAGCCACACTTGATGGGTAGGTAAATTTAAAGGCCAGTGCCACTCAATCACTCTTTTCCCATGAAAAATCTGAACCTGAGGTGTTACCAAGTGCCAATTTGTTGAGATAGCATTAATTCCACAACAGTTAATTATTGACAGATTTGAACTATTTTCTCTCTCAATTAAAACCTGGCCCTATCCCAGAAGTCAGCAATTTACAACCAGAAAGGTAAATCTTCCCACGTGCCTTTTCACTCTGAGCTCTAGCTTTCTCCCCTTACCTTTCCTACCCCATAGTTACTGACAGCTTAGCTGTGTTAGGGATCTTTGCAACTGCACAGCTAAACGTCTGCACATACCCAGTGGGGATGCACTTCGTGGGTGTAAAGCAGGGTGTTCACGGGCGCAACTTCAAACTGGGATATGCCCCACTTCATACCAACATATCTACACTGCAGCAGATACGCTGATGTCATAGCTACATCGTTGTGCAACGATTCCTCCCCGCAACCCCCCACAGACGAGTCCGGAGATCCTGGGATGGGAAAAAACAAACAAAAAGAAAATGAAATGAAAACAGGCTGAAAGTTCTTTCTGAAGAAGCCTAAGATCCCCTGGTGATCACCAACCCACGTCAAGGTGGTTACCCCGCTTAACCCCGCTTGGCACAGAGTGGGAATTACCAAGGGGAGATCCATCTGGAGCTGCCTCAGATAAGAGGTGTCCAGTGTTAATAAACAGGCTTCCTCTACACCTCAGCAGGGCCTTCCTTTTCTAAACAGTCTTCCTTTAATGTTGTCAAATGTTTTTTTTCCATTTACTCAACAAGCACGCTTTTAATGGCAGGGGGAGGGAGAGGGAGGGAGGAGGAGAGAAGTAGCGGTGATGAAAAAAGAAAGAAAGAAAGAAAGAAAGAAAGAAAGAAAGAAAGAAAGAAAGAAAGAAAGAAAGAAAGAAAGAAAGAAAGAAAGAGGCAGCACAGGTTCCAAACAAACTGGACACCTGCTTTGGAAAAGAAATTACTGGCTGTAAAATTTCTCCCAGCTTAGCTATTTTGTTCAGCCCCTACATACATAAACCCATGACATGGAAACTGGCAAGAACAACTATATTTTTTCTTTCTGAATCTAGTGAAAGAAAGAAATAATGAATGAATCTGGGCCAAGTTTTTTAAAACCACAGCATAACATTAATTTTATGACTATACACACTCATTGTAATATCTAGGAAGCCTTACACAAATGTATCATACCTCAAATGCCATGTGCAGGGGATATGCAATCCAGATGAGGTTAATAAATAAAGGAGGTGCCCAAGAAGGTTAATTTGCACAAATAAAAGGTCAAGGGACATCTTCAAAACAAAATATTGATTAAAGCCAGTTAAATGTTTTGACTTGAATGAGACAGGGAGGATTAAAAAACAAAATAAAGCAGTGTGTATAAGAAAGGAACTGGAAAGAAAAAACACCACCCCCAGACACAAAGGAAATGGTAGAAAACATATCTGAATCAGCTAGTCATCTGCTAACAAGCTGCAAAGATTTCCAATGACAAGTTGTCACATTAGTTTAGTGAAACTGAAGCAGCACTTATCCCTTTTCCTGTGCTTAATCTCTCCGGGAGCTCCACAGAAACATGCTACCGCGTTTAATAGGATTAGTTTAGTTCACTTTCTCGTCTCTGAAGTGTTGTTCTTTTTTTAACAATTCTATTTCCATCAATACAAGATCCATGAATTGAACTGCCTTTTGCTGAACCACCTAGATGTTATTTATTCTCCAGGTTGAAGGTATTCTGTTCCTAAAGGGTGGGGGGGGGTTGTTTTTGTTTTTTTGTAGGGAGGATTAGGGCAAGGGGGAATAGACAAAGACTTTAAATTGAATGGTTACAGATATTAGGGACCCTGTTCTCTCACACACCAACTAGTGTAGTTCCCTTGGGTTCAGTGGGGTTACTTCTGATTTACAGCATTGTAAGTCAGAGCAGAATCAGGCCCTAAATGATCAGAGATTGCTAACATAAAAAGATAGATTTCTAACTTTTGTTGTTCTTGTTTTTTGTACATTAGAAGGTTTGCACCCTAGTTCAGAAGAGGAAGGTAAAAATTGTTCCACATTCTCAGCCCCTGTGTCCCACGTTCTCAGACCCACTGTCATCCGTATGATTGCTAAAGGAATGCAACAAGGAAAATGATTAAAGAAAAGGCCCTTTTAACAACAGATCTTTATCGCTTTCTATTTCATTGTCTTGGTACAAAGGAATGGAGGAGTCAGCAAAGGTCCTGAACATATTTCTGATGTTTTCTTCTGCCATTTTTCCCCTCGAAGAAAGAAACGTGTCGCTGTGCAAAGCTGGGAATAAACGTTGTTATTTTCAGAGAGAGAGTGAGAGAGAAAGCAGAATTTGGATGCAGTTTAAATCCTGGGCGTCCTAATTTTTCAGCTGACCTGAAATCTCAGATCTGACAAATCTCAAATTTTAGGGAAAGTTGAGCTCTGGTTCTGACCAAAAGACATGCACGTACCCAAACTTTAGGTGCAAATTCTATGGCTGTGGCTTGGGATGAGTGTTTATTGAGTTCCCACTTCCATACTGCCCAGGAAATAAGAAGAGTTATTGCTTAAGTTAATAACCATCCAGCAAAAGGGGAACGTGGACCATAAACTGGAATCTGTTTCATACGCTAAATCAAGCTGCATTTGCAATTGCTCTGGGGTTGAGGGGGATGAGCTCCCGGGACGGAGCAGAAACGGCATGTACCCTTCCTTGCCAATGAGATGAAGCCACTGCAGCTGGTGCTTGGAGGTAAGGGCGACACACGTGGCCCCCAGGGGCACTGATTCAAGGCGAAAACCTGCCAGTGGCCAGACAGCTGCTGGCCCAGGGACTTCCTACTCCCCTTCCTGCCCTGATTTGTGCAGCTCAGGGAGGCGGATCTAGTGTGTTGGGGGGGGCTGGGGAATATCTTTTTGCTGCCAAGCCCTGGCCCAGGTGCCTGCGTTCGCGGAGGCCGCAGCCTTTTCTCTGGTACGACTCAAAAGAGGGTGGGGAGTTCAGTGCCAGAGAGGCCTGGTGAGCGGAGAGCGTGCATTTAATTACAGACATGCTTACTGATGCACCACTGCTCAGACTGCACAAGCTTAAAGAGAAGGTTGCAACGTGCAGGGCTGAAGCAAGGTCGCCCATCGCCCCATTTGCAAAAGGTTTCAACTCTAGGCATCCTCAAGAGTCTTTTTAAAAAGGAAAGAATTCAAGAGAGTCATTCACCTGCCAAATTTAGCCTATCTCCCTGTGCTGTCTCACACACTTCTGCACCCTTGTTCCAAAGCCCCTGCAGCACTCACAGCTACAAGGGAAGACAAAATATGTCACCCACGCACAAGGAGCTGGGGAGGGGGGGAAACAAACCCAAACCCAAACCTTTCTTAGTAATATATGCCTCTCATTCCCTTTCGGTGCTTGGCCTTTAGCTGTACATTTGTTCCTGGCTTCCTAAGATTCTCCAAGCACAGAGTAACATATGATTAATAGCATAAGCCTATGTGACATTATCATTCATTAAAATGTATTATTATTTCCCACCTGTTTACCCGCGTATTTTGGGTGAGGAGGGGGATCGTTTTCCCTCTAAGTCTGCAGTGAGAAAGGGTGTTTATTTTCCACCTCTGCAGAAGCTGCCTCCTCAGGCCTCCAGCCAAGAGGTCGACTAACCACACTGGGCATTTTGCCTGTCCAAAGACTGAAGAAGCAGACCCCCAAAGGGCTCTCTCTGAGTCCCCTCTGTATCCCCACAGAATGCATGAGGTCAAGAAGTGGTGGGATTGATTGTACCTATACACAGTTATGCTGAATGCTTATAAGGTCTGATTGTTTTTCTTGGCCTCTTGTAGCCTTATTTGCAAACCCTTGGTCCCGTCTTGCTGTGCATTCCTCTCTAAGGGAAAACTCCCTGTAAGTCACTGTGCAGGGTCAGGCTCTGTCTAGCTCCCTACGATCGGTTGGCAATCTGGAATTGTTGCTGTGTTGGAAATGAAAGAGCAGGACCCCTGAGCATCGGGCTTGGGAGGGGGCGAAGAGCAACGAAGCTGCAAGGTAAGGTCATAAAGAAAAAAGGGGGAGGGGAATGCCAACCATTTAAGTTCGATTTAGGATGAGAATAAATCAGGATTCTTATGTATGTTTTGCTACCTTCCATCTGCAATCAGAAAATACTGAAAAGCTGTTTATTAAAGCATTTTCATACCATCATCTTGAGAAGAAAAAAAACTTTCCCTAAAAGGTAAATGCACGTGGCTACCGCTAGTTCCTCAACTTGCATTCTCAAGAACTTCTTGTGAATCCTCCTGCTCTGGGTAGCTTCCCCACCACCACCACCACCTCTTTTTTTCCTTTTTAGGTGTCACTTTTCTGCAATAAAATATCACCAAGCACATGTGGTAAGGAGAGCCAGTGTCTGCGGAACAAGATGTGTGAGTCCGGTAACCCTGCAGTATTTCCACAACTATTTGGAGGAATTACCCAGGGGCGCATTAATTGCTCCTGGGGTCCTAAGTACAGCCAAGCAATGGGTCCCCCTTTCAACTCTCACCCCCATTCACAACCCAGCTTTCACTCGCAAAGTGTAATTGACGCAACATTGGGGGATTTTGGGGGGCCCAAGATGTTAATTGAGACTTTTTTTAATTTAAGGCTGTGCAAACTTGTAATTTTGTAACCATTTTTTGTTGTTGCTTGGGGCCCCAAGCACCTGTTTTTATTGCTTATAGGTTAATCCACCATTGGTACCCATCCAAGGAAGTGGGTATTAGCCCACAAAAAGCTTAATCTTCAATACTTTCACGCTCTGCCCATCACCCCCCAGGCAGGGTATTGGCCACCAACCACAGAGCACTCCATCTTTGTTGTTGGCATTTCAGTAGCAAGTTGGTTCCCTATAGGATGGGGTTGCTAGCCACACGCCCACGTTAAGCCTATAGCACCTGGTATTCCTCAGAGGTCTCCCATCCAAGTACTAGCCAGGCCCGACACTGCCGAGATCCGGCTTGTTCAGGGTGGATTAGCCATATCGTCAATACTTTAGTTAGGCTTTAAAGTGCCACAGGACTCTTTGTCACTTCTGTTTAATAGACTCCCCAGGTCACAGCCTACATTTGTGGGAGTACGTAGTACCATTTCTGAGTGCAATCCCTCCGCTAGGTAGATAGATTAGATAGCCCACCAACCAGAGAGACCCCCGATTTGTTAAACTGCTGTCAAAGGCATTTCAGTACTGGTGTCTTGGGGAGAACATCAGGCACCATGGAATATCCAGGAAAGCTATATTTGATTTTTTGGGGCATGATGAATGGCACTGAGTAGAGTATCCCGCAAAATGCTGGGGAATAGAATGGTAACGTCTAGCAACTTTGCAGTCCTTGTTTAAGGGTCTTCAGTTCAAATAATGTCAAGCGGGGCTTTAGCTCCATCGTATTTGACCTTCGCCAGCAAACACAAAACCCTCCAAGTCCTGCAGTGAATCGGGTCCTTTCCCCACCCCACCCCCAGCCCAGCATCCCCGTGTGCAGAGTGTGCGAGGGTAAAGAAGCCGCAGGTCGCTCCTGTTACATGGCCCGAGTCACAGTGAACAGACGGCCACCGAGAGCTGCGGTCTGCACTGAAGGAAGAAGCGGTATCACAGCAAAGATGTTCGGGTCGGGCTCAATGACAGCTCCGATTTCTGGTCACCAGTAACACAGAGATGGCCAGAAAGCTCGTTCCTGCTCAGCCCTTCGACCCGCTGGGTGGAGTGAGGGTTTGACATCTAATGTAGACGCCATTTCTTCGCACCCTTTTACTTCTCGGGCGACCCCCTATCCCGAGGGCCAGCAGACTTTCCACAGCACGGGCCAGCCACATGGGAGGGGGAGAAAGAGGCTCAGTTGTGTGGACACAGTAGCAGGCTTTCCCTTCTCTCATTTGTCCGTAGGAAGTTAAAGCCAGGAACGTGTCTATGGGCTCGGCACAGAGAAGCGGCCGTGGAGCGGGGTGCGGGGCCATGTGGACATAACCCCGCACGTGTGTGAGATAGGGAGACGGGCGCCCCGGTTATGCTGCCGTTTGTGACTCTCCCACTTACTCTGTAGACTAGCGAGCGACATTCCCCCCCCCTCCCCCCCAGGGAATGGGGTGAGGAGGTTGTGGAGGAGAAGGCACCACAAAGGACACGATGACTGGTGGGAACCCAGCCGGGGACCCCCAGAGAGCGGCTCGGAACCGTCCATGGAACGGGCGCCGCGGAGCGCCGCGGCTGCGGGGTCTGACCCCGGCGGGCTGAGTACCCAGCGGGGCGGGGTCAGAAAGAGGGAAGGCAAAGGGGGAGCCCAGGGCTGCGGCGGCTGCCCTCTGCTGCTGCAGCGAGGCGAGAAGATCCCGCGGCCCCCGCGGCTGATTTCCAACCCCTGCCAAGAGAGGGACGTCCGGGGAGAGACGAAAACTCCCGACGTGCCTGGTTCCAGGCGCTCTTCGGAGCAGGGAGCATCGTGCCTGGCTGGGAAACAAGCGCCCCCACTTTTCCGATGTCCGACCCGAAACTTTCTGGTCTGGAGAGTTTTGCCGCAGTAACAGCTCGTAATACAGCTTCCTTCTCTCGTTAGCCAGCCACTCGGGCGCTGCAGCCTCGACAAACGTGTTTGTTAGCGGTGAGGGGCCAATTACATTTCACCGGGCGCTTGATGCCCGGGCCCCAAAGAAAAGACCACTGGGGTTTTGAAGTGTCAAACCATTGTATTCCACTTGGAGGCTTGTTGCACTTCTATTGCACTGAGAGAGGCAGCCAAGTGCACTGGCCTCCTAGCCCCTTCCTTTCCGTACATCTTTGCACCGACAGCTTGGCCCCTAGTATGGGTTTGTGGCTCACCTCTATTTAGTGAAACACTCACGTGCACAAGTAAAAAGAAGGGTCAATGCTGACGTCAGGCAGCACAAATCTTTGGAGCTCTGCCCTCACCCCCAAGAACTTTTTCTTTTATTAAAAAAATAAAGGCTTCTTAAGAGCCCTAATATTAAAAAAAAAACACGTATCTTGAAATAGAAGCGGACGGAGAAGGGCCAACCCTGAATACACGTTGGCTGTATGGGATGCAGTCCCTTAGGCCTGAGTGAAATTATGGATTCTCGAAGCAACATCTCACCATGTGGTTACCACCATCTGTCAATATCTTGAGATTGGAAAGTTCGGTGCCTGAGTGGAAGCCGAGGCTGGCTAATGGACCAGTTTCGGATAATATTACATTTGAATGAGAAAAGTTTTCACTTTTTCCTCTTTGAATAGCATGCGATCTCCTAAAATGATGAGTTCACTCCGCAATACGGCAATGTGGGGAGCTGTCATCGGGGACTTTGTATCTGGTGTATTTTCTTGTATTCATGACTTTGGGGGGAAAGGCGGGGGGAGAAGAAGGGATGATTTAAATAAAGGCATCTTTACAGATTTCTCTTTGCTCCCCGAGAGCTCTGTGAAATGTTTATTCCAAGTGATATTAGGCGATCATTTCTGTTTACATTTAAGCTGTTAGTTAAACAAACATCACTTCAGAGGGGCATAAGCAGTTGGGTTCCCACTAGGGAATTCCTGCAGCTGCCACTGCTACTGATCTTCTGGCATTTCGCTTCTGAGCAAGTCCAGGTTGGTCGGCTGCTCCAGGGGCATCTATGGCTCGAAACCCCCCGAGCTGACAGCCTGCGCGCAGAGTGACAGCTCTCAGTTGGACACGCCGACTATCAGTAATGGGAGCTGACTTTGACTTTCTGGTTTGTTTTCAAATGGGATGCAAAGAAGGAACGAGCAAGGAAACAAACCAGGAGCAGAGACCGGAGCAATCGCCTCTGGGCGTCTGCGTGCAGGGTAAACAGCGACAACTTGCAACGAAGGTGAGGCAGCGGTTTTCAAAGCACACGCGGCACGAAGTACCTGGTCATTTTCAGTGCTGCGCCTTTTTTTTTTAACAGTTTGCTGGCCGGAAAGGCTCCTAGACCCGTGTTCACCCTGGGAAACAATGGAAAGGGGGATACACAGCACCAGAGAGCGTGGACTGACTGTACGTGGTGTCCCATAACTGCCGGCTGACTTTTCTGCGTCACCCAACGCAGGGGGGGAGTGGGGTCAGCTAGTCGGGGGCTTTCTCTTTGGAGGAAGAGAGGGGGGAGCTGCAGCCCGAATCGAGACGGGGGCTGAACATCTCAGCCCCCCGCGTTAGATGTAGATGGCTGGTGACGGGTCAGCGCGCCGCAGCAGAAATCCACGTGTGGAGGCGGGGAGCGGCGGCTCGCCTCTAATGAGACGGACCCCGGGGGAGGGGGAGAGAGCCCCGCGGCGCCGAAGAACGCGGCCCGCGGAGCAGAGGGCGAGGCGCTGCCCGGCAGGTCTGCCCTAGGGGGGAGGGGAGGCGCAGGTTTCCCCCCGGGGAGCCGCTGGAGTCGCAGGGGCACGGGTGGCCGGGGTCAGAGCCCCGCGCTTGTTGCACTCGCCCTCCGCTGCCTGCAGCGGTGCAGAGCCGGGTCCCCGGACCCTCCCCAAGCACGAGAGCCGCAAACTTCCCCGGCGTCGCGCTCAAGTAGCCGCCCAGCCCCTTGCCCACCATCCCGCGGGAATCCACTGGTTGTTCTGCTCCCCTCCACACCTGCCCGGCACGGGGCTCGCTCTTCTCAAACTCCCGCCTGGGTCTGGAGTTGCGAGTGCCCCAGCACTTTGTTTAAAATGTGTTTGATGCGTGATTCGGAAAAGAAGAACAAAGAGTGAACCAAAGATAGAAGCGACACAGTCCAAAGAAATTAGCCTGGCTGGCCTTGGAAATATCCCCAAACAGGACATTTAACTCCATGAACTGGACGGGGATCTCAAGAGATACAAAATGCTAACCCCACGGACTGCGGTGTGTGTCTATCTGGTTGGCGACTGTTTTAGCAATGCCATGAAGCAGAGAAGTTAATAGTTTAACAAATACATAAATCAAGAGACGGATATTTATTTTCACACATATTAAACACGGTTCTTACCTTTCTCTGCCTGCTCTGACTTTGCCTTCCCAAGGTTTGTTATTCCCTCTTTTCCTGCGGTGTGCATACCTAAACATATTTTTAAAGCAAACTTCAACATCATCCGTTTCAAACAGGAGGATGATTCTCTTCTAGAAATTAACATATCCGAGAATTAACAGGTCTGTGTCTTCACTGTTAGCACACGTCGTAAATCTGCGCTAACCAGTGTAAAACCTGATCGTACTCTTCGATCTGATTACATTCCAGAGATATTAGGAAGATACTGATTGTCCCCCTCTCCTACAGCAGGGTAAATCGGTGTTCAATTAGCTAGGTATATATTCAAGTGGATCTGAACTTTAGGCGCACGCTTTTATTATGTCTGAGTCAGAGAAGTCCATAGTAAATAAAAGCGAGGAGCAATTAATCTTGTTTATTAAAAGCCATTTGTTTGGACACAGTGCAACCTGATGCTCTTTTTTGCTCGTTTATTTTCTGTCTCACAAGTGATATGTTAGATGTTGGGCTCAGTTAAAGTTGCAGCCTCACATTCAGTAGAAAGTGAATCTTCTTTACACCTTGTATTTAAGATGGATAAGAAGTTTTGAAATAACTGATTTTTTTAAAGTTTGTAACCAGTGCATCAAAAAGTATTTCAGTGCAGTCTCCGAACAGACATGCCTACACAGTCACTGGTTTGGGTTATTGTCTTTGGGTTGCAGGAAGTTTGCCTTATATCTGTTGTGCTTTGGGGTTTTTTTAATGCTACTATTGCTCTAGTAGTTAGTATATGATGCTGCCAGAGATGATTAGCCACCACTTCCTAAACATTCCCAGCAATGGGAGCCCTGGCACACGGACAGGTTAGCTTCCAACTTGTACAGTCTCCCCCCCCCCCCCTCCCCCAGTCTGCTAGAATTGCGGAAAGAAAAAAACCCTAAAATCTTAGTGAATCACATTGGGGTCCCTTGGTCAGCACTCCTCTCTTTGGGGAAGACTTTTCTCTATTTCCGTTTTGTTTTTTTAATAAACTTGCTCTTGAAATACCCCCGCCCCAAATGACTAAATAACTGAGGTGGGGTGTCCCCTTTCATGTACTTATCCATAACTGCGGTGCAGCTTTTGCTGTGCAGGGAACATCACCCAGGCGAGCTCTGCTGCTCTTTAGGTAACTGATCTGCCCGTGCACTGCAGGACCTGGAGTGAGTGGCAAGATTCAGAAGTAGATCAAGTGCTGCTCTTAGCTGCTGCTGCTTGCAGATGGCTCTCTCAATGGAAGCACCAGATTAGGTGATAAAGTCTCCTTCCCTGCAGCACTGGGGGGGGGGGGGAAGGGGGGGAAGAGATCCAGTTTCTCCTCCTCTTTCTCCCCCCACCCCTCTTTTTTTTTTCCTCCCAAGTTCTCGGTTCACTATCCCCCCTTCCATCCGAAGGAGCCTCCCGATTGGGCGCTTGGCCTGGCTCACGTCACTCAGACTGTGACGTGTAGTCTTCCTGTTTCCTTCAGCTGTGTCTTAAAGTAAATCTTGTTGTGGTGCGGAGCCCTCAGCTGAGCGAGGCTGCTCCGCTGCCTGCAGAAATCATAGACAATTACAGCCAGGGAGAGGAGCGCGGCGCTAAACCAGCTCTTCCCTTCCCCCTCCTCTCTCTCTCGCACACACACACACTCTCTATCTCTCTCTCCCCTGCACACTCACTCATTCTCTTTCTCTCACACACTCACCCTCCCTTGTCCAATTATAATATTCATCACCAGCAAGCTATCAGACTCTCTCTCCCCCTGTTTTCTTCTCCTTCCACCGGCACACACACAAAAAAGCCTCACTTCCATCGCTTTTGCACTGAGTAAGTATTTCTCTCCCCCTCTTCACCTCCTTCCTCTTTTTAAAAAAATCTCTTTTCCTCCAGCACTTGCATGGGCTGTTGAGAGGATCCCAAATAATCCCCAGCAAAATACTGATCACCGGTGTCAAACGTGTGCTTCTTTTCCCGGGGGGTGGGGGTGGTTGAAATGACTTTGTTAAATGAATAATAACAATAATCCAATAACTAACGCAGTAGCGATTTGTTACCCCGAAGCTTCAATGGACCCATCCCTCTAGCCTGCCCAGTCCGAAAGAGTAAGTGACCTGGTGGCTGTGGAGTGATATGGTTTGTCTCTTCTCTGCTTGGCTCCATTTCTGCCACCTTTTGTTGACTCTTCCCCTTTTATTTTGTGTGTGGTTGGAGAGCACTTTGCTGGGGATGAGAAATGCGAGGAGTATTTTACTTCTTTTTGTTGTACTGAGCTTCCCCTTCTTCCCTCTGCCCATCCCCCCCCCCCACTTTAAACTCCTAGTCCGCTCCTATGAGCCTCCTCTTTGTCTTGTTTATTATAGCTGCCTTTCTTTTTGTCTGTTCTAATTTGCTTGTCATTTGCATGTCTCTACTTCTCCTTTTTTTGTTGTTGTTAACCCTAGCCGGCCAGGCAGGGGCTTTTTCACGATTCCTACTTCTCAGTCCAGAGGGTGGGACGAATTGAGAATTGCGGAAATGTACAGAAAATGTGATCGAGCGAGCGCCTGAGAATAGATCATGCTCAAGTTGAGGGATAAGGTTATTAGTGATCTGCAGAGGGGTTAGGGCTCTGGGCACTTTTCTTTGGAAGGGGATTTTGTTTCATGTTGGTGGAGATGTGGGTGTGTTTTTTTAATCTGATGACTGACCCAAACCATGTGTGTAAACGGAGAGAAAATGCACGAGGCACCGGTTCTCTCGGAATGGGTCTGGAGACGGGAGTGCTTGAAGTTTAGCTCAGTCTTGAAAGGGGGCAACGTTTGAAGAGTAAATCTTAACCCGCGACGCCGTGTTTGGACAGGCTAGGGGTGGATTATGGGCCCGGTTGGGGCACAAACTCCGCGTGGGAAGCGTTTGTCTCGAAGCAGCCGAGAATAGACGGGCTTCCTGCTCCGCCGGCGCTGCCCCGAGGGGGTCTTTGTAAGTTAGGAGAAAGTTGGAGTCGGTAGGGAGAGTGCAGGGGGGAGCCTGGCCGAGGCAGACTGGCGCGGCAGGTGGGGATGTGGGGCCGGGGAATCTTGGCAGGAGGAGCAGAAAGGAGCCCGCGCACGTTTCCCGGCTGCAAAGCAGCCGACGAGCACCCGTGTGCTCGACAAGTCTGCCTGGCAGCCCCGATGGGCTCCTAGAAGGAGCCCTTCGCCCCCGGCTTTCTTTACCACCGCTAATGAAAGGTACCGAAATGCGCATGGGCAGTGCCAGCCAGGTGTGTTGTGTCAAGAAAGACAGGTGCAAGTTTCCCTCGCTCGCGGCAGATCCTCGGCACAGCGACTGTTACCGCGAGCTTTATGAATTTATGATGCATTGTTAGCCAGGCCTGACTGCCTTAGTGGCTAAGACCAGTGTGTTGGCGGGGTGGGAGTATGTTTGCTTTAAACCTTGCCCTGGGAAGTCTTTAGGGCCCTGGAGAATAGTGATAAAGAGTTCAGAGCAGGTTGTTGAGAGTCTGTTTCAAAGGAGGCACAGAGCACATCTAAGTGGTTATGTTTGGAAAGTTGGTAGTCTCTAACTTCATGCATTTTATCAGCCCGACTTCTTCTGGCTCCTGCCTTCCTTGTATTTGATATCTGGTAGGCAGAGAGATCTTGGGTAATGTATTCAGGCTTTAAAAAAATCCAAAGATGTCTGCCTCCAAAATGGACAGAAATCACACCTGAGATCAGAATTAACCTGAGTTCTACATATTATGCATATCTTCTCCATTTCAAGAAAGAATAGGTAGGGATGCTCAGATATCTCGATAAAGCATGATTTGTCAGTCCTATAAACTGTACATGGTAGTGAGCAGGCTAGAGAATCCTTTGAATATTGAGTAAAATTTGGGGAAAGTATACTAAGTTTGGCACAGATTCCAAATGTGTACAATGGGCATTTTGTATTTCTTGCTATGAACAGTAGTGAATCTTCAATGTATTAGGTTTATGTATAGTATGTGAATATGTGTGTGTACTTTCCTACAAACACTGTACACACATACACATTTACTACCCTATAAGAGAAGAGCTGGTATTTCCAAATAGGTTAACAGTGGGTTTTAGAAATATAGCTATTTAACTATTAAATGTACAAGCTCACGCACGTAGATCCTTACATCATGTACATACTGACCTGCATGACAGTATGTACAATGAATTACGCTAAGGTAGATTTCTTACATGTCTTGCATGTGCATGTGTCCTTTAAGGTTACTCCCTTAAGCCATGCAGGTTTTTTTTACACATCTTCACCAAGCTTTTAAATAGACCTACCAACTAAGCCCATTTCAGGTTATTTCAGTCCTTTTCTCAAAGCTACCTAATAGCTAAAGTATGTATAGATACTCAAAAGTAGACACTTGAGTGCTAGCAGGTTACTGAATTGAACTACAATAAAAAGGTATAATATATATTTTTGTTACCAGTTCCTTATCATATCAAATCATATAGCATTATATGAATGAGGCTATCTGTATATAACTTAGTTTTCTACAGGTCAAAAGCTAAGGAGGCCTTTTAATGTACATTATGATTTTTTTATGATCAGTTATCAAATTAAATAATCATAGACACAATCAGATTTGAAAGGGATGCATTATTTGTGTTTAGTTGCAGAATTAAAGAATATTACAAGTTATATTCCTCAAATCAGGATTTATTCTATCCCTAAGTAGACTGTATTGACTTTCTGATTTAAACATTCTGATTTAACAGCATAATGTAATTTGGAAAAGACATCTAGGCTAGCCTGAGTTCAGTTTACAGAAGGAATCTTGTGAATCTTACAGCTTTGTACATGCATGGATTCCATGTGAACTTTAGTAAATGTTGTTTAACCGCTCATGAAGAACATGAAACTAGTCTGTAAGGAGAACAGTAATGACATTTTTGTACCACGGGTAGGGTTGTTATCGCTTTCTCAGTTGGACAAACTGTTTATATAAACAAAGCGACCTGCAGATACATGACCGCAGGGTATGTTTCTCCTCAAAACAGTGAAGGCCTGAAACCTGTAAGATGCTGAGTATCACCTGAGAAGTGTCAAGTAACCTCAGTTCCCATGGCAGTCAATGGGAGTTGAGGATGCTCAGTACTTCACAGGAGTTGCTGTGGAGGCACTGGATTGGGCCCTACATGTCCATGTTCTTAAAGGGGAATTATATTTCTGTTTTAAGATAAAGACTGGCTCAGTTAGCATCAAAGTTAATTAGTTTAATTTTTTTACTTTTTGGTGTGGAGGAATCCTAATAAAGGAGCTATTAGTGCCTCCAGAATTGTTAATTATTTCTATTCTGTTTAAAATTCCTCCATAACAGCATCCCAGCCAAAGGAGATAGAATTCTTGATAAAAGAGGGTCACCTTATTTGAAAATGTCCATGAAAACTATCCCACAAATTAGTAGAAAACCACTATTGCTAAGGAACAATTATTAATTTTACAGAAAAGAACTTGTCACTTTGTACTTCTCAGTAGTGCAGTGGAGTGATTTTTAGCACCAAAACAGATTCATGATATAGAAGTCTAATGTGTTCTTCAGATTTATCTATCTTTTTGTGGTGGTGGTGGGGGGGGAAGATACGAGTATCTGAAATCGCTTTCATCTAACGTGTCCTGGCTTAGACTGCCAAAATCACGTCCAGTATAACCCTTTCATTTTAAAGCTTTGAATGTCCCTATTATCAAGAACATGTTAAATTTCTTTAGTTGTATTACCATAATAAGCAGAGAACAAACTTGCAGAAACCTGAGCAAAAACAGTAGCTGGCTGAAAAAAAGTCAGAACAATTTTCAGGTTTGCAGGATGATGTTCCCATGGAATTCCTCAGTCAGTATACTTCATATTCAGCGCTTTGGTACTTTTTATCCAGTTGGTTATTTCGTATCAACTGAGTACCAAAGGCTTTAGTTGTCAGTACAGATTCCTTCACAGCTATTCAACTTTAAATAAGCTTGTCATACTTACTAAACTGTATAGAGAAGTTTTCCTGGATTAAACTCAAATAGGTATCCAGTATCCAAGGTATAATCTAGAATATCTATTCTATCTAATGAGAATTATCAAACTAGATATTGCATAAATCTATTTCTTTTTAATAACTACAGCAAAATACCTGACATCATACCCCAGTCTACAGACATCTGTATTAATAGATTTTAAGACAATGAATCCTTGAGATGTCTGGAAAGAAAGCTGTTTGGCAAATTTATGTTATATTGGTTTGTACCTAATCATGTAAATGGATATTGATTATATACATGTCTTGTGGATGTTACATTACTCAGCAATTGATCATTATTACAGATCTATTCTTAAACTTCTTGTAATGAGAATTTTTTAAAGGTAGGTAGAATAATATAAAATACTCTTGTCAGATGGATCAGATAGGTCTGACAGTATGTCTACTAAGGTAGATTTCTTACATGTAAATTTGCATGTGACACATGTCCTTTAAGTCTTATGCTTGCAGTTTATTTTATAATCTATCACCAAGCATATAAAGTTTACTGCCATTGATGCCCATTTCGGGCTTTATTAAGGTGCTGAGCACCTTATTTCACATTGACGTCCATGGAAATTGAGAATGTTCGCTATCTTGCAGGGGGCGGTCAGCACCTGACAGGATCGGGCCCCTACATGGAACTCCATGTGTGTTTAGGGTTGATATAATGAAAAATACACTTGGCAGAGAGGAAATGTCAAAAGTGACTTGGAATAGAAAGTAAACCTTAACGATTTTAAATTAAAGAATTGAAGAATCGCCTTTCCTCTTCAAAAAAAAAATGTACATACAAATATGGCTTATAGTAGGTGATTCTCTAAATATATATTCCTGAACGGGTATACACAGACACAACCATGTATGTAGGAAATATAGCGCTGATGAAATATGCAAAGTAGGAATATTTTTTCTTTCCAGTATTAGTCTTCCTATAATATCGGAGTCATATCCAACAAACTCATTCTTGCTGAATTGGATTTTGCACTCGGCTGTCCATTGTGTTCTATTTTCCTCTGGACATGAACTCATTTTGGCCCCTTTAAGCCAAGGATATGAGCCGATATAATTCAATGGATAAAGTAGAAGTATTTCTCATTATTTAGACTGAGACTAGTGCTCATCTTAAGACAGAAGCCCCGTAGGCTTTATTGGCTACCGGGAGCAACCCAGACATGTTTACTGCACAGGGTGAGAGAAGCGCCTTCAACCTCCAATAAGAATGGGAGAGAAAAAGGCTGCCGCATTCCAGAACACCTCCAATACGTTCAGGGAAAACTGATTTCCCTCATGGTGGTAGAAGTGAGCTGGTAAGCAGTTGTTAATGTGTGGTTTGTGGGAGAGGAAAATGGAAGCGCAGGAGGAAGGATGCATAGCGATGACCCCATGACCTGTTTCAGCCAACCTATTTCCTGAGTGTCTGCCTCAAGGATACAGCAGGCCCTCTTTGTGTATGTCCTTGGTTGGGATTGGGCAAGAGAGACGGAAGCTCTGTTCAGATGCCCAGAATCCGCTAGGAAGCGCATAAAACACAAAACTTGACATTAGATTTTGATATGAGCCTGGGAATTTATTGCTGGATTTTAATCCTGCATAATTTCACCATACAGCAATGGAAAGAAAAGCACATGGTACGGTTAATTTTTTTTGTCTTGGTGACGATTATTTTGAAGCTAAAATGCCTGTGGGATATTTCACATACAGGGGCAAAAGCTCTTAACATTTCCTTGCTGCTATTTCATGTAGCTTGCAAAGTCATATACTTTAAAGAGGAATGTAAACGTTCTCCATGTTTCTTATTGGGCCAATATTCTCTTCTGGTGTAGATGAATGCCACCCGGTGTCTTGAGTGGAGTCATCCATTCTCACCAGCAGAGAATTTGGTTTTTCATGTATGAAAATCACCTTTCAGCTCCAGTCTAACTATCAATAAGAAGGCCTAGAAGGTTAGGTCCTGTTCCTGTCCCCATTGCAGTTAATGGGCATTTTGCCATTGCCTTTGATGGAAGGAGGAAGGTGTCCTTCATAAATGCCCCTCCAATCAGGACCTGATTCTACCACGTTCACTTGCATCAAAGAGTATCTTGCTATGTTAGTAATCCCATCGATTCCAGTGGAATTACTTGCGGAAGAAGACACTGCATGAGCGAGGGTTCAGAATTGGGACCACAGTGATTTGCTGTGTGACTTTTTTTGTTTTTTAATTCCATAACCTAGTGTGCTTCATGCCCTTTTTATATTAACAATTTCTGCACAGAGTGCTGGCAGCAATTATTGGGTCTAGATTTCCAGTCTGAATTCAGGGAATTTTTATTTTTTATTTTCCCCTCCTGGATACAAGGAGTTAGTAAGATAAACAAGCATCGTGTTCCTTGCATAACAGTCTTTGACGCAGAAGCTCTGAAATTTTTTTTAGCACATCCAAAATACATGGGCAAAGACCATAGAATGAACATAGCATTTTTAAATACTTTTTTTTCAATCTAAGTACTGCCTACTATCTTGATTTTTACAGATTATTTCATGCTGAAATTATGCCTATTTGCATGGATAGTCATTCTTTAAAACTAGCCACAGATGCAGTCCTAGGGAACACGTAGATGTTTTTACAGGTGAACCGAAAGAGATGGGAGCAATTCCAAAAAGTCTGCATGCTGCCTTTGGCAAAATCCCCTGTTATTGTGAAGATTGTGCACTGTTAAGCAAATGTGAAGTTTAATGTTAGATAAACATGGCATGAAAAATATTTTAATGTTATTTAGTATAGTGTTAAATTTTAAAACAGGAAGAAACATTGCACTTCATGTGCAATGTGCATTTAGCATCACTAGTTAATAAGTCACAAATTATGTTAAGAACCTTTTATAAAATGCAAGGAAGTGTTATCTTTTTATACTGTGTTCCTGGGAAACAATGAGAGTTCATATAAAGAGAAGGTATCTTCCTTTCTCATGCAGTTGATTGATGTTATATTCTTTCATCTTTCCATAGTTTTTCTCTTCTGTTTTTGTATGTCACAGGAAATCAGATTTTGTGTATCCAAAATGTTACATATAAGAATGGCTTCATTGGGCATTTGAGATATTATTTTTGGAACCTGTTCTAAAACAGAGCTGTAATACTGAAAAATGCCTTGATTTTGCTTATGCAAACAATTTAATGCCCTATATCATAGCTTATGAAATGTGAACATTTCATGCTTTAGCACTGGGATTTACTTTGAGAATATAAGTTACCAAAGAGGGCAGAGTATTTGGAGAATTTAAAACACCACAGTGGCAATCCAGTGGCATCTGCTAGGTTATATTAATAATAGTCACCATTTTGGCTTTCTCTTTTTCTAATATATATATATTTTAGAAATATATATTCTAATCCTGACCATTAAAAATATCTTAATGCATTTTGATTCACAGAATAAATGCTGCCTTAATGATTTAGAGAGTTTTTGCAACATAAGTATTAAATATGTGTATGTTTTCTATGCTTCTCTCGCTCACACATACATCACCTTATGTGAAATTAAGTAAAAGTTATTATTTTGACCTTCTGATGTTTATTTATCAGTTCTTTTCTCTTAGTCTTAGAAAACACAATTACAGTTTTTACATTGCAATTGATATTTTTTTTAATGCAAATTTTATACAGCTTCTTGTTTTAACAATAAATCTTAACTAAGGACTACTTTCATCTTCTTTTGTAACATGTATCTCAATGCCCTAAATTTAATCAATTGGTTGTCAGAGGCTGTGTTCTTCTAATCTACTGTTTCTTCTGAAGATAAACAGTATCATTTTAGGCATTTGTGCAAGGGAATCATATTACTGGTGCTTAAGCAGTTTTTGCTTTTTTAAATCTTAATCCATCTTAAACCAGTGGAGCAGAAATATTTAAAAATGTTTCATTTCAAGCAGAGTGCATAATACATTGCAATAATTGTAATGTGCCATAAATCCCAGAGCCTATGCATTTTGCATTTTATTCAGGATTGAGGTCAGGAAATTTGGAGAAATTTAAAGAAAATGATTCATCAGTCCTTTTGTTCTGTTGGCCAGGGTCCCAGGATTCTTGAGCTGAGCCCAGCTGACAAGCTTTTGAAGATGGCACAATAACAGTCCAGTGATGCCTGACCATGACAGCACAGCCCTCTTAAGCAGGCAAACCAAGAGAAGAAGAGTTGATATTGGAGTGAAAAGGACGGTAGGGACAGCATCTGCATTTTTTGCAAAGGCAAGAGCAACATTTTTTAGTGCCATGAATCCCCAAGGTTCAGAGCAGGATGTTGAGTACTCAGTGGTGCAGCATGCAGATGGGGAAAAGTCAAATGTACTCCGCAAGCTGCTGAAGAGGGCAAACTCGTATGAAGATGCCATGATGCCTTTTCCAGGAGCAACCATAATTTCCCAGCTGTTGAAAAATAACATGAACAAAAATGGTGGCACAGAGCCCAGTTTCCAAGCCAGCGGTCTCTCTAGTACAGGCTCAGAAGTACATCAGGAGGATGTATGCAGCAACTCTTCAAGAGACAGCCCCCAAGAGTGTCTTTCCCCTTTTGGCAGGCCTGCTATGAGCCAGTTTGATATGGATCGGTTATGTGATGAGCACCTGAGAGCTAAGCGCGCCCGGGTTGAGAATATAATTCGGGGTATGAGCCATTCCCCCAGTGTGGCATTAAGGGGCAATGAAAATGAAAGAGAGATGGCTCCGCAGTCTGTAAGTCCCCGAGAAAGCTACAGAGAAAACAAACGCAAGCAAAAGCTGCCTCAACAGCAGCAACAGAGTTTCCAGCAGCTGGTTTCAGCTCGAAAAGAACAGAAGCGAGAGGAGCGCAGACAGCTGAAACAGCAGCTGGAGGACATGCAGAAACAGCTGCGCCAGCTGCAGGAAAAGTTCTACCAAATCTATGACAGCACCGATTCCGAAAATGATGAAGATGGTAACCTGTCTGAAGACAGCATGCGTTCAGAAATCATGGATGCTAGAGCACGGGATTCTGTTGGCAGGTCAGATAATGAAATGTGTGAGTTAGACCCAGGGCAGTTCATTGATCGTGCAAGAGCCCTGATCAGGGAACAAGAAGTAGCCGAAAATAAGCCTAAAAGAGAAGGTCCTAAGGAAAAAGAACACAGGCCAAACTCTTTCCATCCAGAAGGCAAACATTTGGCCGAGACCTTGAAACAGGAACTGAACACTGCCATGTCACAAGTTGTGGACACAGTGGTTAAAGTTTTCTCATCCAAGCCCTCCCGCCAGCTTCCTCAGGTCTTTCCACCTCTTCAAATCCCTCAAGCAAGATTTGCAGTTAATGGGGAAAACCACAACTTCCATACCACAAACCAGCGCCTGCAGTGCTTCGGTGATGTCATCATTCCAAACCCCCTAGACACATTCAGCAATGTGCAGATGCCTAATTCCACAGACCAAACAGAAGCACTGCCCCTCGTAGTTCGCAAAAACTCGTCTGACCAATCTGCATCTGCCCCACCGCCTGGTGGCCATCACGCTTCTCTGCATCAGTCTCCACTCTCCACTACTACGGGCTTCACCACATCTTCTTTCCGCCATCCCTTTCCGCTTCCCCTCATGGCATACCCGTTTCAGAATCCCTTAGGTGCTCCATCTGCCTCCTTTCCAGGGAAAGATAGAGCCTCCCCAGAATCCTTAGACTTAACTAGGGAGACCACAAGTCTGAGGACCAAGATGTCGTCGCACCATATGAATCATCATCCTTGTTCACCAGCACACCCTCCCAGCACAGCTGAAGGTCTCTCTTTGTCTCTCATAAAGTCTGAGTGTGGTGACCTACAAGATATGTCTGAAATCTCACCTTACTCGGGAAGTGCAATATCCTTTTCTAAAAAATATATAATCGGTTGCAATACCGGGCCCAGTCTGGGCAAGTTTGCTTTTCTCTGTCATTGGGTAACTTAAGACAAACTTCACTACATACATAAATGCTTCCCTGCAGAGTATGTCTGGTAACAGGACATTCTAAGATGGAGTAGCCAAGGACTTGTAAGAGTAGTGATTAAATAAAGTATTAGGTAATGAACAGTGCTGCTTCAGCCAGAGTGTTCTGCTCTTTCCCTATATCACCTGCCTGGCCTATTTTCAGGGAGAACTTTAAACAGATTCCCTCCTCTCCCCCTGTAAAACATATACTTCAAATAGGACAGAAAGTAAGAGAGGCTTCAGGGCCCAGCTGTGTGCAGCCTTTCCTCCTGTTGGTTAGCTCTTCCTCACCTAGATAGTCCCACTGCAGTAAATAGCAATGCTTGGGTGAGCAAGTGCTCACAAAGGTAATGGCTCCACAACTGGGCCCTTTATTATGGGGGGAAATGGGATGCCCCGTTCACTTAACCTTCCAAATGATTTTTTCCTCCCTATTAAAGCCAAGGTAAGCCCGACCCATTTTAACAGTGTCGTTCCCGACTCGCACAAAGAACAAACAGTTGGTTGGCTGTAAATCTTCAGTTCGGCTCTCAAGTGAGTCAACAAACAAAACACAAAAGATACAGGTACTGATGTATTCAAGCTGCATCAACTTCTTTCCCCCACCCAGAAGTCTGTTCCTCAGCCCTTGTGCAGCTGCCTGCTATGCATGATTAACCTCTGTTCAGCCGTACACAGAAATCTTTTGTCCTAACATACACAAAGCAAATTATTTTGGAAAGCTAGAGAGCACAATTAGATATAAAACTTCAGCTGTATTACATTTACGGGACATTTCCCTCCCTTTTTGTTGTTTAAATACCTTTTTAGCTTCCAGTCAGGCTTTTGAAAAATACAGCTCTGCTTATATTTAGGCATATCCAGCTATTTCCATATTAATTTTCTGTGAACTAGTCCTTTTAGAATTTTTTTTGGCGCAATTACACTTCTTTCCCCTCTCTCCCTCCTTCTCCTTCCCCTAATGTGTGTTCTGGTATGGTCAGAATATTTTATTTGTTTTTTTTTTAAAATGACTAAATGTGGATAAAATGTGATATTTGCCTCATGCTAAATTGGGGACTTTCAATGAAAGATAGAATTATATTTTATACCTAAGGTAAGACTTCTCCAGAAGGCAATCACACAAGTATAGAGTCTTAGCTATAGTTAATTTCCTTTCCAAGTTGATGAAGGCAATCATAACTGAATGACAATCCCCATCCTTGAGTAATAATAGCGCTATTGATGAAGTTATCCTTTTCCTAATAATAGCAGTGGAGGCAGATGCCAGGTATATGCTTGTATTAACAAGGAGTATCTTTTTGTGGTTAATAATTTTGACTGATTTAGATTAATTGTAAACACTTTTTTTTTTTAAAGGGCAAGGGTTCCTCAGTAAATTAATTACAGGGATTCAAGGCCTGATCCTGCAAATTCTTATTCATGTGAGTAGTCCTCATGCATATTAATTGTCCATTTGACTTAAAAGGACATGAGTCAGAGCATGTTGGTTCAAGCCCAAAAAATCCTTCACCTGTAGGTCACTGGTTCAAATCCAGCCTGGGATGGTGTTCTCAAAAGTGTTTGCCCTATAACGACTATTTGCTGCTACCGTGAAGTGTGTTGCTGATCTCAGTTCAGTCCTAGAGGGCAAGTGTTCACATTTTGAAAGCATCACAAATGGAAACTATGTTGGCAGTCGGAAGATATGTCTACACCGGAATACAAGACCGGGAAAGGTGCACTGTCATTGTCCAGTCGCAGCTGGCCCAGGTCATAAATATCAGGGTTGGAAGGGACCTCAGGAGATCATCTAGGCCAACCCCCTGCTTAAAGTAGGACCAATCCCCAATTAAATCATCCAACAGATTTTTGCCCCACATCTCTTCAACCGCTCAAGGGTTGAGCTCACAACCCTGGGTTTAGTAGACCAATGCTCAACCCCCTGAGCTATCCCTCCTCCCTAAACCTACCCAACTACATCAGGTTGGGCTGGGTGGGGGGAGAGATTTGGGCTTGGGCTGGAGTCTGGGTTCTGGGACTCTCCCCACCCTGTGGGCCCCCAGAGCTTGCGCTTAAGCATGAATGTCTGCACTGCAATTTTACAGCCTGGCGGAGGGAGCCACGTGAGCCCAAGTCAGCTGACCAAAGGTCAGCCACGGGTGTTTAAATTCTGTGTAGACAAACCTTGAAAGGCCAAAGCGTGATTGGGAACGGAGGCTGAAGTAGCCTGTCATCCCACAGAGGTGATTTCTTCAGGTCGGGTTTCAAGGCACCAGCCGAGGAAGCATGTGCTTGAGGCGGGACATTTTAAGGGGTGGCATTCTAGTCAATCTTGGGGTGGCATATTCCGACCGCCCCCTCCCCCCCTTTTTTTTTGCTTGGGGCAGCAAAACAGAGCCGGCCCTGACGGTTTCCCATTGTTGGGGGTGTGAGGGAAAGGTGCACTGTCATTGTCCATTCAGTATCCTCTGTGTGGATTAAAAACAGTTTTCAGTTTAAGGCTAGCATCCTCCATAAACCCTAAAAATTACTTATTCCGATTTTTAAAAAAAACCTCCTTCCTCCAAATTCTGCCTTCTGATGCACTCAGAATAGTTTATATTGAAGTCAACAGGAGCCCCAGTTGTGCAGCTGAGGCCAAAATTCGGTAACTATGTAATTGCCGACTAACAATGTGGTGGCATATTATTTTGTTTTAAGTAAAAGTAGCTTTCTTTTCCTCCTGGAAAGAAGAATGAAAAATCTTTCACTTCTTCAAAGGGGGACTGAAAAGGAAAAACCATTGTGTATGTATAAGCTGTTATCTTTCCTTTGGCTATAACTCTGTGTGACCCACTCTATTTATTATTCCAGTGCAACTCAGTATTTTTGGAACTTGTGCTGTTTCTGTTGTCCTGTTTGGTTTCTGCCTTCCCCTCTTTCTGCTACACTGTCTCCCCGCCATTATATTCCTCTCTCACTGGCAGCCATTCTCACAGTATGTTACTTCTGATGGAGAAGGTGTGCAGGCAGCCTCCTCTTGAGCCAATGCCACTCTGAAGGTTAGCCAGTGGGGAAAGTGAACATTAATGTGGGTGCCACTTTTCTTTCTCTCTACGTACCTTATTCCCTTGACACTATGCAGACACTCCGACTCTCCCAGTTAGTCACTGTTGCAGCCTGGATACAAATATATTTTAGATTCTTAAATATCCACTATCCAGAAGCGTGCACACCAGTATACAAAACTATTGTGGTGATATTTTTCTAGCAACTGCCCATTTGTACATGCAGCCCATAGTTTATTCTTGGCGAAGGCATATGCGAGAGAGTATGGAGGTTTGTTTGTAGTAGACTTTGTTTTGGCCCCTTTATTTCACATGGTTCAATGTGCACATATAAAGAATATGTTTCTTAAGAGAGGGAGTTCTTCCTTCAGAACAGAAAGCAACATCTGTTTCTCTGGACAATACAGCCAGGGTAAGAACATAAGACCAGCAGATACAGCCAAGTTCAGGTTTTAGTAGTAGGCTGAAACCCTGAATTGTAGTAGGCTGAAAACCCTCTTACTGTTTTAAATAAAAAACCCAAACCCTACATTTGTAAAATGCACCTGATCATTACCAGCCTTGTTGAATTGTGCAAGGAAATGGTTAACGTTTGCGTATTCGGCTAAGCAAGATAAGATGCACCTGCACGGTGAGTTCATATCTTGGTCATGAATGTATTCTATATCTTTGCAAACTAATCTGTTTAATCAAATATTAAGTTTTATTCAAATGCTAAAAGAAACAGACAGCCAATTGTTTTTCTGCCTGACCATCCTTGTCATGCACCCTCTTTGCATCTCAAGAAAAATAGCTTTGTTCAGCCCCAAAACATTTGCATATATCGAACTGAAGCACAACAGTAGGTTTTTTGTGCCGTTGGTTAAGACATCTGCCCAGGTGAAGATGTTCAGCATTTTCTCCTCCGAAGGAAGATTTTAATAATGTTAGTGACACTTTCTAAAAATCCTTAATTTTTACATCGAATTTCAATCCAACTGGGGTGCGTTTCTCAGTCCAATATGTGAAAGCTACGATTAGTGAATTACCACATTTTGAAATGCAGAGTTACTATATCTGACTAGAATTAAACTAATTAAGCTTAAAAAGAAGTGAGCAATTCTATAGCAAGCTGGATAACTCTGTGATGTTGATAAAACCTGGGAAATGCCAGTATACTTTCAGTCCAGCTTCTTCTTTGAGGGTTCTTTAAGACGAGCAAAAATATTCCTAGCAATTTAGAGGTATGCTGAAAAAAGCAACCATTGTGTAATTTAAGCAGCAATTTTGCCTTACAGCTACAGATATTTTACCTGAAGTGGCAGATTCCTGCTTGTTTCTCCTCATCCAATACAAGTATATGATACAAAAGCCTAATAGAACATTTTCAGAAATTTGAGGTGAAAGTGAGAGGAACAGAAGATTATCTTCACCTAAAAACATTTTGGTAGAAGAGGGTAGTTACTCAGGTAGATTAAGCCCATTTGCTTTTTGGCACAAGTCAGGTGCAAGAGTCTACATGTAGTTTAATTAAAACAGAGAGAGTATACATACGTTTCCTTCCCTCACACCCCCTTCCTATTTCTTTACATTTGCCTTTTGGCTGCTGTTGTTTTAGGTAAGGCTATATTGTACTTTCTAAATACACAACACTCAGACTCAGGTTGTTTGAACACTGCTTTAGGCTCAGCTGCAGTACACTGTTTCTCTGATCTTTTATGTTCCTGAGCAGATGTCTTTCATTAATTTATGGATTTATCATTTCTTTCTTTCTTTCCTTTTCTTTCTTTTTTTTTTTTTTTTTTTACACCTGGCAGCTGGCTCAAGTTTCAGCAGTTATTGTCTATTTTGCATTACACATAGAATTGAATGTCATCTGTCTCCACAAAGCTATGGCTAAGAGAATTGAGGCAAGCCACATGAGCTGCTGGGACAGAGCTTGTTTGCGTTCCATTCGGCACCCCCCCCCCCTCCTTTTACCTCCTTAATATTTATTTGTGCTCATTTTCTTTCCTGGCCTTGAATGGGGCTTAGCTCGTGTTCAGTACAGCTGTATGTTTACTGAATCTATTCCATCATGAGTCATTGTGCGTGTGTAAGTATCCTGGAAACAGCTAGTGCTTTCTTGGAAGAACAGTTGCTTTTCAGCACAAGCACTTAAAAGAGAAATTAACCAGTTGGTCAGTTCGGTTTTACACTGAAATCGCAATGGGTTATCTAAGAGTTGGCTCTTAAGTGCTTCATTAACTATTTTTAATAGTTTATTAGAGATCTGTCTTGTATCACAATATAACCTTAATCTTAGGAACAAGACATAAAGATTAATAGTGTGCTAGATTTCACTTTAAGAATCCCAAGTGCTTACCAGGAAAGTATAATTCTAATTTAAATATGGACTTCTGGGGATTTGAGTTTTAGAACATCTTTCAATCTGTGTTTTAGTCAATATCCATATTCTCTAGCATTATTACAGAAAAATAAGGAAAAATCATAAATACCAAATGCTTCAAAATACTTAAACAACTGCCTAATATCATTAAATCCAGTGAACACTGAAGCGTGGGGAGAGTTTAAGTTTATATCTTAGTTTCCGTTGAAATGGGCCAAATGTTATATCAAGATGATATCTGCTTCGGGGGAATTAAAAATTAAGGAGACTTAGGATTTTTCTTTTACTTATTGAAGCGTTGGTTGGTTGGTCCCTGTCCTCCCGTGGAATCATATAACTAAATGGATTTCTGGTGTAGAAGTTCTGACTTGTCTAAAACTCTTATCACTAAGCAATAGGTGACAGCTTGCTACTATTATTTCACTTATGCGTTTTGACAGATGGCACTGCAGAGTGTAATGCTCTTTTAGACTTCTCTATCAGTCTAATGGAGGTAACTGGAGGTTCTTTCAACTCTTCTCTTGGCACAAGAAGTATGTCAGTCATAAATTATCTTCTTTGTAATCATTAAGCATCTAAAACAAAACAGAAGTTCAGCTGAGCTGTTTTCAGTGCACTTTTTGTAAATGAAGAGGTTTTAAAATTATTTTCAGTGGCTATTTTAAAAAAATGTGATATTTTTCAATCTAAAAATGAGCCTTCTCTTTCTACAACTGCATCTGCATGTATGAATAATACATGAATAGATAACCATGTTTTGACTCATTTCAGTAGATCGAGAAAAGATATTCTGTTAACAGAACAATCCTAAATAGTCTATTGCCTATCGGCACACATTTCTTTGAACTTCCCATGTTGACAGCTGGAGTGATTCATTTTGTTCTCCTGTGTTACCGGCTCTATAAGGTGAAGGCACCTCCACTGCAGAATAGCTGTGAACTTCTTTGACCTTTCTCCACCATAAGGTGTGAAATAGTGAAATTTTCCTTGGATGTCTGTAGGAAAAACAGTCCTCAGAGAAGCTTCTGGGAAGGACCCTCAATTGACCTTGTGGGGGCCACATTGATTTTCTCCACGTGCATCTTCATTTCTGATAAATTATAAAGCCATTAATTTGCTGAGGAAATGGCAGGGCCAGCCTGCGGCACAGATGTGACCAAAGCCGTCCTAGCACACAGCACACAAAAGAGTGCCAAGAAGCTGGGGGAAAATCAGGAAGCCTAGATTGTTATGGTTAGATTCACATTCCCTTGGGAACTGTTTTAGTTGCTTCTGTTTACAGATCTAAAAGGTAATGATGTTTCCAGGATAAATAGGCCTCCTTATAGGGTAAGTGGCCATTTATTGATCTGCTAACCCACACTTATTGATTAGTTAGCCCCAATACAGTTTCATTCTCTGAGGAGTTAACTGTGTAAATCAGAACCAGACAATATAAATATATATCTATATATATAGATATATATTTAACTACAGAGGGTTTTGTAAAAAAAAAGAAATTTAGCTTTCATTAGAAAGCCAGTAATTGAGGTAAAGGAATAATAGAATTAGAGAGAATAACTCAAGATACTGAATTATATTGGCATTAAAGAAAAAAGGTAAAATATGTTACTTGCATGAAACATTGCTCAGAATCACAAAGCACCTCTATTATATCGTATAATGCTAATATGCACATGAAACAAAGTGCTCAGTGCTGGGAGAAAAATAAACTGAATTGGAATTGCAAAAGAAAGAAAAATCTTGTGATAAGTTTTTTTGCAGCACATGCTTCATGCATTTGTTTCCTTAGCAACAAGTGAACATACATATGGTACACAAACCTTAAACCTGAAAGATTCCTGCTGCCAACACCAAGAATGAACTGAGAGACAATATATGTTATGTATCCTCACATATCTCATGTAGTAGTTTTGCAGATAATTACAGTTCTAAAGAGCTGCAAATTAAATGTTAACAATTTGTCACTCGGTCCTTACAGAACATTTCTCGAAGGAGCACTTTGCTAACCATGTATATTCAGAACCAGCTTTTATTCTCAAGCAAAGCATTTTCCTTGACTAATTCAATCCTACATGCAGGAAGGTCTGTCACCCAATCACTTGAAAAAGGCCAAGCTCATGTTCTTTTACACCCGATACCCAAGTTCCAATATGCTGAAAACCTACTTCTCAGATGTAAAGGTAGGAAAAAAACTTTTCCCCCCCTCCTTATTGCATGTTTGCATTTTTGTGGTGAAAATGTATCACTTTAACACATAGAAGGTAAATGACTATTAATTCTAATTTCACTACTAGAGATACAGCTGATCATTTTTCACTTGACTTTTTCTACTAAGGTGTGCTTGAGGCCAAGGTCTGAAGAAAAAGGGGTTGAGTTTTGGTTTTTGTTTTTAAATCAAGAGACAGTCTGAAGTTTCAAAGCAAAATAAGAATATTCAATACAGGCGGATGACACAGTTTTACATGTGTGTATCCTCTGAAAAAGAAATTTCTGCTGGTGGCATAAATGTACTTCCAAGAACATTTTTGGAGCAAGTGCTCCCTAATTGTTTCATTTCGGTCGGTTTCCTCATATTTGTGCTTACATAAGCACACTGTAGAATCCCTTTCTTTCTGTCAAAAAGAAACAGTACATTGAAATTCTCCATGCAGCAACTGCTTAAAAACAAAAGTGATGATTGTCTCTTATTTACAACTTAATTTGTTGTTGATGCAGAGTACACTGAGCATAAGGAGGATGAATAAAGTGACAGATTCAGGCCACATTATTCAAATGAGGATATGAAAGCTGTCGACGTACAGCTGCATCCTCCCTCATTCTACATAATATTAGGACCTCCTGATTTTTTTCCCTAAAAGTAATTGTTCCTTCACATCAACTTGATTTTGTGTTAATCATCTAAGGTTTTTTTTTTTTAATATAGATTGGGTTTTAATGATTATAATGGCACACATGGTGTTATTATCCAAGTAACTTTATAAAAACATTACATTAGCTTAAATTAGTTTGTTACATTCCCCCCCTTTAACAATTTACACAAGTCCTTATTTTAACTATCTACGTGTTTATGGGGTTGGGGGTTTTTTTCTATCTTATTGGAAAATTGGTTCCCAAGTTTGTGACTTGGCCCAGTTTTTAAGAGTGAACGAGTAGGGCAATTCTCTTCACTTTATTTTGACTTTATTGAAGGGTCCTTTCCCCCTCCCCCATTCCTTTTACCTTTCATTTAATGCCACATCAAGTTGAACATCCTGGTGGGTTCCTCTGCCTCTCCCTCCCCCACCCCTTCTGTGCTCTCAGAGTTGAAAACACATTTCTTCTCATTCAGTGCCATGCTTTGAGCGGATGGTAACAGCATAAAAAAAAAAAAGCAATGCAGGCACTTACTAGCCTAAATGGCTGGTCAAGAATCATTAAACACAAAAAAGGCTGTGAATCACACAGCGGGCCAAGTGAAGGGTTTTCTCTGAGAGTGGTTCCACCTG
>JAVMKO010000003.1:134816758-134834258 GCA_032164245.1 Sternotherus odoratus | reverse complement strand
GGGCCACGTTCCATAGTCAAAGGGACTTTTGTTGGCCAAAGCAGTACAGTCGTTGGTCTGAAATCTTCATAGGCATTTTCTATACCATTGCCACAGTATGTAAGTGCTGCATCTGTAAGTAACTTGAAGAGGTCTGAAAGTCCTGTGGCACCTTAAAGACTAACTATAAAGTTTTGAAGCATGAGCTTTCGTGGGCTAATACCCACTTCGTCGGATGCAGGCAGTGGAAGTGTTCAGAGCCTACTTTTCTATACCTGCCTCTGAACACTTCCACTGCCTGCATCCGACGAAGTGGGTATTAGCCCACGAAAGCTCATGCTTCAAAACTTTATAGTTAGTCTTTAAGGTGCCACAGGACTTTGTTACCTCTGCTATTCCAGACTAACACGGCTACCTCCCTCATTCTTGAAGAGGTCTCTAACCAAAGGTTTTCTGAGGCCTTTTCCCATCCATTTTGTATGCAGAGTTTTCAAGGAGAAAGTTTACATGGTAAAGAAGGATGAAAAAAGAGGAGGGTGTTCCTTGAAAGATTTACCAGTGGTTGCATATGGGAATCCTATCCAGACTTGTATCGAGGTAGCCCTAATTAGGGACCCAGGTGCCCTAGCTCACTGTCATACATATAAAAAGGAGAGTCCCTGCCCCTAAGTGTTAATCTAAGTATATAACAAGATACAACAGAGACGGGAGGAACATAAAAGAACAGTGAGATGAAGTATCACTAACTTTTTCCAATGCCAGTTCCCCTACTTTTTATTGTCAACCATATTTTGGTTTGCTGAACACAGTGAAGACTGAATTGAGTTGCATTGTTTCACAATAGTTTTGTTTATACTTAAGGCCTGAGGAGTTTATTACAATGTTTTAGTCACAAAGTTAGTTTAAAGTAGTAGTTTTATTGAATACAGTAAACTTTTTTTGAGAAATATAGAGCATATGTAAACCAAAGGGAAATTCTCAAATAATCCTGAGAATGTAAATCTCACATGTAATACAGAGGTAATTTTTATATGCACATCCAGTGATTAGAAAATGAGGAATACTTGTTCCCGCTAATCTTAATCCAGTGATTAAAATCTCATCTTCTAAAGATTAGGTCTCTGAAAAGGGATCTAGTAATTAAACACAAGACAACTAAGAGCCTCTTCGAATGCTCCTTACCCCAAGCATGTAGGAAAAGACCCTTCATCTCTCCAGTCTAATACAAATTTCGTAGAACTTCATTTCTTGATTTAGAGTTTGACACATATTAAAGACCAAAGAAGGAGCTGATCATTAAACTGCATGGTGCAATCTTCAATGTAGACTTATAACCTTACCTGATAAGTGTTAAGTCACCCCCTGCCCCACCCTCACTAGCTAGAAAGCAAAAATGACAAGTACTATAATGCTGAAATTGGATCCAAAGGGATTTAGCAAACTGAGCATTTGCCATATTTAGCATAATCACAGTTCCTTCCTCATACTTCAGTGATGCTTTCCTGATCTTGTGATATGATTAAAGTCTGATAGTATGCTCTTCTTAAATCACCCATAGCGCACTTCCTAACCCCTGCTCCTTTACGTGCGAGTTTCGCTTGCCAGCAGACACTTTAACACACCCAAATAGACAATAAAGGAAAAAGTGATCAAACCAGGTGAATTTGATTCTTCATCCCAGGCTGTGCCACAACTTTGCTCAGGAAACTCTGATACGGTGTTCCCTTCATAGTGCATTGGAATTGTCAGCTTTTAGCAAAGTCAAATAAGATGCTTAACAAGCTACACGTGCTATCATTTTAGCTGTGCCATTGTAGCCTTGTGGCTCGGCGCCAGACAGATACAACACCTCCAGCAGGATACAATGACTGACATTTTTTTTTTTTTTCTGTTGAATGGATTTGTTTCTGTATTTGTAAGGTCAATTGAAACAGAGCATGCAGTAAGGATAGCTATGCAAGGAAATTCAGAGTGAGAGAAAAATGGCAAATGTGATTTCTTCAGTAAAGGTGGGAAACATTCTTATTTGCCCGGGGCAGGTTTTTTTACAACTGAAAAAGAGTTCATCCTTCTTCCCTAAACCATAACGTATCTATCACAGCGTAGATGGAGCAGAAGGTCAGAAAAAGATGACAGCTTGCTGAGCCACTCCATTTCTATGGTATTTCTAGGGAGCCCAGCACTATGATATCTAACTGCTGAATACAATAACTAATATTCACGTACAGTTCCCCATATAGACTCCATTACACTTTTTTTTAAAAAAAAGGAAATTCTCCTAACTCCCCTTCAAAATCAGCACCTATATCGTGGGACATTGGTAGGCAAGAGAGATTACCAAGACATTGGTGGAAAAGTGGCAAAAAGTTGAAACACAACCTGGTTTAAAATAGGCAAAGAATGTTGGCCTTCAGATGACACTTGGATTCCAGCTCCTCCATGGCTCTCACTCCTACTTCGTTCCTGTTCACTTGTATAATTTTATTTTTTTATGTATTATTCTCATATATTAAAGGGATTATAGTCTCCCCGGGACTCTGCATTCTCACTTCCCTTCAGGAGGCTGAGACTGACCCATTCTCAGTTCTGAAATTTCAGGTTATGTCTACACTGCAGTGGAAGCTTGGGTTTGGTGGGACTCAAGTCAGCTAGGGAGTCCTGGACATCGACATTGTGTTTTAATCCTATTTTACGACTTTTCTGTCCCATGCTTGAAAGTAGGGCTTTGGCTACCATACTGAAGTATACAGACCCAAGTCAAAGTAACTAAATCCCAGAGTAGCACCCTCTTCCCCCCCCCCCCACGGTAGCTGCTCTAGCCGTAGCACAGTGGTGCATTGTGGGAAAACATTACTGACCACCCTGCATGTTACCAGGAAGCAGATTGCTTTGCAGATCCTTGATCAGTTCGGTCTCCATTGCAAACCCTGGAAGCTCTCTGGTAGTGTGCTTGCAGGTTGGTGAGCAGAAGAGAATAGGTTAACGCGGACCTGATCTGCTGCTGTTTGCAAAGGGGGGTGGCTTCGGCTTTCAGTAGAGTGGATAACAGATTTTGGGATAGAGAGGACTAGCAAAGTTGTTTCAGGGAATTATGGGATGCTTCTGGTTGATTCCCGGGATCCAAGTCTATACTGCAAAGCAATAGGGCTCAAACCCTGGGTCCTGACTTAACTCAAGCTCGGACCAGCCCTGCAGAGTCCTGGGACACTGGGTCCATACACAGGGTTAGCACAGTGACAGTGTAGATGCAAGGGGTGGGGTAGGTTTGAACCTGGGATTAAGCACAGGTTTACACTGCAGTGGAGACGTACCCGGAGAGACCCCTCCCCTAGCATTAGGTATTCTGGTTGTTGCCCTTCAACCTTCATCTTACCTTTTCTAAGACCTGTGTGTAGCAAACAAACACCAAAGTGAGCTGTTGCAAACTGTCTCGCTGAGCTCTGCTTGCCTGTTGTTCCACAGCAATTCACCTAGTCTTGCAGAGGTACATATGCAAGTTGATCATAATGGTGAAACCTCTGCCAAGTTACATTATTTTTGTGAATAAACTGTATGTAATTCTGCTACAAAGAAGGATGAAGAGACAAAAGCCTTTCTTGCACAGCATTGGGTATGGGATATTTGTATGTAGGAGTCTGCAAAATACAATGGTCTGTTTAGAAACTGATAAAAGCTTGTTAAGAGATTCACTTTTATTTTATGTGGGAAAATGGTATGAAGTCAGGGAAAACCTAATTAATACCCTGATGTTGCAAAGACACTTACCTGCTGACACTGTACATTAATCCCATTGGGTCTGCATCCACTTCAATAAAACATCTGCGATTGGCCTGGGTCAGCTGACTCAGGCTTGTGGGGCCCGGGCTGCAGGGCTATAAAATTGCAATTTAGACACCTGGGCTGGAGGACCCTCCCTACTCCTGGGGTCCCAGAGCCTGGACACCTACTTTGAGATTTCAGAGCCCCACAGCCTGAGCCACGCGAGTCGGAGTCAGCTGACCTGGGCCAGTTGCAGATGTTTTATTGCAGTACAGACATACCCAGTGAAATTAATGGGAATTTGGGTTTGTTTGTTTACCAAAAAAAAAAGAGAGCGAGAGAGATCTAAGTGTGACGTGGACAGACCCCGTCATTGGTGGGCTGGATTGAACCAGGGATCTCTGGAGCATCAGTGCATGAGCCTCTACCACATGAGTTAAAAGCCAACTGCTTGTTAGCTCAGGCTGTAGAGCAGACTCATTTTTATCTCTCTCTCTAAGTGGTGCCATTAGATGGGACAGAACACCACACCCAGAAGGTGGATGAGTTCCATAAGCATCAGAGGAACAATTCAGAGAAATGTCAGTGGCCCAAATTTTCCAAAGCAACTAGTGATTTTGGGTGCCTCAGTTTGTGGGTGCTCAACTGGAGATCTCTCGAAGGGGCCTGATTTTCCAAAGACCATCAGGCCTATTTAAAGCCTCTCCCAATTACTAAATAAATAGTAATTTTTGAAATTCCTGGATTCTAATCTTCTCGTTTTAGAAGTCCATATTCTTTCCTACTTGCATGAGCATGACTCTTCTTGACCTCGATTGATGTGCATCAAAGGGGCAATTAAACCCTTAATGTCTGATTCTCATTTACACTAAGGTAATTTTACAGTGTTTTTGCAATCTTATAGGGGCTTTAAAGCAAGATTTATATGCCCTTTAAGGCCCTTGTGCACAATTAGGGCAATGTAAAGTGCCCCTAGTAGAAGTGGAAATCGGGCCCTATAATTTGCAAACTTCTATCTTGCTCCCTCATCTATTTGAGATGCTGCACAGAGGCAACCTGTACGTTTCTAATGTCTTACCAGCAGCAGGTGACGACAGTCTTCTTTGCATGTTATTCTCCCCTTGTTTTCTATTCAACTTTAAACCTCCTAACTCAGCAGCTCTATTAGCCAGGACCTTTCTCAAAAGAAAGAAAAAAGCAGAGGATTTATCATTTACAATATGCAGCAAGAAAATAGAAAACTTATTTTGCAGTTTGTGAATACCAAGCATCGTAGGAAAGGTTTATTATTGTCATCATTCCTTTAAAGGAAAATTGAAGCACACATATTTAGATGGAATTTCTCCTTTTGTGGGGTGAGGGGAAATCTATTATAAAAACTGGTCTCTTCATTGTTTTCATTGACGTCCCAGGGCCTTTTTGTGTAAAAAGAAGAAAACCGCTCAAGGAGATGCTTTTGTGAAAGAATTCAGTTTCCCTTGCAACTTTCACAGGAGATGAATTTTTTTTTCGGAAATGAAGTTACAAAATTCAGGTGCCTACAGAATGTGCAAGCATTGTACATACCATTTAGTTGCTACTCATTAATCCACTTCTTGTTTTGTTAAATTGCAAACTACAGCTTGAAGGGAAACTTGAAGAGAAAAATCACCAAGCTTGGAGATAGAAAACTCTATCTCACAACTACACTTCATTTTTATATTTATTTCCTTTAGGTTCAAGATATTCATTGGTATAATGAGGCTGGCCCATTGATTTATTATCTGGTTTTTTTTTCTAATGTCATTACATTTTAGCTCCCTCTGCCTTTTTGTCATTGGGTTACATTTAAGCACAGCAAGATCAACCTTAAACCTCCTTACTCAACAGATTTATTAGTTATAACATACCATGACCTTTCTCGACATTCTTAAAGAAAAAGATACAGTGTAATGTCACTTTACTTTGCTTATTGTTCTTTGTTGAGATGAACAAAGCATTTTCTACAGTGGCTATAGCACATAATTATACAGCTTTCAATAGCAGTGTCTTGGCACATATCAAAGTTCAGAAGAGCCTTTAGAAAAAAAAAAGATGTTTTGTGACAGCCTAGGGAGGGTCTCATCTTTCCTTCAGAAAATAGTTCAAGGCTCTTCTGTCAAGCTTCCCTACTTAGAGCTTTTTCTCCTCCTGCTTCATAAAGTTTAAAGGGGATTCAGTGGAGTTCTATGATCTATTTCCTTTGAAAGATTGTTCCTTTGCACAGAGAAGTCCTTTGACTTCAAGAGTTCACAGATTCATGTCTTTAGGTATCATATGTCTGACCTTATCAGTTACTCTATTTAATGTAGCAGAAAAAGTCTCAACTCTTTGTGTTTGTCTGTTTTGCCTCTGTGAAATGATTTGGTGAAAAGACCATCCTTTTTAACACACCACTGAGAGGCCGTTTCTGACTGTAACCTACCCTGTGGCTCTTCTAAAAAAAAAAATGTTCTTGTGTTTTGTGTATGGATGATTTCACAGTGAGAATAGAATTATACAAGGACAGACACACATTAAAAAAAAATCTTTTGCTCTTTTTTCCCTCAATGATCTATTGGCTATTTTGGTGGCTGCTACTCGGTTCCCCAACAGGCACAACCATTTAACAAACACAGAGATAGCGGCTGGAGTGCTGGGCCAGCAGTAGGTTTTTCCCTTGCTTCGACCTACCCCAAAGGCCTTCATAATTAATTGTCCTTCAGAGATGAGGAAAGTTCAGAGACAGTGTGTATAGCGATGTCTATTGTCTGACATTCAGTTCTCCTTCCCTCAGCTCTTTCTCTTTATTCCACAAAGGGTTATCAATAGGAGCAGAGAGCAAGCTCTCTTTTAACAGCTGCTGGTGATGGTTGTATCGTTCTGCGGAACATATTGTATTCAGCCATCTATGGATTAAATGGCTGAAAAAGTTCTAACAACCTTTTCCAACTAGCATGTTTATTTCATCTAGATGACACTGCTATTTAACTAATTATAAACTTCTTCAGACCCTCTTATTTTTTCTTTGAATGGAAGATTAAAAAATTATCATCATTATGGGAAACGATTCCGGGGGAAATATTGGTCAATACCTGAAAAATTTTCTCTCCGTGTCAGCTTTGATCAATTTCCTCCTCCCCTGCCCAAAACAAGCATTGATTTTGAGAGGGGGAGAAGAATGCTTAATGGAATATCCATAAAAGAAAACATTCGTGTAAATGCCAACAGAAACAAACACTTGCCCATTTAAAAAAACAACAACCTAGTATAATGCCAATAACTTCAAAGTGCAAAGAAGCTGGAGTTTTCTTAACAGATTATTAATATTGTTGCACCTTCTGTGATTAAATTAGAATCCTCTGTGGCATAATTATTAAACTTCATATACAACAGAACAAAATTACATACATGTCTCCTTGTTTTCCCCAATGATCTGCTAAACAAAGATATGGTGCCGTTAGCAGATATGCAAGAAGTACAGTCAAATTAAAGCTGTTTATTAACAATCATTACATTACTGTTCCAGTTAATAGGGTGAAGCCAAAAAAGACACATACAATCATTCTTCTGCTGAACAGTTTAACTAGCAAATGAGGGAGGTTTTTAATTTATAAAAAATAGTATCACTGCTCTTCATAGACATAACTATGTGAGTTAAAGAAGAATCACCTCATCAAAATATTTTGGGGGCTCTATGGCACTTCCTTCATGTTAAGGAGACCTGCAGAGCAACCAAAATCAATTATTGTACTGATTAAGTTGTGCAAGGCATTTTGCAACAGGTTTTCTGTATTTAAGAAGAAACTGCCTATGAGGTACACACAGCTAATACAGTAATGCAAAAACGATCATAAAAAATTTAAGTTATTCTTATGAATCTTTCATTAGAAGCGATGAAAAGGGACACTGGTGGAGCCAGTTCTTTGTTCTGAGCTACTCTGATAGGGGCTGATCCTGAAAACAGTCCAGCACTTTAAGAGCTTTACGTGGTTGAGAAGACCCTTAGCTCTTTGAGTAAAGCTACTCTTGTTAATAACTGTTTGCCAGATTGGGTCTGTAGATTGCTTCCCAATGTTGTTTCACTTTCTCAAACAGATGTTCCCTTTTAAAAATTGACAAAAGTAACGTTTAAAAAAACCCACCCACACAAGCAGACATCTGTACCAAGACAAGCATTTACCTTATGCAGAAAGAGCTGTGAGGTGTTTTAAGGCTACTGGGAGCTCTTCAGATTACTCCCCACTGCAAATATGTTCAATACTGAATTGCCCTAAGCACTGTTTTTATTTCCAATCAATAAAATAATAATCTCGTATTTTAATGTCCAAAAGATTTTATTTTTCCAGCTTCGTTCATGGAAAGTGATGAACCAAATACATACCTCTCCTTGTGTGTGTGGGGGGGGTGTTAATATTATTTTTGGGAAAAGCCAGAGATAGTTCCAGCTCTGTTCTTTACAATTATTTACTGATGCTCTCTTTTTTGTCCTTTCCTTCTCCCCCTCCCACCCCCGCCACTCCCAAAATTGGCAAACTCTTCAGACTCCTACTGCCATTTCATTTTGCATTCAACAAGGGGTAGAGGGAATCGAAACGTCGACTGGAGACTGAGAAAAGCTCCAATTTATAGTGCTTTAGCCTTGCACAATTCAAGACTTCTTTTGGTAGCTGCACGCATTATACCCCACATCGCTCAACTCTCTTGGGGTGGCAGCAATAGTGAGGAACAGCTATTTCTTCCTCTGTGTGTACTACAGGCCTCAAAAGACTCTTATTTATTCTCTCCCATGTCACCTTGTGTACAGTCTGGTCTGTGACACTGATGGTGATTATGTCATTATTTTGCTCTGGGGGCTTTGGCACATCTGCAGAGCTGATGCACATCTTCTTTGTTACGCTGGCATACGTCCCATATCACAAATGCTTCATTAGCCTTACTGCCTGCCTCCTTGCCAGACAAGAATGCCCAAATCCAGCCTTCATTTTTTTGCTCTGTTGTTTTGTGTCTCTGATGAGCCTTTATTCATCTTTCTAGTTCTTCCCTGTTTTCCATTTTCCTATGTGAAACTAAATTCGACATGTCCTCATTTCTCCCAGATCATCCTGGATTGTAATCCCTTTTCACCCAAACTGATCCCTCACAACCTTTATGACTTTTCATTCATCCCTGCAAATAAGTAGACTAGGGACATTTCAAACTTGCAGGTGCGGGGAGAAACCAATTCATTGTGTGTTAGGTCTAGATGTAGATTCCTACTATTGTTATCAGGTAATAGTTATGTTGCACAATTTTTCTCCAGTCTTTTTTTACATTACATGTTAACTATGTTTCATTCGAAACCTTTTGGAAAGTAGTGTTGAACTGTGAACAGGGAACTGTTCTTGCAATCACTGTCTAGCTGACGGAGGATTCCTAAATGCAAAGTGTGTTCTTACCACAGCTTCATATTAAAGAATTTTGCATGTTCCGTACTTCATGATTATAAAAATCAAGGCAAACATTTTCTCCTCAAAACTTTATCGGGGCTGTTCTACACGAATCACTTAACAGAGGGGATAGTGCTGCCTTTGAGCAGGTGGATTTGCTACTTAGTTATAACCATTCATGTTCCTAGGTTTAACTCACTCCCATCATATTTAAAGTGGGGGTGAGATCTTCAGCTGGTGTACATAGACTACAAAAGCCAATGGAGCTATGTTGATCCATGCCAGCTGAGAATGTGAACTTTTGTAATGTTAGTGTAAACTCAGATGAAGTTTTCAGTTTTTAAACCAATATTAATTTATAGAACTCTTCAGTTTTAGAAGATGAAAAATTACCTACAGCCCTGACTTTGGAGTCTCTTGCTCTTTACCTGTAATGTATGTTAACACTCCCCTGCATACACAGAGAGAGACCAACATAGCTGATACATTTTCACTGAGTTGCATGGGGCTATACCTAGGCCCCTATCAAATTCATGGCCATGAAAAATACATCACAGACTGTGAAATCTGGTCTTTTGTGTGCGTTTCCCATATACAGATTTAACAGGAGAGAGCAGTGTTTCTCAAATTGAGTGTCTTGACCCAAAACAGTATGTGTGTGTGTGTGGTGGTGGGGGAGGGGGGGTTGTGAGGTTATTTTAGGGAGTCGCTGTATTGCCACCCTAACTCCTGCGCTGCCTTCAGAGCTGGGTGACTATATGGGAGAGAGTGGCGACCAGAGAGTGGTGGCTGTTGGCCAGGCACCCAACTCTGAAGGCAGCACCCCCCAGCAGCAGTGCAGAGTAAGGATGTCAATACCATACTATGCCACCCTTACTTCTGCGCTGTTGCTGGCGGTGGCACTGCCTTAAAAGCTGGGTTCTCGGCCACAGCCACCGCTCTCCAGCTGCCCACCTCCAGCAGTGAAGACGTAACGGTAGCCACACTGCAACCCACCTACCCCCACAATAACCTTGCAACATTCCCCCCCCCACACACACACACACACACAACTCCTTTTTGGGACAGGATCCCTACACTTACAACACCATGAAATTGCAGATTTAAATGGATGAAATCATGCAATTTACAATTTTTTTAATTCTATGGCCATGAAATTCACCAAAATGGACCATGAATTTGGTAGGGCCCTAGTTATAACTTTGACTCCCTTTGACTTTAATGCACTCTCCTCCCCTCCCCAGGTCTTTGATCTCTCATCCCTAACTGTGTCAAGTATTTAACGGCATTGTCACTACAGTGTGAGATGGCAGAGTGGTGTGTTTGGGAAATAGCAGCTAATCATACAGGGAAGCTAATTTCTATAACTTTTGAAAACCGTGAGTGCCACTCGGCATCATCATAAACTATGTCAACACCTCCCTCTGCCACATCTGCCTGCTGTGCCCGCTGCCCGGTTACAAAGCAGATGCCAGGCATGATTGAGATGGTAAAGCAACAGCATTGCAAGTTGATTGTGACTCCATTCTTAGGTCATCATAGCACCATTATTTCAAACAATACCCTGTATGGACATAATTCATTGTAGTTAGAGGTCCATGGGTCCTTGCCCATTATGAGGCCACGAGGAGGCAATTGCTGGGCAAAACCATTATCAATGATGTCCATGAAAGACCCATACCATGTGCCAGTAGAAGATATAATACAGCCTCTAAAAATGAAGCCATAGTGGCAACATTTCCCTACAAGATTAAGAAAAACAACACTAAGGCTATCACTGCAGCTGGAGAGTCAGCTCTATCTAGGTGCTTACGTGGGCCCCATCACTATAGTACCTGAGCACCTGCCAAGTATTTCATAATAGGAAGAACAATCTCTCTCTCTTCCTTGCCAGCTTCTACCAGGACTAGCTCAATTAGCATGTGTGTGTGAGAGAGCGAAAGGCACAACGGGAAGAGATAAGTTTTCTATTTTGTTCTGAGCAGGGTGAGGTACGTGATCATTCTCAGCTCCGGGGGGAGTCCGTTCCCTTGCTGAGGACTGGCTTAGTTAAAAGTTTCACCTCCTGAGCTCAAGAGCGTCCTCTAAGGGGGGCTAGTTAAAAGGTCCCAATGTAACAGAGCTGTCGTGATGGTCTCTCAGGCAGCTAGGGCGAGACCGGCGGAGGAGATTGACCTTGAACTCAATTCCGTATTTAAGAGGGAGCCAGCGTAGAGAGCAGAGGACCAGGACAGGATGTGTTGCCAAGCAGACAGACTACTACATTGATTGGGACTTGCAGGAGAATGATGACGTAGACACGTGGATGGATTTAAAGCAGCGAGCCACAACTTCATTAACTTTAATATTAAAGGAGAGGCTTTTAACTAGCAGCCATCAATTGGGCCTTGGGGGAGAGGCGTTGAAAGGCCTTATGCCATGGAACCAAGCACTATGGTCTGGTTCTCTTAACCAAACCCCTGCTATTCAGTTCCCCATTCAGCCCAATGCAGAATCCCATGGCCTCCTCCTTGCAAGGAGCAATGAGGGGACAGATGAGAGGAATCTCAGTCTAGGAAGACTTCAGACCTCCTCTTACCTCACAGGTTCACCAGGCCCTGGGCCATGTGCTTGCGTTTACCTGAGGAGCTATCTCCTTGGAACTGCACTAGTCAAGTTGCAACAACATTTATTCCCCCCCTCCCCCCCCCCCGCCTCTTTTATTTATTTATTTTGAAGTGTTACCTCCCTTGTCTTTGACCCCTCCCCCCCCCCAGCTCCCCAGGGTGCTGCGAGGAAAGTGGAAAAAGCCACCAACACCATGCCAGTCTTGCCCAGCAAGAAAACATCCCTTTCTGACCCCAAATCCCTTCGAGCTACTGCAAGCCCTGGACACCGGGCTTGGACAGCTGCACCACCCAGGGAGCAAAGTGGCTGGGGCAGCTTTCAGCAGCAAGCATAGCCGCCGGGTGCCCAGGAATGCTTAAAAACAAGGGTTCACTGGAGCCAATCAGCTTCCTCACTCCCCTACCCCACCCCTGTCCTCAACTGATCAATGGGTGGCGTGGGGAGGTGGAGCTCTGCTTGATTCTCCCCACCCAGGCATGACCCCCCCACCTATATTCTGAGCAGGGAGGCAGGCCCGTTTTCCCTCCACTCCAGACATTCCCCTGCCCAGCTGATTACAGGCCACCCGTCCCCTGGTCCCACAGACTAAGACCCCCAAAAAGGGGGCATGTCAGGGCCTGGGACTTAATTCCTAGCTAGACCAAAGGAAAAACAGATAAGAAATATTTTCTCATTATTCTGGGCAGAACTGGCAGGAGTGACTCAATTAGGGGTTTATACCTTGTAATATGTACTCTGTAAATGGAGGGATATAAACATTTGATGTGTTACTGCAGTGTTAAGATCCATCCACTAAGCCAAACACTGGCCAGCGTAGGGACAGTAGGGTAACCTACTGCACATGCCGCAGGAGCACTTTTAACTGTGTGCTCCATTTTATCCATCCGCTCCCGCAGCAGAATTCCCCTTGTGTATGTTAATAGATCCGTGCAGGGGCCTGTTATTGGTGAACGAGGCACATGTTTTTCAGCATCCAGGCCCTGCTGCCTGCCCTTTCTGTCCCAGCATAAAACACTCCTGTGTTGCTACTGTCCCAGAAAACCTGTGGAGTAGCCTATCCGCAGTTTACTGTAAGGGAGCCGGAACTGGGTATTCAGCCTCAACCTCGTATTCACTCTTCTGGGCACAGGTGTTCTGTGGTGCCTGTGTCCAGTACCTGTCAGTATTTGGCAGCATGGTATGTAACACTGCCCAGCATCGTAAGAGATGCCTCTGAAAGCCGACCATGTTTAGTCACAATGGGGCTGAGTTAAAGGGGCAGTAAGTCAGAACAGTCTTGCATTTATTGGTTTTATTTCTCAGTCAAGGGGAGACTAACACAGCTGTGTGTGTGTTAGAGAGAGAGAGAGAGAGAGAGAGAGTGTCTGGAAAAGTAACCAGGCATATACTTTTCCCTTTTACTCCCCAACATATATTAAACCCCCAAACATCTTAAACTATAGGAATTCATTTGTGATTTTTCCATAGGGTTACAGTTCTATCAATGATGCAGCAGATAAAGATCTATCCACTGTAAATCCCTATACTCGCACACTTCTAACTCAGCAGGAAAACCAAAAGAAAAATTCTCCAGAATGCGACTTGCCTGGAAGTAAAATGTTTTAGAGATCTTGGTTGGGAGGACGCGGGAGAGGGAAGGAATTTGCATATTTTAAGAGATGAAAATCATTGTAATTTAAGATCCTCTTTTGTCTGTTTGAAACGTTAATATTATTTTATGTTTAAAATGTTTGCACCACACCATGGCATGATTGCATTTCAGTGGTGGGTAAAGTACTCCTCTGTCTCGTGAGTTCTCAACTGGGGGATACGTTTCCCGGGGTGGGGGGTGGAAATATATGTCAGGGGGTCAGGACTACCCTGCCTTTCCCACATTGCTAAATGGGAATCGGGTCCCAGATAGATCCCTTCTAGATGGAAGGGGTGTTGCATTATAGAATAGCTGCTCTAGCCATCCGGCCATGACACGTGAAATATACATATCAGCTGAGTATCTATGTGCTATGTATTGTATCCCTATGTGGAGCCTGTAAAGTACTTTGGACTCCTTCTATGTGAAAAAGAATCATTTAAATGTAAGTGATTAAATCTAGTGTATTCCACAGTATCCATTTTCACCGCACCACCACTTTTGCTTCTCTGATGTTATCAGATATCCCATCACTCCCTCTGTCCCTTCCCTTCCTTGTGAGAGCAAGGCTTTCTTTCCCCTGCTATAAGTGGTGGTGGAGGCATCCGGATTGCTAATAGCATTGTGGTCCAGGTTTAATGCCTCAACCCCTTGGTATGGGAGTGGGTGCAGGCATTTCTAAATGATTTTAGGGATGTGCATTAAAGGGTTTGTTCAGCTTTGTGTCTATTGCTAGTTTGTTAGGAAAAAGGAAAGAATCCAAATGCCGCAGTAAGAAACAAAATAAAAAGCACCCACGTATCTCCATAATTTTTCTCTTTCAAACCCTTACAAACTTGTCTGACATGGGGCTAGAACTCTTCACTTCTCTGGAACAGCAGCTGGGGAACTAATCACTAGCATCAGCATTCCAGTGTTAATTCTGCCCCTTCAGCACCACTACACCGTAGGAGCCCTTGTGATGCTGGCATGAGGGTCACAGTGGTGGGAAGGCTGACCCCATTGAAATCACCGTCATACTCGCCCCGAACGCATCTCCCACCTGGAGAGGATCACAGCACCCACAAGGGTGGAGCGTTTCTAGATCGCTGTGGCTGTTTCCAACCACTAGCTAGGAGCCCTCAGTACTAGAAGGCAGCACACACGGTGATTCTAGTCCAGGGATTCTCAGACTTCATTGTGCCATGATCCCCTTCTGACAACAAAAGTTACTACACGGCCCTGGAGGAGGGGAGGGAGAGGGGAAACTGAAGCCTAAGCCTACCCATGCCCTGCTGCCCCAGGCAGAGAGACCAAAGCCCAAACCCCACCGCCCCTGGTCGGGGGAGGGAAGCCCAAGGGCGTCAGCCCTAGCCAGGGAGCCTGTAACATGAGCTCTGTCTCCCAAGGCTGAAACCCAAGGGTTTCGTCTTCAGCCCCAGGCAATGGTGCCTTGGGCCCCAGCAAGTCTAAGCCAACCTTGGCAGCTCCATTTAAACAGGGTCGCCACCCACTTTTGGGTCCTGACCCGCAGTTTGTGAACCCCTGTTCTAGTCTATCCCCTTTCACATCTCGATAAGCGAGTGAATTCTTAACAGCGATGATCTACAGAAACACGTACACTGAAAATGCTGCAGGCACAAATCTGATTGAGACTCAAAGCCTGAAGGCAATGATAGTGTGGCCTCCAGACTGCTCTGAGGTACCCCAGGCCACCTACAATGACGAAATTACTGAGATGAGTGCCAAGCCCCACCCTAATCTGAGAAAAGGAGACGACTGGGGGAAATGATGGGCCCAATAATTTTAGTGTTATTCGTTTGTATTTTTAAAATAAAATTGCGCTTTCCAAATATGTCCCTCTCCTCGTAAGCGATAATGGAAGAGGCATTAGCCTTTCTATGGCCTCAGCCAACCTATGTTTTTCCTATGAGGGGTCCAGAATGTTCAGCCAATTGAGTGATCTAATTAGCTGAAAATTGTTAATTTCCTTTACCTTATAAAGCACCTAACGCCGAAACTGTTAAATAATGGTAAGTGTCAGACTTAAACGGAGAACATTGGGCCATATGCTGCCCCAGCTTGTGCGCCAAAAAGTGTAGCAACTTACTGCAAAACCTGCCTCCAAATTCTTTGTGTAAGCCAAAGCCTCCTGCTTGGTACGCTGCCACACCAACTCGCAGCACAGAGATGGGCCCACGCAGCCATTCTACTTCCTCCAGAAAAGGGGGGGGGGGTGGTTTGAAAACTGGAGGAGGAGTCAGGGCAAAGGCAAGGCACTCCACCAGCTCCCCGGGAACAACAAGGAAACCGACTGCAAAGGAGTGCTGCTTTGAGCAGCCTTCACCGGGTAGTGGCAGCCATCTACACTTTGCAGCCACAAACGGTACAAGGCCAGCTCTTGTTCCCTCTCTGTCGATAGATCTGCCCCAGTCCCTTCAGAGGTGGGGTGGGGTCTGCCTCAATGGCACCAGGAAGCTTGTCCTACTAGGGGTCCCTAAGCAGCCCCAGGGATCCACAGGTAGGGAGGGACTGGTGAAGGAAGCTACAATTTCCCCTCCATCCTGCATGAAATCTGCCTAAAAATCCACACAGCCTAAGTCAGCATTAACTTTCGGTTGCCCAGTGGGCTATGCCAGATAGAGCCGCAGGCGAGTGGATTGGACAGGAGTAGGGAGCCCAAAACTCATCATGCAGGAGACCGCAGAGCCACAGAATTTGGCTGCCAAACCTGCCACCCGGCACTCTTGGTGGGGTCAGTGGAATGGAGGGAATCTGGCCCAATGCTGCAGCAAGGGGAGCCTCATCCTTTCCATTCAGCGCCTTCTTCCTCGGGAGCCTGAGGAGTCTGGTTGTTTTTTATTTGTACTGCGCTAGGTGCGGTACACACACCTATAAGAAAGACAGAACAATGAGTCATACCACCCACTCCAGTCCCAAAGAGCACAGAATAAACCAGATAAATGTGGGCATATAGTACAAGCAACGCAAGCCTCCTTGTTTGCTATAACAAGCGGCAGTGGCCCAGTAAGATCTGGCCCTAGAATCTCACTGGATGAATAAGCACACTGGGGGTGCCATCTGCAAAGAGTGGGGCATGCGGGCTTTATCTCTGACTGCAAGGGGCTCGGAAGAATTGGTTGGCCAATTCCATACTCTGTGGCAGAGTCGGCCACGTGAGTAGCAGCCGTGTCATGCACGATGGGTGAGGAGTCAATGTCATCCGAGAGGTGGCCTGGTGAGCACCGGGGAAGGGTTTGCCCTCCACACAAATTCCCTGGTAGGTGTCATTCCATTTCCCGATGCATATTGATAAATATTTAGCAGGTCGCTTGTCCGGCAGCCTCCACGAATGCCCTTTCTCTGAGGGATGATGGATGAGGAGCCCTATGGAATGGCCTACATGGAGTTGCCCAAGTCTTTCTTCTCTTTTTGTGTGTTTTTTCTCCCCACAAGGGGGTAGATTATGACTCTTAATCACACCTTTTATGCTGAATCTCATCTAAGTCAGATATTAACCGTACATCACCATGGGCATTTGTGTATATTGTTCATCCTTTTAAATATTTTTCCTCAGAGGCGCCATTTCACTTGAACCATCTTTTGTTGCTACTATATGCTTGCTTGCGCTGACTGGTACATGCACACTTAGAAAGCTGTTTCATTTGGAACGGACACACCCAGAGTACTCCCTCGACGGCAGACTCTTAATCCTGGAGCGGGTCTAAACGATACCGCTTACCCCTTCTCTTTGGGTTAAGAAGCTCCCTGTGGAGCCCCTCACTGCTGCCACTCATCCAACTCGAGAAGTTAGCCAGCTTCCCGTTCACCCCCTCCAACTTGTTTACCTCCCATTAGCATGACCTTGGGAGGTGCAGCTCTGCAACGTGAGCAGCCTTCGCCAGCTGAAGACCTCTGATCCTAAGTCCACTAGAGAGTTTGGCTTTTCTATTTGGCAAAACAACTTGTTGCCCACCAGGTTGGCATGAATAAAGATATTTTTTAAATCCGTAAAGTCCTGCTATTGAAAAAGAACAACCCATTGCTGTCTTGCTGGATAATTTAACCTCTCCTGGAAGGCTGACATCTTGAGTGGTCTGTGCTGCTCTTATTTATTTCT